>BSBM01000022.1:3165000-3750000 GCA_027924585.1 Larix kaempferi | reverse complement strand
TGATGATGATGATGATGATAAATATGGTGGTGGTGATGATGACACCAACGATGATGATGATGGTGATGTAAGTTTTAAACCTTAACAGTGTAGTAAAAACTCATACATATTCTTAAGCATTAATAGAAAATATACAATGGCACATGCATAACACAGAGATTTTCACCTGGAAACCCTTAACCGAGAAAAAACTAGCAAAACTTAGAGCCGCACAACTCCTTTCATTATATGTTTACACAACCATTTACAATACAATATATGGTATTTTGCAGCATCTAAAACCCTAATTCGTTTACTCGAAATTAGGTTACAACCCTAATCCCTTTATCGGGATTAGATAGAATACAATGGGCCGAAATCACACACAAAAAAAAGAAGCCACCATGTGAAGAGATATAACACACCCAACATTCTCCCACTTGTTGTTCTCTTCACATATAGGAGAAATTTATGACTTCAATAGTTCAAGACAGCAATTCCCATGTTCTCTTTACACCAAGAGAACTTCTGAGTACTCACAGACTTAGTCAAAGAGTCTGCAACATTTTCCAAAGTATCAAACTTCTCCAGAAACACTTTGTTTTGTTCAACCATGTCTCTGACGAAATGGTACTGCACATCAATGTGCTTTGTCTTCGAGTGATAAGCAGGGTTCTTTGCCAGAAATATTGCACTTGAGGTATCACAGCCTATCTTCACTGCATTCTGAACAAAACCAATACCTAAACACAACCTTTGCAACCATACAACTTCCTTACTTGCATGGGTCACTACCATGTATCCAGCTTCTGTAGTTGAGAGTGCAACTATAGCTTGTCTTCTACTCATCCAACTGATTTCTCCTCCAAATATATTAAAAACGTAGCCACTTGTAGATATTCTGTGATCAAGATCTCTAGCGCACTCAGCATCAGCAAATCCTTGTATATCTATCTCTCTGTTTAGTCCGAGTCTTCCTTGGTAGCAGATTGCAAAATTTGTAGTGCCACGTAAATACCTGAAGACCCTCTTTACTACAGTCCAATGTTCCTTTCCTGGTTTTGACATATATCTGCTCAAAACTCCCACTACATGGGCTATATCTGGTCTAGTACATAGCATGGCATACATCAAACTACCAACAGCACTAGCATAGGGAACATGAGACATGTCCTCTACCTCTTCTTGTGTCATGGGACACTGTTCTGTAGATAACCTTACACCTACAAGAATGGGCACCTTCACTAGTTTGCTTTCCCGCATATTAAACCTCTTCAATATTGTCTTAACATATTTCCTCTGATTCAACCAGAGTTTCCTGTTTTCTCGATCTCTTTTTATTTCCATGCCCAAAATAAAATTTGCAGCACCAATATCTTTCATGTCAAATTCAGATGACAACTGATTTTTGACATCCTTGATGATTTCCTTGTTGTTTCAAATTAGCAACATATCATCAACATACATTATCACATAAATAAAATGATCACTAATTAGTTTGAAATAAACACAGTGATCAGCTTTGCTTCTTGAGAAACCAAGTCCCAGTATATAAGTATCAAGCTTTTGATACCACAATCTTGGAGATTGTTTCAATCCATAGAGGGATATTTTTAGCTTACAGACAAGCTCCTTTATACCTTTCACCACAAACCGTTCTAGTTGCTTCATATAGATTTATTCTTTAAGATTCCCATGTAGGAATGTTGTCTTCACATCCATCTGCTCTACTACAAGATCAAAAGCAGTAGAAATAGATAAAAGAAATCTAATTGAAGTCAATTTTGCAACAGGTGAAAAAATCTCACCAAAATCGATGCCCTCAATTTGGGAATAACCTTTCGCTACTAGTCGAGCCTTGTACTTCTCCACTTTACTTGCTGCATTTAACTTCTTCTTGAATACCCATTTGCTCCCAACATGTTTTCTTCCTTCTGGCAACTCAACCAGATCCCATGCCTCATTTTTTTCTAAGGCATCCATTTCTTCTATCATGGTCTTCTTCGATGGTTTACTATCTTTTGAATCCATTGCCTCTTTAGCAGTTCTAGGATCATCATCAGTAATAGATAACACAAAATTAGAATGAAAATCAGGTGGACTATACCTTTCAGCTTTCCTTCTTACTCGGTCAGATCTCCTCAATACCGGAGTCTATGGTTCTGCCTCTTCATCTAATTCAGACGAATCTGGTTCCTCAAATGAATAACCTCTTTCATCCTTAATATCAAACTGTAGTTTCTCTGGATCCTTTTCCTTTGGTACATCTTCAATCCTGGAAGTGTTTTCAACTTCTCTGAAGATCACATCTCGACTGTAAACTATTTTCCTTTTTACTGGGTTCCACAGCTTGTAACCTTTCACTCCATCCTTGTAACCAATGAAAATACATTTTTCTGCTTTATTATCCAACATGCTCCTTTTCTCCTTTGGAACATGCACAAAAGCATCACACCCAAACACTCTGAGATGTGAGAGAGAGGGTTTCTTACCAATGCAAGCCTCATGAGGTGTCTTGTCAACCAACACTGATGTGGGTGTCCTATTTACCAAGTAACATGTAGTGTCAACAGCTTTTGCCCAGAATTGTTGTGCTAACCCTGCACCACTGAGCATTCTCCTTGCCTTTTCCATCACCGTCCTGTTCATTGTTTCTGCAACCCCATTATGTTAAGGTGTGTATGGAGTAGTCTTTTTCCTTACTATTCCACACGTCTTATAGAACTCCTCAAATTCATTTCCACATAATTCTCCACCATTATCTGTTCTCAGTACTTTTATTTTCTTTTCAGTTTGATTCTCTACAAGAGCCTTAAATTCTTTGAATGTATTAAAAACCTCAGATTTCTTACGCAAGAAATAAATCCATGTTTTCCTTGAGAAATCATCTATGAATGAAACATAATACATAGATTTACCTAGTGATAGAATATGCACAGGTCCAAACACATCACTGTGTATTAACTCTAAGATTCCTTTAGCTCTTACAACACCAGATGAGAATATTACCCGATTCTTTTTACCATATAAGCAATGTTCACAGAAATCAAAATCTAATGTGTAATCAGACATGCCTTCAACCATACTTTTACCTTTTAATAGTCGAAGACCCTTCTCTCCAATATGTCCCATCCTTTGATGCCATAGCGTTGTCTTCTCTCTAGAGACAGTAAGGACTCTGTCTCCTTCATTTTTATCCTCAGGAACAATATTACTATTACATCCATTATTAAAGGTGCTTCCCAACAACTTGTATATATTTCCAATCCGAACTCCCCTCATCAGCACCATTGATCCTCGAACCATCTTGCATGTGTTCTTCTCAAATATAGTTTTCACACCTACATCATCCATTTTACTTACAGATATGAGGTTTCTAGCCAGTTTTGGAATGTGTAGAACCCCGGGAAGAGTTCTAACCCTTCCATATTTGAGCAGTAGCTTGATCTTTCCTTGACCTATGATTTTTGCCACCGAGTTGTCTCCCAGGAATACATCACCTCCATCATACTTTTCATATTCAGAAAACCACTCCCCGTGAAGAGTCATATGAAAAGATGCACCTGAGTCAATCAACCACGAATCATGCTCTGCATGTGTACTTGAAGATGCCAAGTACACATCTCCTCCTTCCTCTGTAGATTCTCTCACATCTGCGGATGGAGCATCATTAGATCCTTTGCTTTTATCAATATTTTTGGATTCACAATCCTTCTTGTAATGCCCAAATTTACCGCACTTCCAGCATTTTCGTACAGAAGGTCCTGGAGATTTAGATCTCCCTCTAGATTTAGATCTACCACCTGAAGACTTATTTTTAGATTTGTCTCCAGGGTGACCTCTCACAAACAAGGCATCCCTGGTTGAACTGTCCATGGATTTTCTCCTCATTTCCTCCGATAACAGGGATGCAACCACATCATCAATATTTAGGTTGGTTGCATTACTCCCAACAGATATAACTAGATTATCCCATGAATCAGGCAAAGAGCACAACAAACTAATACATTTTTCATCACCAGTAATCGTAATACCAATAGATGTCAATTGACTTACCATAGTATTGAAGGCATTTAGATGCTCTGACACAGAGTCTCCTTCATTCATAATTAGAAGGTACAATTTCTTTCGAATAAATAACTTATTTACCAGGGGCTTTATCTTATACAAATTTACCAGCTTATCCCACAGCTTATTTGCACTGTCTTCTCCAGATACGTTCACCAACACCGAATCTGAGAGGCAAAGGCGAATGGTGCTCCTTGCTTTTCTTTCCAGCTTATCTCATTCTTCTTTTACCATACCAGTGGGCATGGTACCTGGATCTACTGCAATCCATTGTTCTCTATCTACCAGAAGATCTTCCATCTTGAGCTCCCATATCTCAAAGCTATGATCATTAAATTTCTCAATCTCGATTCTAGAAGTGCTCGCCATTCTTTCAACAAAAGAATCACCGCTGCAAAGCTCCCACTGAAACCAGGTTTATCACAAATCCAAGATCGAGCCAAACCTTTGGAAACAAAGGCGTCCCTCTGAACCCAATAATGCTCTGATACCAAATGTAAGTTTTAAACCTTAATAGTGTAGTAAAAACTCATACAGATTCTTAAGCATTAACAGAAAATACACAATGGCACACACATAACACAGAGATTTTCACCGGGAAACCCTTAATCGGGAAAAAACCAGCAAAACTTAGAGCCGCACAACTCTTTTCAGTATATGTTTACACAACCATTTACAATACAATATATGGTATTTCACAGCATCTAAAACCCTAATTCGTTTACCCGAAATTAGGTTACAACCCTAATCCCTTTACCGGGATTAGATAGAATACAATGGGCCGAAATCGCAAAAAAACAAAAAGCAGCCACCATGTGAAGAGATATAACACACCCAACATTCTCTCACTTGTTGTTCTCTTCACATACAACAGAAATTTATGACTTCAACAGTTCAGGACAACAATGCCCATATTCTCTTTACACCAAGAGAACTTCTGAGTACTCACAGACTTAGTGAAAGAGTCTGCAACATTTTCCAGAGTATAAACCTTCTCCAGCAACACTTTGTTTTGTTCAACCATGTCTCTGACGAAATGGTACTGCACATCAATTTGCTTTGTCTTCGAGTGATAAGCAGGGTTCTTTGCCAGAAAGATTGCACTTGAGCTATCACAGCCTATCTTCACTGCATTCTGAAAAAAACCAATACCTGAACACAACGTTTGCAACCATACAGTTTCCTTACTTACATGGGTAGCTGCCATGTATTCAGCTTCTGTAGTTGAGAGTGAAACTACATCTTGTCTTCTACTCATCCAACTAATTGCTCCTCCAAATAGATTAAAAACGTAGCCACTTGTAGATCTTCTGTGATCAAGATCTCCAGCCCAGTCAGCATCAACAAATCCTTGTATATCTATCTCTCTATTTAGTCTAGGTCTTCCTTGATAATAGATTGCAAAATCTATAGTGCCACGCAAATACCTGAAGACCCTCTTTACTGTAGTCCAATGTTCCTTTCCTGGTTTTGACATATATCTACTCAAAACTCCCACTACATGGGCTATATCTGGTCTAGTACACACCATGGCATACATCAAACTACCAACATCACTAGCATAAGGAACATGAGACATGTCCTCTACCTCTTCTTGTGTCATGGGACACTGTTTTGTAGATAACCTTACACCTACAGGAATGGGCACCTTCATTGGTTTGCTTTCCTGCATATTAAACCTCTTCAATATTGTCTCAACATATTTCCTCTGATTCAACCAGAGTTTCCTGTTTTCTCGATCTCTTTTTATTTCCATGCCCAAAATAAAATTTGCAGCACCAAGATCTTTCATGTCAAATTCAAATGACAACTGATTTTTGACATCCTTGATGATTTCCTTATTTTTTCCAATTAGCAACATATCATCAACATACAATATCACATAGATAAAATGATCACCAATTAGTTTGAAATAAACACAGTGATCAGCTTTGCTTCTTAAGAAACCAAGTCCTAGTATATAAGTATCAAACTTTCAATACCACATTCTTGGAGATTGTTTCGATCAATAGAGGGATTTTTTCAGCTTACAGACAAGCTCCTTTCTACCTTTCACCACAAACTGTTCTGGTTGCTTCATATAGATTTCTTCATTAAGATTCCCATGTAGGAATGCCGTCTTCACATCCATCTGCTCTACTTCAATATCAAAAGCAGCAAAAATAGATAAAATAAATCTAATCGAAGTCAAGTTTGCAACAGGTGAAAAAATCTCACCAAAATCGATGTCCTCAATTTGGGAATAACCTTTTTCTACTAGTCGAGCCTTGTACTTCTCCACTTTACCTGTTGCATTTAACTTCTTCTTGAATACCCATGTGCTCCCAACAGGTTTTCTTCCTTCTGCCAACTGAACTAGATCCCATGCCTCATTTGTGTCTAAGGCATCCATTTCTTCTATCATGGCCTTCTTCCATAGTTTACTATCTTTTGAATCCATTGCCTCTTTAGCAGTTCTAGGATCATCATCAGTAATAGATAACAAAAAATTAGAACGAACATCAGGTGGACTATACCTTTAAGCTTGCCTTCTTACTCGATCATATCTCCTCAATACTGGAGTCTGTAGTTCCACCTCTTCATCTGAGTCTACCTTTTCATCTAATTCAGACGAATCTGGTTCCTCAAATGAATAACCTCTTTCATCCTTAATATCAAACTGTAGTTTCTCTAGATCATTTTCCTTTGGTGCATCTTTAATCCTGGAAGTGTTTTCAACTTCTTTGAAGATCACATCTCGACTGTAAACTGTTTTCCTTTTTACTTGGTTCCACAGCTTGTAACCTTTCAGTCCATCCTTGTAACCAATGAAGATACATTTTTCCGTTTTATTATCCAACTTGCTCCTTTTCTCCTTTGGAACATGCACAAAAGCATCACACCCAAACACTCTGAGATGTGAGAGAGAGGGTTTCTTACCAGTCCAAGCCTCATGAGGTGTCTTGTCAACCAACGCTGATGTGGGTGTCCTATTTACCAAGTAACACGCGCAACCACCATGTGAAGGGATAGAACAAACCCAAGAGGTGAATATGGTGATGACGATGATGATGATGGTGATGATGATGATGATCACCACATGATGGGCCTTAAAGAAGTATTCTAGCCATCAAATACTAAGAATGTTTTCTCAACCAACCATGCATGGCTTCTTGAGTGTTCCAATGGCTTATGATTAGGGATGTTGGTGCAATTAGGTGGCTTGGAGAAATATTTATGTGTCTCAAGGCCTTGCGAATGACATTTAAGGGAAAAAGAGCATGCATTTGGCTGTAAAGAAACCATTGAGGCATTCAAAGCCATGAAAAATGTCTCAAAGCACCATGTATGATTTTGCAGGGATATCCATGATTCCATGGCACTACGTATCCAATTCTTTGGAATTGGGGGTTTGGACATGGTCATGGGAGGAGACTTGAAGCTCAGGACTGAAAGGAATGTTATATCCATTTAGGGATAACAAGGTTTCCTTGACCAAGAACATATACCATTTTGAGGGTATCATTTTCCTATCAAGGATGACTGTGCCATCATGGTATCATTAGCTCATATGATTGTTTCCTTGAACCAATAGGGCTCAGAGAGAGAGAAAGATTGGAGCTTAGGGGTTTAGAGAGAGCGAGATAGAGTGAAATAAATAGATTGATGGTTAGGGGCATAGAGAGAGAGAGATTAGAGATTGGTGGTTGAGAGAGAGAGAGAGAGAGAGAGAGAGAGAATGGGGTTTAAGTGCTTAGAGAGAGAGGGGGGAAATAAATTGGTGGTTACAAGTTTAGGGAGAAACAGAAAGAGATTGTTGGTTAAGCATATATAGAGAGAAATTGTGGGTTAGGAATTTAGAGAGATAGAGAGATTGGACGTTAGAGGTTTAGAGGGAGAGAAAGAGAATTAGAGGAATCTGGGATTATAGATTTAGACAGAGAGAGAGAATGGAGGCAGAGAGAGAGAAAGAGAGAGATCGGTGGTCTTGGGTTTAATGATAGAGAGAGCGATATTGGAGGTTAGTGGCTTAGAGAGGGAGATAAAAATTGGTGGCTAGGTGTTTAAGAGAGATAGAGACTAGAGGTTAGGGTTCTAGAGAGAGAAAGTGAGAGATTGGTGGTTAAAGGTCTAGAGAGAGAGAGAGATATTGGGGGGGCAGAGGTTTAGAGAGAGAGAGAGAGAGATTGGGGGTTATGTGTATAGAGAGAGAGAGAGAGAGAGAGAGAGAGAGAGAGAGAGAGAGATTTGGGGTTAGGTCTATAGAGAGAGAGAGAGAGATTAGTTGTTAGGGGTTTAGAGAGAGAGAGACTGGAGGTTAGGGGATTATAGACGGAGAGAGAAAGAGATATTGGTGGTTAGGGGTTTAAAGAGAAAAAATTATTAGAGATTAGTGGTTCTGAGAGAGAGAGAGAGAGAGAGAGATTGGGGGCTAGGGTATTAGAGAGAGAGAGAGACATATTTGGGTTTAGGTTTTAGAGAGAGAGAGAGAGAGATTGATGGTGAGGGGTATAGAAAGAGAGAGAGATATTATAGTTTAATGGTTTAGAGAGAGAGATAAAGTGAGCAAAAATGTTGGTTAGGGTCTTACGAAGGAAGATATAGATATTAGGGGATATTGGGTTAGAGAGAGAGGGGGTTATGGGTTTAGATCTCGAGAAAGTGAGAGATTGGTGGTTCCGTGTCAGAGAGAGAGAGAGAGAGAGAGAGAAAGAGAGTGGTGGATTGGAATTTAGGGTTTTAGAGGGACATATAGAAAGAAATATATTACGTGTTAAAGGTTTAGAGAGAGAGAGAGATTGGAGGTTAGGGGATGAGAGAGAGAGAGAGATTATAACATATGGGTTTAGAGAGAGAGAGATTGGTTTTAAGGAGTTCAAAGAGAGACATATATTGGGGCTCAGGGGTTTCAATAGAGAGAGATATTGGGGATTATGGGTTTAAAGGGAAAGAATAGATCAATGAGGTTTGAAAAAAGAGATAAATTAGGGTTAGGTGTTTATAGAGAGATGGAGAAAAATCGGAGGTTAGGAGTTTAAAACTCATTAGAGAGAGAACCCATTGCCCCTATAACCCTTAAAGACTCAATTTTGAACATTAAAATATATAACCTTTAACCCCATAACCTTAACAACTCTTAACCTACAATTCTTATAACCCTAACCTCTACCACCTTTAACCCATATACACTCTAACCCTTTGAATCCCTATATATTCCTAACTAATAAGCCCTATAATTCATAACATATTAACATCAACCAACACATCCCCAAAATGATAACCTAAATAATCCCTAACCCATATACACCATGTAACCTTGTCACCCATAAACCATTAACTCTAACAAAAATAACAACTAACACTAAATTCTTGACCAATAAAACCCTTCCTAACCATAGAACTTATAATCCCTAGCCCCCAAGAGCCTTTATGAACCCTACTATCTATCTTGAAATCATTTTTATAACCTTTATTTGTATGGAATTTATAAGAATTTATTAGTGTTAACCCCAACCACCTTAACCCTTAAATCCTAGTTAACCCAAAACACCTTAATCCCCTAACCCACAAGCTATAAATCCCCAAACCCCTAAACACCTAAGCACTTATGCACTTGGGGATTATGGTTTAGAAGAATGCCTAAAGACATTTATTGTATGCTCCCATTTTTTTATTTGGTTCAACAAGAGCACGTGCATGCTAATAACGCGCACGTGTCCTGGTTCGGTACTGAACCTGAAGGCACATGCATGCTTCCTTAGATGTGCGCGTGTCCTTGTTTTTTTTCGCTAGTGCAACCCCATTGCAATGGTTTTAGAGAGCAACTTTGTGCGCCCACCCATGTATTATTTCAAAAATTCCCTCTTCATAGTTCATGCTATCGACCTACCATCTAGTCATGCATTAGCTATCACATGTGCACATTCAACAAAATGTTGTAATAAAGTTAATGTACACATAAATAAAACATTTTGTTGTATAAAATAATATTAAGAAAAAATCACATGTATACCACTAAAAAATTCACATGCATGCAATTGAAAGTGTATATAATCGATATTAGGCCGGCCATGCATTCCTTAAACAGGTATATAAAAATGTAATATTATATATATACACGCTCTAAACATTTAAGCATGTTTAGATTTTTTAAACCTCGCATATCAAAAGAAAGAAACGTGAATTTATGAACTCTGTTGGACCTTATGTATATGTTTTAAAAAGGCAACCCACTGTTTGTAATATAGGGAAAGTGATAAAATAGAACTTTCAATTGCAGCAGGGAAGAACTACAAATACTTTAAAACATAGTAGCATAATTGTGTCGTATTAGTCTTTCATGTATGGAAATTTGGAATAAAATCGAATTAATCAAGTATAATACTCATAAAGTTAGACAATTAAATTTTGAAAACCAATTTAAAAAAACAAATTTTAATTATTTAAACACTATAAAACATAAATACCATTCAATTTCATATTTTTTATTAAAATAATTATTAATAATTTGCAGTCTCTCACACTTGCACATCCAAGATTGCTGAAATTTTATATTTTTGTTTTTTAAATATATGTTTAATTTTATTATATAAATGTCAATTTACATTTATGGTATATTTGTCAATATTTGATTAAAATATTATATATAAGCATTATTCCTACTAGAATTTTTCATTGCATCTTTTCTCCATATGGAATCATATTCGTATCCATATCGAATTATGTTACTATGCAAACGACCACATGTGAAGTTATAATGACCACATGTGAAGTTATATAGACCATACACGCATCGACAAAACCTAATTGACACCTACAGGAACAAGAACATAACAATTCAAAGCAAACTGAGTGCTACAGGCATGGAGTTTCAGCAACCTATATTCTACAAGAAATAAGTCTCATCAATGATTTTAACTAAAATTTAGAATTCTCATTCATTCATAAAATTTAGGCTGTGTTTCAACACACTGTGTTTCAACAAACTCAAAAATCTAACTTGCTACAAAAAAACTAAATATTCCACACTAAGATTACAACTCATAAAAGAGAGCATCATCAACATTTAGATTGATTTAACATCTTCACAATTAAAAAACACACTAAGAAAGTTATCATGCTACAGCAAAATCATCACTTAAACATTTAACCATGACTTTAACCTTAATAATCACACCGAGTGATTATTAGGGTTTTTGAATCTTAACCTTTTATTAACCTTTTATTACAACTATTATGCTATAAAGTTCTTAATAAGAATTCGAATACATCGATAAAAAGAAACAGTGTAAAACTACAAGGTACTAAACCGTCCATGGAGGAGTTATAAGGGCCATACACGCATCTTGCGGCACTGCAGCTTATCCTATTTCTCCCGTCGTTGGGGCGGTCTGCACGTTGGAGCACCATACGGATTCTCCCCTTCTTGAGTCGCCTTTCAGCTGTAGTGTCGGTTCCCAATCGAGCTTCTCCATCAGTCCTTTTGATTTCCCGGCTATGTAAACTGCTTCCAGCAATTTCCTTTTGTCCAAATCTACTGCCCGTTTCCTGCTGTTCTCCAGTAATGCGGTCGCCACACCTTTGATGCAAGCTCCAATAATGTCTGCTAATACATTCTCTAATTCAGCCAACAGTTCCATAAAATTACCCCCTAATGGGCAATCTATACTCTTGCATAATGTGTACAATGCGTTCCATGCCGCTAAATTCTCCCAATCCTGCATACTGTCTTTCCCTTTAACAATCTTGCCATGAATGTTCTCAGCATCCTTTTCACTTTTTTCAGCAAGTTCTTTTATGGATTCTGCTGCCGCTTCCATTGTTGTAATAGCTGGACGTTCTGGAACTGGTTCCCGTAATTTAGTGAAGAGTCTATCAGCTGCTTTACTCAGCAATCTATTGGTTCCCGGATCCGACTTGTCAACCAAATCTATGAGTTCCCATGCCTCATAGTATGCTTTTAAACAATCTGTGCCACGCGGGGTAGAGAGCAGCATAAATACATTGATCAATGTGACTGTCGTTAGCTTCCATGATCGTTTGCTCGCGTACATGAAATACTTTTCCCCATCTTTTGACATCTTCAGTGGACGAAGTTTCCACAAGAACTTGAAACCTGCTTTCTCTTGTGCTGATTCAGGATCCTGCAAACACATCATTCCCACATCACATCTTAAACTTGAACTTCTTTCGCCCAGAAATCGGATCAGGTCATGACAATTTCCACCATTCTTTTCGCCCTTTGACATAATTCGCGTGGCTTCCTTGATGGACTTTCGATTAGTTAAAAACACATCCCGCGCAGTCTGATCCCAAAGAACATGGTCGATGTTCTTCAAAATTGCTTGGTAATCTTGAAACTCTGTGTTCACTTTGTTAAAGTGCCTTGAAAATATTTTTGACACTATCCTGCGGATATACAAATTACCGAAGGTAAGCTGTGAGAGCAACCAATATATTTTGCTGGTGAAGACCACAAAACGCTGCACCCAGATCATACATTGCAGCAATGTTGATACTAAACTTGTTCTTTTCTTTTCCTTGGCAATCATTTTACTTAGTCTTTCATCAACTCTTAGTTTCCTCAGCTTCGAGACAAACATTTTACTTACTCTTTCATCAACTTTTAGTTTCCTTAGCTTCAAATTTTCAGCTTCCTGCAACTCAACAAGGTGCCTTGTCCAAAAGTCCTCTATCTGAAAATAAGCAAACCAGCTTTGATCCTCCGTGACTTCGTCCTCCTTTCGCCATCTTCCATAGTAAGCTACGGAGCTAAGCGATCTCCAACAGATGACTACCCATCCCATTAGGATGAATATGACTTCCAGTATAGTTGTTGACAATTTTAGCCCAGATTCAACACCATAAGAAAAACTTATGATTGGACCGTGGCTAATCCATCCAGAGACTGAACATATAATGCAAATTGTTACTCCAACTGCGGCTGATGAAGCCAACACTGATCTGGCTATGAAGGATTCAGGATAACATGCACCGGCGACAATCCACGATTTGAGTACGTGATCTTCTACTCCCTTCCAAGTGTTCTGTGCAGGCTCTGCAAGAATGATGGGAATCTTTTGAGTGGTGATATGCCTGATGCTTTTACTGGCTATAGCTGCGCAGATTAGGAGGAGGATGAGCCATATGAGCGTCATCGTTATTACCGCACCCGAGACAAAGAAAGAAACCTGGTCAACTTTCTTGGCGTGTGGCCAGGAATCGAAGATAGAAGAATAGATCAAATATAAGCCAGCGCCACCTATTTTGTTATGTACGGCTGACAGCTCGTAGAAAACGTCGACGAATACAGTCAATCCGACTGCTGCTATTTTGGTCCATTTCTCTTCATAGCCGGGACGTGCCATTGCCGGCAGGAAAAAAGCTACCATCACACACAACATTACTCTGGTCGTATGTATCATAAACAAGTTATTCAGAACTATATCACCTTTAACGATCTCACTATTTGATAAACTTTCCAAGGACTCATCGAGTAAAGTACTCTGGTTTTCGATGAAGTTCATTACCTGGATGGTGAGAGCACTTAAGATGAGAGCATGTCCTGGAACCCAATGAGCTCCCTTCTTAAATGCATTGTGCATATCTAGTCCGATAAGGATAATGAATACAAGTGCGCCTGAGATATACCCCAATAACTGGAAAAACTCACCGACGGTGAGACCCTGCTCCCCTGCCATGATTCAGAACAACAGAAGGAGATAGAACAAGTCTGATCAATGTGTTCACTGAGAATACATCAACATGAAATTGCAACACAGGTTTGGGGATTTGGGATGATGCCCAAACACATCTTAAGGGAAGGAGGTTGCGGAATCTCGAGGACATCGATTACTGGAACGTCTGCTTTAATCGTTGATGGTACGTTGCTGGAAATTCCTCTGTAAATTTCACCATGCTTTTCTAAATATTATTCCCGGAATAAGGCAAGCATTTCTTTTTATTAAATAAGTACAGAAGAGAACGAGATTTTATTAAAGGTGGCATATTCGATTCTTTTAAGCATTTCAAACAAAATGAAATTCCTTACCGTTAGCATATATTGCCGTTAACATATATTTTGCATGATATCTTAATTAAAATGACAGACACGAAGTGAAATTACAAAAGGTAACCCATGGAGATTCCCTCGTGTAGCTCTGTAAATTGCAAAAAGTAAGGCTGGGAAACTCCGTAATGTCTATGTAAATAATATTTCCACGGTCAAACATATTCTATACAAATTTCAAATCATTAAAAGCGCAGAAGCTAACTAATATTATATTAAAGTAGGGGCATACACGCTTTCGTTTGGCAGAAAGGAAAAGAAATTCGATGGGGCAGCGATAAATAAATATTTTGCTTTTTATATGAGAAAGACGTAAAGATAAATTATTATGTCATAATCGTAATGATTGAACTTCAAACTTACACAAACGGGTTTGGAATCCATAAATATGTGGACCTACGGACTTCAAATTAAAGAAATATAGTTTATTTTTACACAATATAGTGAGCCATGTGACATTAATTCCAACTACAACATCGAGAAGAAGAAAAGGATCAATGGAAGGTGGAAAGGGTTACTTTCTTGATATAAATGTGAAGTTTGGGGTTGCACATTCTTTAGAGAATCATAAATCTTATATAGATGTTACTTTTTTTTATCTTATATAGATGTTACTTTCTTTATTTTATATAGATGTGAAGTTTGGGGTTGCACCTTCTTTAGAGAATCATAAAGAAGCATTGAACAAATCTAGAAGCATTTTATAACTTACAATCTTAAAATTAAAAGCAACACTCCATATATTTTTCTTGTGATTGAAGTGGGTCTTTTCCCCATTGAGGACACTAAGGCTCAAGCAAGGTTGGCATAAAAATGCCATGTTGTTGTTAAAGATATGGAGGGTTCACCAAATTGTCACTTTGCAAAATATAAATGATATTAAAAATCTTATTACTTGAGAGGTAAAAAAGATGCATTGAGATGAAATTTTAGAGGATAAAATAAAATTAAGATATTACAATTTGATCATTAACCCTAATCTTAAAGATCAAAATTATCTCTTTGTTTGGGCATTCCCTAAGTGTTGAGGATGAAAAACACTTCTTCTTAAGTTACCATACACATGCTCACAGTTTTGCTCACTTCAAGGGATTTAAGAGAATACACCCATTTTCATCACTCTATTAAGGTATAGAATAGTGTCATCTTGGTGGGACTATAAGTGTTGAGGATGAAAAAGAGATCTTCTTAAATTACCATACACATGCTCACAATTTGGCTCACTTCAAGGAATTTAAGAGAATACTCCCATTTTCATCACTCTATTAGGCTATAGAATATATCATTCGACTGACTCATGGGAGGTAAGAAATGTATCATAATGTTACTTATATTAAGAAAATTAAAATATAATTATATTAATTATCTTCTTATAATTTAAATGAAAATTTTATATTTTATATTTAGAATTTTTTGAAAAATATGATTTTTAATTAAAATATATAATTTTTTCTATATTAAGCTATAATACTATTTCAAATACATACTAAATGTTGTTGGTATAGGTCAATTACATCAATATTAGAAAAAGGTGAAAATGGTGTTGATGTTCGTATATTTGTTCCACATTAAAATATTTATGATATTTCATTCACTAGGTTTTAATAAAGATGATTGACATTGATTAGCTATGATTGGCCATGTTGGACCATGTCTCACTATTTTTAACCACATTGATCAAATATGACCACAAGCGACTAATTTTTACCATGGTTGATTATGTTGATTGTTATTGACCATGTGTGCTTATGGTTGAGTATGGTCAATCATGGTAACACCAAGGGTTACTATGGTTGACTTAAGTGAAGCATTGTTGACTAAGCACTAGGTTTCTTGGACCCAAAATCTGATGACATATATGTCAGATTTTCTACCTCTTGTTGTCGACCATTCGACAACCTAGATCATGCCTAGATAATTTTTAAACGTCGATCCAAATTCACCTGGTATCGAACGGTAGACCAACCCGTCGGATATCTGACCCTACCTTCCGATGAATGTGACATCGGTGATCTGACGAAACACACTTAATATGAAGTTGCTTTTACGATGAAGGTTAAATGTAAAAATGGGCAAAATCTGCGTTCTTAGCCGTCGGTGGTATGGCAAGAACGTCGAAGATCATTGAAAATGGAAGTCGGATATGATCATCAGATATCTGACATAATGTTTGTATTTAAAAAAAAAACTTCCAAGGTGATGCATAAATATTATTTTTTTTATTTCGTAAATTCATATTATTCATCCTTACACATGTCACCTCCATGCACAACTTTATAATATTTAAATGCATAAATGATGGAGGACACAAACTATACATTTTCCGTCACATCAGAGTTGTTGAAAAAAAATGAAATGACCTTCCACACGGAACATGTGTTAGCAGAAAAATTTTGAGGATGAAGATGATAACACGTGTGAGGAAGTTGTTCGATTTGGGTTACATGGCCAACATTCCCTAATCGTAAGTACCATATTTGTAAATTCCCTTGCATGAAGACTGAATCCGATGTTCTAAATTCCGCTCCCACTTCAAGTTTTTTCGACTTTGATACAGGTCAAAAATTTTCACCGAAACTGTTTACGAGGTCTAAATTACAATAAGGTCAAGGACTGTTAGATTTTGAGCATTAATTCAATATGATCTAGGATCTTATCTGAGAGAATAACAAGCATAGAATATCAATCATAAGAGACAAGCACAAGAGACAAGAGACACAGAGTTTCCTCGGGGAAAACCAAGAAGGTGAAAAACCCCGCAACTTCCTCAGAGATAGAAAGAGCAATGATACAAAACCCAAGTACAAGAGATAGTCTCCTTAGTAGCTTCTCCTCCTCCACTAGTACACATCACTGAATGAGAGAGATATCTGAATAAGTGAATGATCAAATAGAGTGACACCCTCACTCTATTTATACACAACTCGACTTGCCTAATAACCTAACAGGGCTGACTTCCTTAGGAGAGTCTAATAACCCATGGTAACCCAACTCAGGGCTGACCCCACACTTGGTGGTCTAATAACCCATCTTGTATAAGTTACGACACTTGCGACACTTGTAAATACAAATGACGACACTTTCGTACAGAGGAATAATAACCTCTCTGTAAGGATACAATATATATATAAATACATTCCGAAGTTACATATACATCAACAATACCTCTTAACTACGAAGGTATTTCTCGACACGGGTCTTCTAGCACAAGTCTTCTTCTCTGGATCATCAGATCATCGCCATCATATCATCGTCATCGTCATTGCTACTATCTCAATCAATCTCCAATCTACTCGTCATAGGAAGTTCTACAAAGCTAGCCCTTTTTCATGCTAGTTCTAGGCCTAGCCTCCATGTGGGTCTTCATCATCTCCACGAGTAAGCCATAAAGTAAGTACACCTCAGGACTGATTACACTACCTCTGCAAAACCTGCAAGATATCCCGGGACTGATTACACTGCCTTTGCATAACCTACAAGAGCATCTCAGGACTGATTATATGCCTATGCAAAACCTGTGTACCATACTATCACCTCATCGTCTTCAAATCATCGTCATCGTCCATGGAGCAAAACCCAGATGCATATCACACAACACTTACATACACCAGCATGGGAGGACCTACCTGCCACCATCCGGGAAGGGCTCAACACTTACATCACGACCATGGGAGGACCTACCTACCACCATGTCGGAAAGGCACAACACTTATATCACGACCATGGGAGGACCTTCCTACCACCATGTTAGAAAGGATCGAAAATTACATCAATGACCATGGGAGGACCTACCTGCCACCATGTCGGAAAAGTCCGGCAATTACATCAACGACCATGGGAGGGCCTACCTGCTACCATGTCGGAAAATCCCGCCCAGCCCTTACATCTCACCACGGGAGGACATACCTACCACTATGTGAGAATGGCCCAGCCCTCACATCTGCACCATGGGAGGACCTACCTACCACCATGTGAGAATGGCCCCAGCCCTTACATCTGCACCATAGGAGGACCTACCTACCACTATGTGAGAATGGCTCATGTGCATCTGTGTCTCTGGACTCATCACTTCCCTTTGGAGGGAATCTCGATCTGAAGTACACCAAGTCTTTCTCTGAAGTATTCAAACTTCACTCTGGCTAGCGGCTTGGTCAACACATCGGCTATCTGCTTGTCCGTCGCAACATACAGGAGCTTCACTGCTCCTCTCTGCACCATATCCTTGATATAGTGATATTTGATATCGATGTGTTTCGACCTGTCATGGAACACTGGGTTCTCAGACAGCTTCACACAACTCTGGTTGTCACAAAAGATACTAGTAGCATCCAAAGGGAGATCAAATAAATCAGACAGTAGCTTCCTAAGCCATACTGCCTCACAACTAGCCGAACAAGATGCAACATACTCTGCTTTGGCTGTACTCAATGCCACACAGGATTGCTTCCTGCTAAACCAAGAGATCACACCTGATCCCATACTGAAGCACCACCCAGAAGTGCTCTTCCTATTTGCAGCACTGCCTTCCCAATCTGAATCAACATAACCCTCCAGGTTAAAATTTTGATTCACATCGTACTTGAGCCTATAATCAACCGTACCCTTCAGGTACCTCAGAATATGCTTTACAGTAACCAGGTGAACACTTCTCGGATCCATCAGGAGCTAGCTCAATGTGTTCACCACAAAGCAAATATCTGGTCTCGTGTTCATCGGGTACATCAAGGACACAATCATCTGACGATACACCGTGACATCAACCGGTTCAGATGAAGCATCACATAGAAGATTCAGGTTCGATGCCAAAGGTGTGGCCATGGCCTTGCAGTCCATCATCCTGAACCTCTTCAGGATCTCTACTACATACTTCCCTTGTCCAAGGAAGATCCCATTTGCACTCTGCCACACCTCCATGCCTAGAAAGTAATGCATCATACCCAAGTCCTTCATCTCGAAATCAGCAGCAAGCTTCCTCTTCGTGTTAGAAATAAATCTATCCTCACCTGTCACAAATAGGTCGTCCACATACAATAGTAGTATCACTGGATTGCCTTCCTCAACCTTGTAGTAAAGGTTGGAATCCGCTTTACTCTTAGTAAATCCCAAGCTAGATAGGAAGCTATCTATCCTACCATACCAAGTTCTAGGAGCTTGCTTCAAGACATACAAGGCTTTCTTCAACCTGCACACATATGAATCCCTGTCATGTGTCTCAAAACCAAGTGGCTGCTCCACATACACTTCCTCTTCGACTACACCATTCAAGAAAGCTATCTTGACATCCATTTAGTGTATCTTCCATTTCATCACTGCAGCCAGAGCAAGTACTAATCTGATGGAAGTGTATTTGGCTATAGGAGCAAAAAACTCTTCATATTCTATCTCCTCTTTCTGGGAGAAGCCACGAGCTACAAACCTTGCTTTGTATTTCTCTATGCTACCATCTGCAGCATGCTTGATCTTATAGATCCACTTGGAAGTCACAACAGACTTCCCTTCAGGTCTTGGGACCACACCCCAAACATCATTCTTCATGATCGACTGGTATTCCTCGACCATGGAATCCTTCCATTCTTTCTTTTCCATTGCCTCTTCATAACTGGAAGGTTCTTTGTTCATTATAACACAGAGTAAGGAAACATAGCTGGTATGTGACCTAGTCCTTTTTCTTTCTCCGTGTTCTTCCTATGGAATACCATACCTTTCTGCATCTTGGATGAGCTCTCTAGTCCATCCTGGTTTCCTCTTGTGAGTGTTCTTCTCACGGTTCTTGTGGATCTTCTATATCATGATCTTCTTCTGGAATAATTTCATTCATGGTGGTGTCTTGTGTTCTGGGTATTCTTGGTTATTCATTGTCTTCAGCAAGTGTCTTCCTTGATTTGATGAATGCTGATTTTTCATCAAAAGTTACATCCCTGCTGATATCAATCTTCTTGAACCCTGGAAAGTATATTCTGTAAGCCTTCAAGCTTTCACTTTATCCCACAAATATGCCCTCCTTTCTGAAGGATCTAGCTTTGTCCTCTTTTCCTTTGGAATGTGTGTACACTGGACAACCAAATATTATGAGATGGCTAACTTCTGGCTTCTTCCCAGTGAACACTTCTTCTGGTGTTTTGTTGTCAAGTATCTTATGAGATGTTCTGTTTTGTACATATACAACTGTCCTTGTTGCTTCTTCCCATAGGTGCATAGGTAGATCTTGGTCATGAAGCGTTTCCCTAGCTGCTTCCATGATAGTTCTATTCTTTCTTTCTGCAACCCCATTTTGTTGTGGATTGTAAGGAGTAGTCAACTCCCTCTTAATCCCTGAATCATTGCATAGCTTCTCGAAGTCTCCTGAACTAAATTCTCCGCCATTGTCGAATCTAAATATCTTGATCTTCTTATCAGTTTGATTTTCTATCAAGGCTTTGAATTCCTTGAACTTATCAAACACTTCATCTTTGTTCTTCAAGAAATAAACCCAAGTCTTCCTAGAGAAATCATCAATGAAGGAAACATAATATACATACCCACTCAGAGAGCTGGAAGACACTGGACGACATACATCGGAGTGGATAATCTCCAAAATTCCTTTTGCTTTGCTTTCACTACTTGGAAATGTCTTTTTGTGTTCTTTCCTTTTGCACATCCTTTGCAAATACCTTCATGCTTTGATTGGATTTTAGGAAGACCCTCTACTGCTTTGCTTGCTATTGTAAGTGCTCTATAGTGCACATGAGCAATCATTCTATTCCAAAGTTCACTTGACTCCATGGATTCATGTACCACGGCATGTTCAGGTTTCCCCTTTAATTTGTACAATCCTCCCTCTTGCTCTCCAATCACCATTGCATCATCAATGGTTTTACCTTTTGGCCACATGAGTACTTGTTCATCTACAAATGCAACTCTTATCCCCTTTGCATCCAAAGCAGATATGGAGAGAAGATTTTTATTGAGACCTGGAACATAAAGTACCTCTTTCATCTTGATAGGTTTTCCAGAGTCTAGCTTATAGGAGGCTTCACAAATTCCTTTTATTGGATATTGGTAGTCATCCCCAAGTTTCACCTTATGGGGTGATTCATGTTCAGATGGTTTCACAAAGGATCCCTTGAATCTTTTCATATGTTTGGAAGCCCCACTATCTATAAGCCAATCATTGCTTCCATGAGCAATAGTACTAGTGAGGGCAGAAATCAAAACATACTCTTCATCACTTGAATAATCTTCACTTTATTCCCTAGCCCTCTTCCTGGGAGGTTCATCATCCTCTGTAGTGTGAGCATGATGTTTTCTTTTGATGTTCTTCTTTTTCTTGTGGGGGCCATCTTTATTGTTTCTGGGACAATCCATGGCATAGTGCCCCTTTTCATCACATGTAAAGAATCGGTCATTGGATATGTTTCTTCGAAATCTGAAGATGCCCCTTTGGTTCTGATGGTGGTGCTTTTCTTTCTTACTATGATGGTGTCCCTTCTTATCATCATACTTCTTGGAGTGTGCTATGAGAGCTTGGTCTTCATTCCCCATCTTCTCTTCTCGAGCTATAATTCAAGCTTCTTCTTGTGAGCATTCTTCCCACAGCCTACTGAATGCGATAAGTTTCCTCCTAGCACAAATTCCTTGGATGAAGGAATCCCATGACCTAGGAAGGCGATTAAGAGTGGTCATTACCACTTCTCCATTCTCTATATCTTCTCCCACAACTTCAAGTTATTCTTTTATTTAGGAGACCCTTGAGAAATAAGACTACATGGACTCTGCATTCTGGATCTTGATATTCTTCAATTGATTCCTCAAGGTTATCTTCCTATTTATGTTCTTCCCTTCAAATAGTTTGTTCAAGGAATCAAACATCTCCTTAGGTGTCTTTACAGATGACACATGTGGTATGAGATGGTCTTTGATATAATCGGCAATGATTCTCTTAGCCTTGACCAAGTTCCTTTTGTGTAAGTACTTAGCCTCTTCTCCCTTTGGGACAAGGACCTCTTCACTTATGTAGGTGTCCAATTCATTTTCTTCCAGGATTAACCCAATCCTATACTTTCATGCTTGAAAGTTATCAGCCCCTTCAACCTTATCCTCAAGCTTGGTGTGGTGAGACATCTTAATGAGAAACTTAAATGGAAATAAAAGATTTAGGTCTTACCACTTTTATTTGCTAAAAAATGGATCTGGAGCTGGATTAGGGTTTGTGAGAGAAACCCTAAAAATTCAAACTTTGAATTTCAAACTTCTAAAAGGATAGAAAGATGTGCCTTGTTGAGCTGATCAAGCTGGTATACTCCGAATTTGAAAACTACAAAGTTTCACCCTTCAAAATTGCTTTTGAAACTTCTGGATTCACTTGGGAGGACCCTGAATTAGGGTTTGACTTTCCCGGAGCTTCACCCAACCAAAAAAGTTCGATCCAAATCTCTAAAATTTGATTTTTCAGAGGAGCTTCTAGCCGTGGTCTCAGATGTCAGAAATTCCAATTTTTGGAGAAACCCTAATTTTTGGGTCAAAAACTGAAAGTGCTCAGAATGGAATTCTATTTCGACAGAAAGATGCACCCTTGCAAGGAGAGTCAATCTAGCCTCTTGCCTTTGAATATTTGTGGAGAGAAATCTAAAAATCAAGAAGCCCTAGCTTTCGCAGCTGCACAGTGTCTTCTTCTCAGGTTAGCTCTGATACCATGTCAGATTTTGAGCATTAATTCAATATGATCTAGGATCTTATCTAAGAGAATAATAAGCACAACATATCAATCATAAGAGACAAGCATAAGAGACAATAGACACAGAGTTTCCTCAGGGAAAACCAAGAAGGGGAAAAACCCCACGACTTCCTCAGTGATAGAAAGAGCAATGATACAAAACCCAAGTACAAGAGATAGTCTCCTTAGCAACTTCTCCTCCTCCACTAGTGCGCATCATTCAATGAGAGAGATAGATGAGTAAGTGAATGATCAAATAGAGTGACACCCTCATTCTATTTATACACAACTCGACTTGTATAATAACCTAACATGGCCGACTTCTCTAGAAGAGTCTAAAAACCCATGGTAACCCAACTCAGGGCTGACCCCACACTCGGTGGTATAATCACCCATCTTGTATAAGTTACAACACTTGCGACACTTGTAAATACAAATGACGACACTTCCATACAGAGGAATAATAACCTCTATGTAGGGATACAATATATATATATGAAATACATTCCAAAGTTACATATACATCAACAAGGACATGGTCATTAATTTATGTTTGTACTTTAATGGGATTTGAAAGAAGTTCGCGTAACATAGTGGTTTGTGTTTGCAGGAATCCTTCAATTTACAAGGTGAAAATGGCCAATTTGTTCCATCCAAACCTATCAAGTGTACTTTCAGGTCAGTAATATTTTTGTCTTTGAAATCTGTCCCATCCAAACCTATCAAGTGTACTTTTAGGTGAGAAATATTCTCTTCTCCGAACTATAGCAGTTGTTTAGCCATTTTCATCCTATAAATTGAAGGATTCCTGCAAACACAAACCATTATAGTGTTACGCAAACTTCTTTCAAATCCCATTAAAGTACAAACATAAATTAATGATCATGTCCTTGAGTACCTTTTCATAATTTAGGCCTTGCAGATAGTTTCGGTGAAAATTTTTGACCTGTATCAAAGTCGGCAAAACTTGAAGGGGGAGTGGAATTTAGAACATCAGCTTCAACCTTCATGCAAGGATATTTACAAATATGGTACTTACGATTAGGGAATGTTGGCCATTTAACCCAAATCCAACAAATTCCTCATGTGTATTACCCTCTTCATCCTCAATGTTTTCTCTCCTAACACATCTTCCGTGTGGAAGGTCATTTCATTTTGTTTCCATAACTTTGACGTGTTTCATTATGTTTCATTTTGTTTAATGACAATAATTAATGTATCTACCTCTATGTCGAAACCATTTTCAATGTTGATGCCACTACCCTCCTTATTGTCTTACAAAAAGGCATGAGAATGAGTAAGAAGACTTAAGATTGTGGACTTCACCTTCAAAGAGTGCCTTACAATCACATTGATAAGGAGTGATAAGAAGATCATGACAATCCAACATGTCAAATCTTAGTTGATAGTGTCAATTAAATACTTATATGGTATATTTAATATAAGATTTACTTATAGTTGTCTCTTACTCTTTGCATCTTGACACATTTGATATTTTATGGTTGTCTCTGTGTCCTGACCCAATTGATATTATAAGGTGAGGATGTGCATGCATGATAAAGGATTAGTTATGACTATGAGATGAGGATTTAAAGACAAGACGATAACACGCGTACGAATTGAACTGAGGAGATTCGAACCTGTGACCTATGTCTAGTCCCAAGGCTACCACCTTCAAGCTTGACCTCAATCAATTCCCATCGCCATTTCCTCTCATACGACATCACAAAACCATTTCTCTAGACACCCACTCTTCATTCATTCTGCATGAATTTCACTATGCAACCGTCTCAGATTCTCATTGCGTTTTCCCTCAATTATTTTCTCAATTCAGTATGACCCATGCCCGCCGTCCGAGGACTGTTGTCAGAGGTCTTGAGTTTCAACCTAGAAACGATGATGATTCATGGTATTATGTTTCCTTTCAGCTGCAATATGGAAAACTCATAGTTCACTATGAAGGTTTGTTTGACAAATGTGACGGTTTGGGTTCTGTGCCCCCGAAGTTACGGAACCCAAACCATCACATTTGTCAGACAAAGCTTCATAGTGAACTTTAAGTTTTCCATTTTGCAGTCGAAGAAAAACATTATAATACCATGAATCGTCACCATTTCCAGGATTAAATTCAGGACCGCTGGCAACACTCCTCGGACGGCGGGCGTGGGTCATACTGAATTGAGAAACTAATTGAGGGAAAATGCAGTGAGAATCTGAGACGTTGCATAGTGAAATGAATGAAGAATGAATCAATCTTGAAGGTGGTATCCCGCCATCTTCCATTGTGAAATGCATGCAGAATGAATCAAGCTTGAAGGTGGTCTCCCATTGTTAGCTGCACTTCAAGCTTGAAGGTGGTAGCCTTGGGAATAGACATAGGTCGTAGGTTTGAATCTCTTTAGTTCAGTTCATACCATGTTATTTTTTCGATGCAAATTATATGTTTTCTTTCATTTCCTTTGTCAACTTTATGTATCCCTTTATATGTTTTCTTTAATTTCCTTTGTCAACTTGGTGCTACAACAAAAAGATGGAGATGGATGTTGATTTAAAGTGTGGAATTCCCTAGCATAAGAGGAGCCATTATGGGCAAGTTGCAGCCTTAAAAAATGATGAACATTGACAACAAGAAACATGTTTCTAATTGTTGTTGGTGTATTCTAGATTAGTTGCAAATATCATGCTTTAGAAGCCAAGCTTCAATGGTAAATATACCATTTTGGAAGGGTTTAATGTGACGGATTAGTGTAAATAGACTTGTAACCAACACTTCACCTTACTCTACACCAAGATGTCTATCACCATACCTACAACAAGTCTACAACTACCATGCGTATCACATCCAAATCAATATATTTAAGTACTAAATTCAAAGAATTACAATGCATGGTGTTTGAAATAATTGTGGATATTTAGTTTCCACAATGAAAACCAATGCAACCATTTTTCCCTATTTCCTTCCTTACCAATTTTCAAGGGTTTTGATCTTTTATCTACTATGGTTTACCACAAAATTAATACCCATGAGAGTGTGGGGTATAAACATGTGGGGCAGGGATCAAATGTGAAGGGCAGGGTCCCATTTCACTTTGAAGGGCAGTAGATTTATAAACAGAATAAAGCCTACTCATTGTAATTAATATGTATGCATTAAAAGCAAGCTTAGAATCACTTTAAAGTTGATTGATCTTTGAATTACATTGTAATTCAGTGAATTCATCTGCCTTCAGCATAAGGATATACCACCTGCCTTTTTTTAACAAAATAAGCTGCATATACAACATATGCATCAAA
Organism: Larix kaempferi; assembly: GCA_027924585.1. Taxonomy (NCBI): domain Eukaryota; kingdom Viridiplantae; phylum Streptophyta; class Pinopsida; order Pinales; family Pinaceae; genus Larix; species Larix kaempferi. The sequence continues at coordinate 3,723,919 of BSBM01000022.1, read as the reverse complement.
TCTTGAATTATTATGATTCATGTCTCTAATAGGAGTGTGAGTAAATATACTAATTCTTCACAATACACATCTACAACATCCCATCTGTTCTTTTCGTTCAAAGCAAACAATCATGTAAGTTGAGTATAGAGCTATAGATATATAGATAGAGTGGAAACGTAGACAGTAAAATTGTTGAAATCCCAATAACGAAGAGGTGGGCATGAACTTCCCGGAAATTCATAATTTTAGATATAGATCCATTTTAAGGTGGAATTAATTAGGTTTTGGAATAGGAAATCAAATATTGTAAACTACAAAAGAATCTTAACTCATATGTAGCATCTATCAACATTACAATGGCATGCAAGAAATGGAAAAAAATGCTTATATTAGCAATCAAAAGTAAAACACACCCAGAACAAATTCACCATTAATGTAAAGCTGAGAGGCATCAAAATCCTGTGCTCACTCAATAGACAATTGATTCAAATCACACCCACTTCAAATCCTTCAACAACGCAAAGGGGAGACATATTAAAATCCTGTCCATCACAAAATCCCAAATTAACTCAAATGACACCCACATCAAATCCTTGGAGCGGAGAGGTAGTAAAACCCTATCCATCACACAATCCCAAATTGTATTCAAATCACACCCACATCAAAACCTGGTCAGTGTAGAGCAGAGAGATATTAAAACATTTGCATCACACAATCCCAGCCATTCTCGTAATGAAATTGTGTACCGCAGATGTTTAATAACTACCCACACTATATTGATCTGGGATTTTGGTTATTTGTTACTAAAAATACATATATTGCTCTAAAACATATACAAAAACATATCGCAATCTTTGTAGGGTTATGATTTTCTCACCAGCACTGTTGAACAATTTTTTTCTTTTATTACTACCTTTGCTTTTATTTAACCCAATATACAATAAAAAACCCTCGTCCATGAACATAGTAGGCATCAATCTTCAGATGAAAGGGGAGGGTCGCAATGGTCCAAACTTACCAGGTCCATTCGACATCTTCGAAACACTTGCAAACAAGAAGAACCCATGCCCCAACTCGCTGCTACAAATACCACTCATCCTGGCATAGAAAAAAAACAAGGTTACAACCATTCCATGAATACAATTGAATAAACAAAATTTATGGATAGAGCTGGATTGAACAAACCACTTACCAGGTTGTTGTTCCATGAGCCATGCGCTCCTTACCACCAGAACGAGGGCACGCGTAAGCTATGCTCATGGCACAATCCCCATGACCACTAGCGTTAAACCACTAGAGGAGCTCTGCCTCCTCCCAAAAACTCAAAACAACAAAATGAAAAATGAACAAGCCAAGCAACGAAATTGTGGAGTTTTGCCACACTAGCTAGGGATCATTTTGATTTTAGGTTTGAAATAATTGTTGCGAAGAGTTAAAAAAATTTCACCCACTTCCTATAGTGGGAGAGCGATATTTTAAACCAACTCTTTTCTATTTAAACCATCAAACTTTCACCAAGACATCATTCAATTATCCATAGCTATAAAAACATGTTCTTCCTTCTTATTCATTTATAATATTGTGTTGGGTGGTAGGTTTTCATGTTTTGGTGGTGAGCTTTATGTGATGAATATTTTTATGCATGTACAAATGGCTAACCCTTTGAACTGCAGATCAGTTGGGAGGGATGTATTTAATGACATTTGAGAGATAAAGAATGATACATAGGATGAATTCTAAAATGGAGTGATTGAAGGTGTCAAGTATAACCTGTCACATTATGTAAATGAATTCTAGGAAAGATGATTTATAAAAATTGAGTGAAGGACCAGGGGGGAATTGACAAGTTGGATTGTGATTTTGAGATGCATTTTAACATTATCTTGGGGTTAACATGAGACTCTCATCCTCAAAATATCTATTTTGTTGGTTTGAAGAGTATTGAAGAGGATATTGTATAAAAAACAACCATGGAAACCATGGAATGTCAATGGTCACTCAAGGACTAGTCAAGGATAAACCATGGATAGAAGAAAAACATAGTAGCCATGTTTTTTCTTGGTTTTATGTTATCATGTATTTCACTTGCACTATTTTGAAAGGACAATTTATAAGGCTGCATAGTCTTAAGTAATTTTTGGAATTAGCGAACACAACCACTAGTGTCACCACAATGGTAATTTCCCTCTTTTAGGTTAGCTCTCATGGCCAAGGGAGGCTTCCCTATAAGTTGATTGCATACAATGTTTGAGGAGAGCATAGAAAGGGAGATCAATTTGTTTATTGTCTTAGTCTTAATTATAATGCCAATTAATTCAATACAATTAAACATACAACATTTACTCATTAATCCATGATCTAAGAAAATGACATAAGCATTAAGAGCATGTGCAGTGGAAGATATATCATGATATGGATCTTGCACAAATGTAACTTCCAAAATGTTTTAGTAAATAGTCACATGAGATATATCACTAGGATTTTAACCATAAACCAAAAGATTTCCCAAGATTAAAGTGTTCATGTAATAGTAAACTCTCAATTATAACTTGAACTTGGAATCACTTTGTCACATACCCAAGTTCTAGACATTTCATGTTATGAAGAAAACATTATGTTTTATTTTTATTTGTAAAGTCTTATGACTATTGACGAAGTGGGGTCAAGGATGATTGTAATTAATTACTTTGAATATTTTATTATTAATAAATAATAGTGGAGACAAATATCCAAAGGAGATTGTTGAATGAATGTTCATTGACCCACTAGGTGGAATGGACTGGGGTGGAGAACAAACTGACACTTGGCAGCATCCTCAACTCACTTCTAACTGTTGCAGGGGGCAACTTCCCTACTTTTATGGTCATGTTCTCCAAGAAAGTGGAACTGAGCAGGTGGCTCATTTATTAAATAAACTGACCAAAGACCTAGGCATGCTACTTATCTACCCATCGAGTTCAGGAGGAGGCTGTTCATTCTTACCTTGTGATAATTTCTAAGCACAAGAGTTTCGTTGAGGAGAATGTTAGAAGTGATTGAGTGAACTAAGACTCCATTCTGAACTAGTGCAGCCACATTGCTGAGTTCAATATTGCTAAAATAAGGAAGTACTACTACAAAGTGCTATTGTTGAGTTGCAAAGGAATTTATTCCATTACTCCACATAGCATCTTCGTCCTAGTGGTTGAGTGAACAGGCTCATGGGTCCTAAGGAAAATAACTTGGCTGTCTTCAGGAGCACGTTGGGTGGAATGGGATCCTTTGGCTGTTTGTTTCTTCTACAAGTTATCAAGTTCAGAACTGTGTTATCTTATTTACTTTCTGTCAAAATTGTTAAAATTTGAGCATTAATTCACAATAATCTTGGATCTTTACTGAGAGAATAACATATACAGTATATCAATGCATAGCAATCGCAATAAGCATGACAAGCATCACAAGAATCAAAAGCATTGTTAAATTTTCAGAATTTACTTCAATCTGATCTAGGATCTTAACTGAGAGAACAACATGTACAACATATCTACAGCATATCAATCATGGAGACAATAATGCAATCACACAAGAGACACAAATATTTACTTGGGGAAAACCATAAAGGTAAAAAACCCCAATAACTTCCTCAGAGATAGATAGAGCAATGATACAACCCAAACATAAGAGATAGACATATCCTAGCAGCAGATCCTCCTCCTCCATAAGTGTGCCACTCCTCCTTGAGTGCATGAGTGAGAAGTGAGTGATCAAATAGAGTGCCTCCTACACTCTTATACTTGACTTAACTTGCCTTTTACATAAATCATGTAGGCTCAAACTTAACAACATAACATAATGCTGACTGGGCCGACCCCCAATAGGGTGGTCTAATAACCCTTCGACCCACATGGCCGACCCCCAATATGGTGGTCTAATAACCCTTCAACCCACATGACTTATACAGGGCCAACCCCAACAAGGTGGTCTAATAACCCATCAAGTATAAGTTACGGCATTTACAATATAAATGACGACACTTCTGTATAGAGGAATAATACCATCTCTATAGGAGTACATACAACATACATATATGAAATACATTCCGAAGTTACATATACATCAACACTCCCTCTTAACTAGGAAGGTATTTCTCAGCACAGGTCTTCTAGCACAAGTCTTCTTCTATGGATCATTGTCACTGGATAATCGTCATCGAGTCATCATCATCATCACTACTGCTGTTATCTCAATAAATTTTTGAATCAACTCATCATAGGAAGTTCTACAGAGCCAGTCCTTTTTCATACTGGATGTAGGCCCCTCACCTGCAGGTATTCGTCATCACTGGCGATACTGTGGAATCCTCAAGACTTATTACGTGCATCACAAAACCTCGAAAGAGCATCCCAGGTTGTTACGAGCACACAGCTCTACCTATAGGATCTACCAGGGCCATATTATATCTGACCTTACCACAAAACCTCGCAAGAGCATCCCAGGGTGTTACGAGCACGCAGCTCTACCTATAGGATCTCCCAGGGCACGAATTACATGTGGTCACCACAAAACCTCGCAAGAACATCCCAGGTTGTTACGAGCACACATCTCTACCTATAGGATCTCCCAGGGCATGAATTACATGTGGTCATGGAAAAACCTCGCAAGAGCATCCCAGGACTGATTACGGGCACACAACCCAACCTATCGGATCTCCCAGGGACAGATTAAATGCCATAGGACAAAACCTCGAAAGAGCATCTGCCAGATATCCCAGGGCAACGAATTACATGCCATAGGAAAAACCTCGAAAGACTATCTGCAGATCTCCCAGGGCCAAATTATATGTCCTCCCAGAGAAAAACCTCGAAAGAGCATTTGCCATATATCCCAGGGAAACGAATTACATGCCATAGGAAAAACCTCGAAAGACTATCTGCAAATCTCCCAGGGCCAAATTATATGCTCATTTGCACAACTTGATCCATGGCCATAAAGTATCAACCTGATACTCACCATACATCATCTTGATGTACACATGATCATCCTGATCATCATCACTGCAACATCCTGTTGCATGTCATCTGGAGCAACATCCTGAAGCTCATCATCCACAATCATCCTGATCATATAATGCATCTACCTGATGCAAACCAAGTATCTACCTGATACATATCATCATACATGATCCACCTAATCATGTAATGTATCCACCTGATACAAATACAAATACATGATACATATCACCATACATGATCCACCTGATCATACAATGTATCCACCTGATACATATACAGATACATGGTCCAAGCATCCAACATGATGCATATACAAAAATACATACACATGATCCAACCGATCATATCCAGCATCCAACATGATGCGTACATACATATAAATGATCCAACTGATCATATCCAGCATCCAACATGATGCATACATACATACATAAAAATGATCCAACTGATCATATCCAGCATCCAACATGATGCATACATACAAATAAAAATGATCCAACTGATCATATCCAAGCAAAAAACAGAACATCATCCTGATGCTCATCATCCAGTGCTTACATCCACAGCCATGTGAAGGATCCTTCTTCCAACATGCTTGGAATGGCTTCAGCAAATGTGTCCATCAATTCTTCCTCGAAGTGTCCTCGATCTGAAGAACGCCAAGCCTCTCTCTGAAGTACTCGAACTTCACCCTGGCTAGTGGCTTCGTCAGCACATCTACAATCTACTCGTCCGTTGCAACATATAGGAGCTTCGTAGCTCCTCTTTGCACCATATCCTTGATATAGTGATATTTGATCTCTATGTGTTTTGACCTGTCATGAAACACTGGGTTCTCAGACAGCTTCACACAACTCTGGTTATCACAGAAGATACTAGTAGCCTCCAATGGGAGATCAAATAACTCAGACAGTAGCTTCCGTATCCATACTGCCTCACAACTAGCTAAACAGGCTGCAACATACTCTACCTCAACTGTACTCAGTGCTACGTAGGACTGCTTCCTGTTAAACCAAGAGATCACACCTGATCCCATACTGAAGCAGCACCCATATGTGCTCTTCCTATCTGCAACACTGCCTGCCCAATCTGAATCAACATAACCCTATAGGTTAAACTTTTGATTCGCTTCATAATTGAGACCATAATCCACTGTACCCTTCAGGTACCTCAGAACATGCTTTACAGCAACCAGGTGAACACTCCTCGGATCCGTTAGGAACTAGCTCAATGTGTTCATCGCAAAGCAAATATCTGGTCTCGTGTTCGTCAGGTACATCAAGGACCCAATCATCTGACGATACATAGTGATATCAACCGGCTCAGATGACGCATCACACAAACACTTGAGGTTCGATTCCATAGGTGTGGCCATAGCCTTGCAATCCATCATCCCGAACCTCTTCAGGATCTCTACTGCATAATTCCATTGTCCAAGGAAGATTCCATCACTCTGCCACACCTCCATGCCAAAAACATATAGTGCATCATCCCCAAGTTCCTCAACTCGAACTCGGCAGCAAGCTTCTACTATGTCTCGGCAATCAATTTATCCTCTCCTGATACAAACAGGTCATCCACATAGTAGTATCACTGGATTGCCTTCCTCAACCTTGTAGTAAAGATTGGAACCCGCTTTACTCTTGGTAAATACCAAACTGGATAGAAATATGCCTATCCTACCATAGCAAGTTCTGCACATATATGATTTCCAGTCATGTGTCTCAGAACCAAGTGGTTGCTCCACATACACTTCTTCTTCAACTACAACTTTCAAGGAGGTTGTCTTGAAATCCATCTGGTGTATCTTCTATTTCATCACTTTTATATTTCTCAGTGCTGCCATCTGCAACATGCTTGATCTGATAGTTCCATTTGGAAGTCACAAAAAACTTCCCTTCAGCTCTTGGGACCGCATCCCAAACATCGTTCTTCATGATCGACAGATCATGGCATTCTTCCCGTATCCTAGGAACTTCAATATCTTCAATAGATAATTTTGTTGCTGAACAAATGTTGTAGTTCTTCTTTTGTAGGTGATGGCATATGATCTTTCCTACACAACAAGTTAAACTGCATGATTAGAAAACATCTCATAGTTTTCAGAACAAATTCTTACACATAAAGAAATATGTCATAGAGTCATGCAATTATCTTAGCCAATGCTTCAATACAACATTTATCCATATTCCGTAACTTTCTAGATGCCTTCCAATCTCTACCAGAACATTATTAAGAGTGTGCACAACTCCCAACATGTCAGCAAAGAGGTTTCATTCTAGATAAGTAGCAATGGAATGTTGTACAGTGCCATAGGCCACTTACCCATGCATATTAGTAGTATACTTTTCATCAATGCAACTATTCTAATATGCATAATACACAACCTAATTATAGGAACATCAGTATATACATTTTTGAACAGTATTATTTAAACAATAAAATATGTAAGTAATGACAGTTCAAATACTTATCTTTGTTTGTTTGTTGGGTTGACTCCCTCTCAGTCTTTGCTTCTTTTCTGCAACTCCATTCTTATGTGGATTGTGAGAAGTGGTCAACTCCCTCTGAATATCTGCATCCTTGCAAAAACTACTGAAGTGTGCTCCTTTGCTTTCTTGCAGGAACAACTGGAGTGTGCTCCCTCTTGATATTTGCTTCCTGGATTACCTGTTCTTGAACTCATATTCATCCTTGGTCCCTATGCATGCTTATTAGTATCATGATTGTGTTATCCTTGTGATCTCATATAAAATCATACATCCATTAGCATACTATTAAAAACACAATAATCTCAAGCATGTATAGTCATGATCATTTCAAACAAAAATAATAAGCATTAACATTCAAGGTTTAAGTAGGATTCTTATGGTTAGTCAAATCATAAGAAACATAACATGTCTAAACCTATAATTACTCAAACCTATGACTCTTCGGGTTAGTCATATCATTAATTAAGGTAAGAAACATAATATGCATATACCCATGATTATTCAAACTTATGACTACATGAATAATCATTATCAACAACACAACAGTATAAGATCCTAACCCAAGGTACGATTCTAGCTTGATACAGGAAAAACATACCTAGATTAGCATGCTAGCTAGTTATGTCTAACATACCCGTATAATGTATTTTGGTTCTCTTCAGTGACTTGTGCTAATAACCTGCATGTTTCATAAGTTAACCGTTGTAGAAACAAGTTATACATACCTCGAAAGTAGATCTTCTATGTAATCCATGCAATGGATGAATGTCGTCTTCATGTCACCATGATCATACGTTCTTGAAGTAGAACATGATTTCTCTTTCTTGGTGTACCTTTTATATTAGGAGACAACATAAACCTCATACAACACCATAATGCATTAGTACAATCATAAGTGTCAACACCCTAACCAATGAATATCTTCTATCATGCATTCATAATTTTGTTAAGGTGATATGACAAATCTAAAATCAAGATTGTACTAACCATAATAGCATGAAGACAAACATACCATAAACTTAATCATGAACAAATATCGAAACATACCTCGACGAGTCATACCTGTCGAGATCGCTTGTAATATTCTTATGTAAGGCCTTAGCCTCATCTTCCTCTGAAATAGGAACTTCTTCACTTATGCAGGTGACCAATCCATCTTCTTCTAGGATTAACCCAATCCACTTGATTTGTAAGAACTAGACCTGGAGCTGGATATGGGTTTGTCAGAGAAACACCAAAAATTCAAACTTTGAATTTCAAACTTTTGAAAGGATAGAAATATGCGCCTTGATCAGCTGATCAAGCTGGTATATTAAGAATTTGAAAACTGCAAAGTTTCACTCCTCAATTTTGCATTTGAAACTTCCGGATTCACTAGACGTGACCCTGAACTAGGGTTTGATGAAGCCCACTGTTATCTCCCAAATTGACCACCATCATTTTGGGTGATAGAATGGGTAAAATTTCTTATTTCTATGAGTCTTGGGCTTCAAATTTCAAAAAAAAAACAGGTTTCGGCAGCTAACACTGTTTTGCAGGAAGCCAGTTAGCTGCCGAAAGGGCCCATTTTCGGCAGCTAAAGGCGTTAACAGAAAAGACATAAGCTGCCGAAAAGGTTTTTACAAGCAAAATTAAAGGATTGGGTCCGTATTCAGTCCCACATAAAGCGAGCCTGTGTTTAAGCCGCCGAAAGGAAGAATAAAGCGCAACATTAGTCCGCAGGAGGTTCTCAGCAGGGTAAAACTCAGTGGAAAAGGAGGAGTCAACTTTTGATTTAAACTACATGATTTCAGTAAGAGGTTCCTTTTTTGTCTGCTACAAGATATTCTCTCATGTCACAATCTGCTGAGTCTCGCTTTCACAAGCTGGAGTCTGCTCAAATCTTGGTTGCAGTGACAGGTCATCATCCAGCTCTATGACTGACAGTTAAAATCTTCAGCTACAAATCAGGAATCATAAACGAACTCCTTCTTTCAACAAATAACTGAGACTCCAAAGGAAGGGTATCTCTAATCAACTGAAAAGGTAGCTAACCCTCTGATTCGATTTAAGAGGAGCTCGGCAAAACGTTAATAACACAGACCTGTAACAGAAAATTGGAGGAATTTTCTGCTGAAACCACGTGATCTTGCGGGGCGATTTTGACGGCCTTCTCGAACTCCAAATTCAAATCTGAAAGCACCAGTGGATAGCTTAGGTTCTGTAGATCAAAATCGACTATTTGAACAGCCAAAATGGACATCGGACGGTGGAGAAAATCGATTTTTGCTGAAGGCAGTTTTTTTTTGGAATTCTACAGGCTTTCGGCAGCTTAGGCGGGTTTCTACAACACTCATTAGCTGCCGAAAAGCCAGCTTTCGGCAGATAAGTCATGAAATTGGCAGCACTGTTAGCTGCCGAAAGTTTGTTTTTGGCAGATTTTCGTATTTTTGTACAGATATCATTTTTGTTCGAGGATAAAACACAAGGCCAGTCTTAAGAGACGTATTATGAATTATATTATCCATATCTAAAGGTTATTGGGTGAATTTTCAATCAGGGGCATTTTTTAAATGACTTTCACCTTGAAATGAGGGATGGCTCTAAGGGATTGATTGCCACATCAGCTTCTTGACTGTCTCTGCGCCCAGCTAAGATCACCGAGCCTTGGGAGGCTGCTGCACTTCATCGACCACCGAGTTTTGAAGAAGATTGACACATCATCAAGTCCCTTGATTCAAGGAATCAATCCTTTCTCTTTGCATTTACTTTTTTAGTTTGATGTTTCAGTTAGCTCAGCCAGATCCACGTTTTTACGATCTGAGAATTACTGTGTAAAGGCTATAAAGCCTGAGAACCAAGTCATTGTGAAGGGTTCGATTTTGGATGGAATAATTGGCTACTGTATTCGGTTTTCCTATGCTAATATAGATCACAGGTTTCCTTCAGCTTCGATATCAGTTTTCATTTTCTCTTTCACTGTATCAGTGTTGTCTAGCTTTGAATGTGAATGTTCTCTTTACATTGTTTAGCTCACAGCTTGATTCCAGTTCCTTGAATGTCTCTCGAGCCCTACTTTGTACTGGTTTGGTTACATGTTTTCTTCATCCACCTTTGATGTTATATGCTGATCAATCGATTCTTGAGGGCACTGTTTCATCTGTTTACATGCTGAATGTCTGAATACTGTACTCCGATTTAGTCATCCCATTGATCCACCCTTTTTTCAAAAGACACAAAAAATCATTGAATTCTTAAGTTACCAGGCATACCTAGCTTATAACCCTAGGTAGTTTCCTGGAGTGATAACAAATTGGCGCCGTTGCCGGGGAGAGGAGTGAGAAGCTGATCTTCCTGGGAGAACGACACAGATCTAATCTTTGATGATAGACAAGGGGTAGACACTTACTGGTTATAATCATCTATCTGGAGACTCCATGAAGGACGAACTCAGTGGCGACTCCATTGTTCAGAATCTGTTGGTGATTCCACTGGGATGACATGAACAGAATCTTAGCCAAGAGGTATGCGTTCTGTGATTTTTCAAGCATTGCTGGTTTTCCTAATCAAGTGCCTGCTAGAGATGAATGGGAGAACAATCTTCCTAGATTTCGAGGAGAAGAGGGGGAAGTGCCAGCTGAACATTTGCTGGACTTTCATGACTACATGCACCGGTTGCAGGTAGTGCATGAGGATGTTCAGATCCGACTCTTCTGTTGTTCATTAGAAGGGATTGCCCGTGATTGGTATCGGTCTTTGCCTAATGCAAGTATCAGTTCTTTAGCAGATTTTCATGCTGCTTTTCATGTGTTTTGTAAAGATATATTCTCAGCTGATCTTCTTTATCCTGAGTGTTGCCATGAGTTTGATCTTTCAAAAGTAGATCTTCAGGAAGAGTATGCAGCTGAAGAAAATACTCTTCACCATGATCCGGAGGTCATTGATTCACCTCAGGATAACCTTAATGATGCTTTTGACATCATATCAAATGCACTTACTGATGTATGTTGTCTTGAAGATGAGATTGTTCCCTCTGAAAAGTTTGAAGACGTTGAGCAGAATGACATACCAGCAAGTGACATTTTCAGATTTGTAGAGTTTAAAGAGGATAGCTTACAATTTCCAGATTTGCAGGAGCTGTCCAATCTTCAGCTAGAACAGGTGAACCATGATCCCGAATGTATTGATGTTGCAGCAGCATGTGTTATAAGCAGCCCACATCTTCCAGACTTGCAGACAAAGGAAGATTTCAGCATTAATGAAGAGAATGATGGTGGTGAGGAACTGAACAGTCTAGATCAGCAACCTATCGTATATGTTCCTCCAGCAAAGATCCAGCAATCTACATTCATCAATGAGTTCGGTGAAGGAAATGAAGAGCAGTTACAACACAGTCAGTTGCAGCAGCAGCTTCAAGAGGTATTTCATCATGTTTTTCATGATCCTATTGCTGATTCTTTAGATTCTATGAGCAGCATAAATCCAAGGATATTTCTGTTAGCAGGTGATTGCTTTGATCATCTGTTCGAACCTTTCTTCTGCATGATATGGTATTTATTATTGTTGGGATCAAGATTCAGCATGATGTCTGTAAATCACAATCTGACATGGATGCATTGGAAATCCAGTGTTACTTGATCATGCTGCTCCTATCAGTTAGTGTAGGAGTAGATAGGAGAATAAGCTCTTTTCATGAGCACGTAGATAAGTTTTCAGTTGTTATTGAATAAGCAGAGCAGGCTGCATGTAAGCTACAGGTTTGCAGAGGGATCAGTGTTAAAGACTTAATGACTCCATGCCCAATGCTAAAGGCTACTGGAACTACTTGTTCTTCGGAACCTCACTGGGAGGATTCCATCCCCGAGTAGGAGCCAGATGTTATCTCCCAAATTGACCACCATCATTTTGGGTGACAGAATGGGTAAAATTTCTTATTTCTATGAGTCTTGGGCTTCAAATTTAAAAAAAAAAACAGGTTTCGGCAGCTAACACTGTTTTGCAGGAAGCCAGTTAGCTGCCGAAAGGGCCCATTTTCGGCAGCTAAAGGCGTTAACAGAAAAGACATAAGCTGCCGAAAAGGTTTTTACAAGCAAAATTAAAGGATTTGGTCCGTATTCAGTCCCACATCAAGCGAGCCTGTGTTTAAGATGCCGAAAGGAAGAATAAAGCGCAACATTAGTCTGCAGGAGGTTCTCAGCAGGGTAAAACTCAGTGGAAAAGGAGGAGTCAACTTTTGATTTAAACTCCATGATTTCAGTAAGAGGTTCCTTTTTTGTCTGCTACAAGATATTCTCTCATGTCACAATCTGCTGAGTCTCGCTTTCACAAGCTGGAGTCTGCTCAAATCTTGGTTGCAGTGACAGGTCATCATCCAGCTCTATGACTGACAGTTAAAATCTTCAGCTACAAATCAGGAATCATAAACGAACTCCTTCTTTCAACAAATAACTGAGACTCCAAAGGAAGGGTATCTCTAATCAACTGAAAAGGTAGCTAACCCTCTGATTCGATTTAAGAGGAGCTCGGTAAAACGTTAATAACACAGACCTGTAACAGAAAATTGGAGGAATTTTCTGCTGAAACCACGTGATCTTGCGGGGCTATTTTGACGGCCTTTCCTAACTCCAAATTCAAATCTGAAAGCACCAGTGGATAGCTTAGGTTCTGTAGATCAAAATCGACTATTTGAACAGCCAAAATGGACATCGGACGGTGGAGAAAATCGATTTTTGCTGAAGGCAGTTTTTTTTTGGAATTCTACAGGCTTTCGGCAGCTTAGGCGGGTTTCTACAACACTCATTAGCTGCCGAAAAGCCAGCTTTCGGCAGATAAGTCATGAAATTGGCAGCACTGTTAGCTGCCGAAAGTCTGTTTTTGGCAGATTTTCGTATTTTTGTACAGATATCATTTTTGTTCGAGGATAAAACACAAGGCCAGTCTTAAGAGACGTATTATGAATTATATTATCCATATCTAAAGGTTATTGGGCGAATTTTCAATCAGGGGCATTTTTTAAATGACTTTCACCTTGAAATGAGGGATGGCTCTAAGGGATTGATTGCCACATCAGCTTCTTGACTGTCTCTGCGCCCAGCTAAGATCACCGAGCCTTGGGAGGCTGCTGCACTTCATCGACCACCGAGTTTTGAAGAAGATTGACACATCATCAAGTCCCTTGATTCAAGGAATCAATCCTTTCTCTTTGCATTTACTTTTTTAGTTTGATGTTTCAGTTAGCTCAGCCAGATCCACGTTTTTAGGATCTGAGAATTACTGTGTAAAGGCTATAAAGCCTGAGAACCAAGTCATTGTGAAGGGTTCGATTTTGGATGGAATAATTGGCTACTGTATTCGGTTTTCCTATGCTAATATAGATCACAGGTTTCCTTCAGCTTCGATATCAGTTTTCATTTTCTCTTTCACTGTATCAGTGTTGTCTAGCTTTGAATGTGAATGTTCTCTTTACATTGTTTAGCTCACAGCTTGATTCCAGTTCCTTGAATGTCTCTCGAGCCTTACTTTGTACTGGTTTGGTTACATGTTTTCTTCATCCACCTTTGATGTTATATGCTGATCAATCGATTCTTGAGGGCACTGTTTCATCTGTTTACATGCTGAATGTCTGAATACTGTACTCCGATTTAGTCATCCCATTGATCCACCCTTTTTTCAAAAGACACAAAAAATCATTGAATTCTTAAGTTACCAGGCATACCTAGCTTATAACCCTAGGTAGTTTCCTGGAGTGATAACAAATTGGCGCCGTTGCCGGGGAGAGGAGTGAGAAGCTGATCTTCCTGGGAGAACGACACAGATCTAATCTTTGATGATAGACAAGGGGTAGACACTTACTGGTTATAATCATCTATCTGGCGACTCCATGAAGGACGAACTCAGTGGCGACTCCATTGTTCAGAATCTGTTGGTGATTCCACTGGGATGACATGAACAGAATCTTAGCCAAGAGGTATGCGTTCTGTGATTTTTCAAGCATTGCTGGTTTTCCTAATCAAGTGCCTGCTAGAGATGAATGGGAGAACAATCTTCCTAGATTTCGAGGAGAAGAGGGGGAAGTGCCAGCTGAACATTTGCTGGACTTTCATGACTACATGCACCGGTTGCAGGTAGTGCATGAGGATGTTCAGATCCGACTCTTCTGTTGTTCATTAGAAGGGATTGCCCGTGATTGGTATCGGTCTTTGCCTAATGCAAGTATCAGTTCTTTAGCAGATTTTCATGCTGCTTTTCATGTGTTTTGTAAAGATATATTCTCAGCTGATCTTCTTTATCCTGAGTGTTGCCATGAGTTTGATCTTTCAAAAGTAGATCTTCAGGAAGAGTATGCAGCTGAAGAAAATACTCTTCACCATGATCCGGAGGTCATTGATTCACCTCAGGATAACCTTAATGATGCTTTTGACATCATATCAAATGCACTTACTGATGTATGTTGTCTTGAAGATGAGATTGTTCCCTCTGAAAAGTTTGAAGACGTTGAGCAGAATGACATACCAGCAAGTGACATTTTCAGATTTGTAGAGTTTAAAGAGGATAGCTTACAATTTCCAGATTTGCAGGAGCTGTCCAATCTTCAGCTAGAACAGGTGAACCATGATCCCGAATGTATTGATGTTGCAGCAGCATGTGTTATAAGCAGCCCACATCTTCCAGACTTGCAGACAAAGGAAGATTTCAGCATTAATGAAGAGAATGATGGTGGTGAGGAACTGAACAGTCTAGATCAGCAACCTATCGTATATGTTCCTCCAGCAAAGATCCAGCAATCTACATTCATCAATGAGTTCGGTGAAGGAAATGAAGAGCAGTTACAACACAGTCAGTTGCAGCAGCAGCTTCAAGAGGTATTTCATCATGTTTTTCATGATCCTATTGCTGATTCTTTAGATTCTATGAGCAGCATAAATCCAAGGATATTTCTGTTAGCAGGTGATTGCTTTGATCATCTGTTCGAACCTTTCTTCTGCATGATATGGTATTTATTATTGTTGGGATCAAGATTCAGCATGATGTCTGTAAATCACAATCTGACATGGATGCATTGGAAATCCAGTGTTACTTGATCATGCTGCTCCTATCAGTTAGTGTAGGAGTAGATAGGAGAATAAGCTCTTTTCATGAGCACGTAGATAAGTTTTCAGTTGTTATTGAATAAGCAGAGCAGGCTGCATGTAAGCTACAGGTTTGCAGAGGGATCATTGTTAAAGACTTAATGACTCCATGCCCAATGCTAAAGGCTACTGGAACTACTTGTTCTTCGGAACCTCATTGGGAGGATTCCATCCCCGAGTAGGAGCCAGATGTTATCTCCCAAATTGACCACCATCATTTTGGGTGACAGAATGGGTAAAATTTCTTATTTCTATGAGTCTTGGGCTTCAAATTTAAAAAAAAAAACAGGTTTCGGCAGCTAACACTGTTTTGCAGGAAGCCAGTTAGCTGCCGAAAGGGCCCATTTTCGGCAGCTAAAGGCGTTAACAGAAAAGACATAAGCTGCCGAAAAGGTTTTTACAAGCAAAATTAAAGGATTGGGTCCGTATTCAGTCCCACATCAAGCGAGCCTGTGTTTAAGATGCCGAAAGGAAGAATAAAGCGCAACATTAGTCTGCAGGAGGTTCTCAGCAGGGTAAAACTCAGTGGAAAAGGAGGAGTCAACTTTTGATTTAAACTCCATGATTTCAGTAAGAGGTTCCTTTTTTGTCTGCTACAAGATATTCTCTCATGTCACAATCTGCTGAGTCTCGCTTTCACAAGCTGGAGTCTGCTCAAATCTTGGTTGCAGTGACAGGTCATCATCCAGCTCTATGACTGACAGTTAAAATCTTCAGCTACAAATCAGGAATCATAAACGAACTCCTTCTTTCAACAAATAACTGAGACTCCAAAGGAAGGGTATCTCTAATCAACTGAAAAGGTAGCTAACCCTCTGATTCGATTTAAGAGGAGCTCGGTAAAACGTTAATAACACAGACCTGTAACAGAAAATTGGAGGAATTTTCTGCTGAAACCACGTGATCTTGCGGGGCGATTTTGACGGCCTTCCCAAACTCCAAATTCAAATCTGAAAGCACCAGTGGATAGCTTAGGTTCTGTAGATCAAAATCGACTATTTGAACAGCCAAAATGGACATCGGACGGTGGAGAAAATCGATTTTTGCTGAAGGCAGTTTTTTTTTGGAATTCTACAGGCTTTCGGCAGCTTAGGCGGGTTTCTACAACACTCATTAGCTGCCGAAAAGCCAGCTTTCGGCAGATAAGTCATGAAATTGGCAGCACTGTTAGCTGCCGAAAGTCTGTTTTTGGCATATTTTCGTATTTTTGTACAGATATCATTTTTGTTCGAGGATAAAACACAAGGCCAGTCTTAAGAGACGTATTATGAATTATATTATCCATATCTAAAGGTTATTGGGCGAATTTTCAATCAGGGGCATTTTTTAAATGACTTTCACCTTGAAACGAGGGATGGCTCTAAGGGATTGATTGCCACATCAGCTTCTTGACTGTCTCTGCGCCCAGCTAAGATCACCGAGCCTTGGGAGGCTGCTGCACTTCATCGACCACCGAGTTTTGAAGAAGATTGACACATCATCAAGTCCCTTGATTCAAGGAATCAATCCTTTCTCTTTGCATTTACTTTTTTAGTTTGATGTTTCAGTTAGCTCAGCCAGATCCACGTTTTTAGGATCTGAGAATTACTGTGTAAAGGCTATAAAGCCTGAGAACCAAGTCATTGTGAAGGGTTCGATTTTGGATGGAATAATTGGCTACTGTATTCGGTTTTCCTATGCTAATATAGATCACAGGTTTCCTTCAGCTTCGATATCAGTTTTCATTTTCTCTTTCACTGTATCAGTGTTGTCTAGCTTTGAATGTGAATGTTCTCTTTACATTGTTTAGCTCACAGCTTGATTCCAGTTCCTTGAATGTCTCTCGAGCCCTACTTTGTACTGGTTTGGTTACATGTTTTCTTCATCCACCTTTGATGTTATATGCTGATCAATCGATTCTTGAGGGCACTGTTTCATCTGTTTACATGCTGAATGTCTGAATACTGTACTCCGATTTAGTCATCCCATTGATCCACCCTTTTTTCAAAAGACACAAAAAATCATTGAATTCTTAAGTTACCAGGCATACCTAGCTTATAACCCTAGGTAGTTTCCTGGAGTGATAACAAATTGGCGCCGTTGCCGGGGAGAGGAGTGAGAAGCTGATCTTCCTGGGAGAACGACACAGATCTACTCTTTGATGATAGACAAGGGGTAGACACTTACTGGTTATAATCATCTATCTTGCGACTCCATGAAGGACGAACTCAGTGGCGACTCCATTGTTCAGAATCTGTTGGTGATTCCACTGGGATGACATGAACAGAATCTTAGCCAAGAGGTATGCGTTCTGTGATTTTTCAAGCATTGTTGGTTTTCCTAATCAAGTGCCTGCTAGAGATGAATGGCAGAACAGTCTTCCTAGATTTCGAGGAGAAGAGGGGGAAGTGCCAGCTGAACATTTGCTGGACTTTCATGACTACATGCACCGGTTGCAGGTAGTGCATGAGGATGTTCAGATCCGACTCTTCTGTTGTTCATTAGAAGGGATTGCCCGTGATTGGTATCGGTCTTTGCCTAATGCAAGTATCAGTTCTTTAGCAGATTTTCATGCTGCTTTTCATGTGTTTTGTAAAGATATATTCTCAATTGATCTTCTTTATCCTGAGTGTTGCCATGAGTTTGATCTTTCAAAAGTAGATCTTCAGGAAGAGTATGCAGCTGAAGAAAATACTCTTCACCATGATCCGGAGGTCATTGATTCACCTCAGGATAACCTTAATGATGCTTTTGACATCATATCAAATGCACTTACTGATGTATGTTGTCTTGAAGATGAGATTGTTCCCTCTGAAAAGTTTGAAGACGTTGAGCAGAATGACATACCAGCAAGTGACATTTTCAGATTTGTAGAGTTTAAAGAGGATAGCTTACAATTTCCAGATTTGTAGGAGCTGTCCAATCTTCAGCTAGAACAGGTGAACCATGATCCCGAATGTATTGATGTTGCAGCAGCATGTGTTATAAGCAGCCCACATCTTCCAGACTTGCAGACAAAGGTAGATTTCAGCATTAATGAAGAGAATGATGGTGGTGAGGAACTGAACAGTCCATATCAGCAACCTATCGTATATGTTCCTCCAGCAAAGATCCAGCAATCTACATTCATCAATGAGTTCGGTGAAGGAAATGAAGAGCAGTTACAACACAGTCAGTTGCAGCAGCAGCTTCAAGAGGTATTTCATCATGTTTTTCATGATCCTATTGCTGATTCTTTAGATTCTATGAGCAGCATAAATCCAAGGATATTTCTGTTAGCAGGTGATTGCTTTGATCATCTGTTCGAACCTTTCTTCTGCATGATATGGTATTTATTATTGTTGGGATCAAGATTCAGCATGATGTCTGTAAATCACAATCTAACATGGATGCATTGGAAATCCAGTGTTACTTGATCATGCTGCTCCTATCAGTTAGTGTAGGAGTAGATAGGAGAATAAGCTCTTTTCATGAGCACGTAGATAAGTTTTCAGTTGTTATTGAATAAGCGGAGCAGGCTGCATGTAAGCTACAGGTTTGCAGAGGGATCAGTGTTAAAGACTTAATGACTCCATGCCCAATGCTAAAGGCTACTGGAACTACTTGTTCTTCGGAACCTCACTGGGAGGATTCCATCCCCGAGTAGGAGCCAGATGTTATCTCCCAAATTGACCACCATCATTTTGGGTGACAGAATGGGTAAAATTTCTTATTTCTATGAGTCTTGGGCTTCAAATTTTAAAAAAAAAACAGGTTTCGGCAGCTAACACTGTTTTGCAGGAAGCCAGTTAGCTGCCGAAAGGGCCCATTTTCGGCAGCTAAAGGCGTTAACAGAAAAGACATAAGCTGCCGAAAAGGTTTTTACAAGCAAAATTAAAGGATTGGGTCCGTATTCAGTCCCACATCAAGCGAGCCTGTGTTTAAGCCGCCGAAAGGAAGAATAAAGCGCAACATTAGTCCGCAGGAGGTTCTCAGCAGGGTAAAACTCAGTGGAAAAGGAGGAGTCAAATTTTGATTTAAAATCCATGATTTCAGTAAGAGGTTCCTTTTTTGTCTGCTACAAGATA
Source organism: Larix kaempferi (assembly GCA_027924585.1). NCBI lineage: Eukaryota > Viridiplantae > Streptophyta > Pinopsida > Pinales > Pinaceae > Larix > Larix kaempferi. The sequence continues at coordinate 3,704,300 of BSBM01000022.1, read as the reverse complement.
TTCTCTCATGTCACAATCTGCTGAGTCTCGCTTTCACAAGCTGGAGTCTGCTCAAATCTTGGTTGCAGTGACAGGTCATCATCCAGCTCTATGACTGACAGTTAAAATCTTCAGCTACAAATCAGGAATCATAAACGAACTCCTTCTTTCAACAAATAACTGAGACTCCAAAGGAAGGGTATCTCTAATCAACTGAAAAGGTAGCTAACCCTCTGATTCGATTTAAGAGGAGCTCGGCAAAACGTTAATAACACAGACCTGTAACAGAAAATTGGAGGAATTTTCTGCTGAAACCACGTGATCTTGCGGGGCTATTTTGACGGCCTTCCCGAACTCCAAATTCAAATCTGAAAGCACCAGTGGATAGCTTAGGTTCTGTAGATCAAAATCGACTATTTGAACAGCCAAAATGGACATCGAACGGTGGAGAAAATCGATTTTTGCTGAAGGCAGTTTTTTTTTGAAATTCTACAGGCTTTCGGCAGCTTAGGCGGGTTTCTACAACACTCATTAGCTGCCGAAAAGCCAGCTTTCGACAGATAAGTCATGAAATTGGCAGCACTGTTAGCTGCCGAAAGTCTGTTTTTGGCAGATTTTCGTATTTTTGTACAGATATCATTTTTGTTCGAGGATAAAACACAAGGCCAGTCTTAAGAGACGTATTATGAATTATATTATCCATATCTAAAGGTTATTGGGCGAATTTTCAATCAGGGGCATTTTTTAAATGACTTTCACCTTGAAATGAGGGATGGCTCTAAGGGATTGATTACCACATCAGCTTCTTTACTGTCTCTGCGCCCAGCTAAGATCACCGAGCCTTGGGAGGCTGCTGCACTTCATCGACCACCGAGTTTTGAAGAAGATTGACACATCATCAAGTCCCTTGATTCAAGGAATCAATCCTTTCTCTTTGCATTTACTTTTTTAGTTTGATGTTTCAGTTAGCTCAGCCAGATCCACGTTTTTAGGATCTGAGAATTACTGTGTAAAGGCTATAAAGCCTGAGAACCAAGTCATTGTGAAGGGTTCGATTTTGGATGGAATAATTGGCTACTGTATTCGGTTTTCCTATGCTAATATAGATCACAGGTTTCCTTCAGCTTCGATATCAGTTTTCATTTTCTCTTTCACTGTATCAGTGTTGTCTAGCTTTGAATGTGAATGTTCTCTTTACATTGTTTAGCTCACAGCTTGATTCCAGTTCCTTGAATGTCTCTCGAGCCCTACTTTGTACTGGTTTGGTTACATGTTTTCTTCATCCACCTTTGATGTTATATGCTGATCAATCGATTCTTGAGGGCACTGTTTCATCTGTTTACATGCTGAATGTCTGAATACTGTACTCCGATTTAGTCATCCCATTGATCCACCCTTTTTTCAAAAGACACAAAAAATCATTGAATTCTTAAGTTACCAGGCATACCTAGCTTATAACCCTAGGTAGTTTCCTGGAGTGATAACAAATTGGCGCCGTTGCCGGGGAGAGGAGTGAGAAGCTGATCTTCCTGGGAGAACGACACAGATCTACTCTTTGATGATAGACAAGGGGTAGACACTTACTGGTTATAATCATCTATCTGGCGACTGCATGAAGGACGAACTCAGTGGCGACTCCATTGTTCAGAATCTGTTGGTGATTCCACTGGGATGACATGAACAGAATCTTAGCCAAGAGGTATGCGTTCTGTGATTTTTCAAGCATTGTTGGTTTTCCTAATCAAGTGCCTGCTAGAGATGAATGGGAGAACAGTCTTCCTAGATTTCGAGGAGAAGAGGGGGAAGTGCCAGCTGAACATTTGCTGGACTTTCATGACTACATGCACCGGTTGCAGGTATTGCATGAGGATGTTCAGATCCGACTCTTCTGTTGTTCATTAGAAGGGATTGCCCGTGATTGGTATCGGTCTTTGCCTAATGCAAGTATCAGTTCTTTAGCAGATTTTCATGCTGCTTTTCATGTGTTTTGTAAAGATATATTCTCAGCTGATCTTCTTTATCCTGAGTGTTGCCATGAGTTTGATCTTTCAAAAGTAGATCTTCAGGAAGAGTATGCAGCTGAAGAAAATACTCTTCACCATGATCCGGAGGTCATTGATTCACCTCAGGATAACCTTAATGATGCTTTTGACATCATATCAAATGCACTTACTGATGTATGTTGTCTTGAAGATGAGATTGTTCCCTCTGAAAAGTTTGAAGACGTTGAGCAGAATGACATACCAGCAAGTGACATTTTCAGATTTGTAGAGTTTAAAGAGGATAGCTTACAATTTCCAGATTTGCAGGAGCTGTCCAATCTTCAGCTAGAACAGGTGAACCATGATCCCGAATGTATTGATGTTGCAGCAGCATGTGTTATAAGCAGCCCACATCTTCCAGTCTTGCAGACAAAGGCAGATTTCAGCATTAATGAAGAGAATGATGGTGGTGAGGAACTGAACAGTCCAGATCAGCAACCTATCGTATATGTTCCTCCAGCAAAGATCCAGCAATCTACATTCATCAATGAGTTCGGTGAAGGAAATGAAGAGCAGTTACAACACAGTCAGTTGCAGCAGCAGCTTCAAGAGGTATTTCATCATGTTTTTCATGATCCTATTGCTGATTCTTTAGATTCTATGAGCAGCATAAATCCAAGGATATTTCTGTTAGCAGGTGATTGCTTTGATCATCTGTTCGAACCTTTCTTCTGCATGATATGGTATTTATTATTGTTGGGATCAAGATTCAACATGATGTCTGTAAATCACAATCTGACATGGATGCATTGGAAATCCAGTGTTACTTGATCATGCTGCTCCTATCAGTTAGTGTAGGAGTAGATAGGAGAATAAGCTCTTTTCATGAGCACGTAGATAAGTTTTCAGTTGTTATTGAATAAGCAGAGCAGGCTGCATGTAAGCTACAGGTTTGCAGAGGGATCAGTGTTAAAGACTTAATGACTCCATGCCCAATGCTAAAGGCTACTGGAACTACTTGTTCTTCAGAACCTCACTGGGAGGATTCCATCCCCGAGTAGGAGCCAGATGTTATCTCCCAAATTGACCACCATCATTTTGGGTGACAGAATGGGTAAAATTTCTTATTTCTATGAGTCTTGGGCTTCAAATTTAAAAAAAAAAACAGGTTTCGGCAGCTAACACTGTTTTGCAGGAAGCCAGTTAGCTGCCGAAAGGGCCCATTTTCGGCAGCTAAAGGCGTTAACAGAAAAGACATAAGCTGCCGAAAAGGTTTTTACAAGCAAAATTAAAGGATTGGGTCCGTATTCAGTCCCACATCAAGCGAGCCTGTGTTTAAGCCGCCGAAAGGAAGAATAATGCGCAACATTAGTCCGCAGGAGGTTCTCAGCAGGGTAAAACTCAGTGGAAAAGGAGGAGTCAACTTTTGATTTAAACTCCATGATTTCAGTAAGAGGTTCCTTTTTTGTCTGCTACAAGATATTCTCTCATGTCACAATCTGCTGAGTCTCGCTTTCACAAGCTGGAGTCTGCTCAAATCTTGGTTGCAGTGACAGGTCATCATCCAGCTCTATGACTGACAGTTAAAATCTTCAGCTACAAATCAGGAATCATAAACGAACTCCTTCTTTCAACAAATAACTGAGACTCCAAAGGAAGGGTATCTCTAATCAACTGAAAAGGTAGCTAACCCTCTGATTCGATTTAAGAGGAGCTCGGCAAAACGTTAATAACACAGACCTGTAACAGAAAATTGGAGGAATTTTCTGCTGAAACCACGTGATCTTGCGGGGCGATTTTGACGGCCTTCCTAAACTCCAAATTCAAATCTGAAAGCACCAGTGGATAGCTTAGGTTCTGTAGATCAAAATCGACTATTTGAACAGCCAAAATGGACATCGGACGGTGGAGAAAATCGATTTTTGCTGAAGGCAGTTTTTTTTTGGAATTCTACAGGCTTTCGGCAGCTTAGGCGGGTTTCTACAACACTCATTAGCTGCCGAAAAGCCAGCTTTCGGCAGATAAGTCATGAAATTGGCAGCACTGTTAGCTGCCGAAAGTCTGTTTTTGGCAGATTTTCGTATTTTTGTACAGATATCATTTTTGTTCGAGGATAAAACACAAGGCCAGTCTTAAGAGACGTATTATGAATTATATTATCCATATCTAAAGGTTATTGGGTGAATTTTCAATCAGGGGCATTTTTTAAATGACTTTCACCTCTAAATGAGGGATGGCTCTAAGGGATTGATTGCCACATCAGCTTCTTGACTGTCTCTACGCCCAGCTAAGATCACCGAGCCTTGGGAGGCTGCTGCACTTCATCGACCACCGAGTTTTGAAGAAGATTGACACATCATCAAGTCCCTTGATTCAAGGAATCAATCCTTTCTCTTTGCATTTACTTTTTTAGTTTGATGTTTCAGTTAGCTCAGCCAGATCCACGTTTTTAGGATCTGAGAATTACTGTGTAAAGGCTATAAAGCCTGAGAACCAAGTCATTGTGAAGGGTTCGATTTTGGATGGAATAATTGGCTACTGTATTCGGTTTTCCTATGCTAATATAGATCACAGGTTTCCTTCAGCTTCGATATCAGTTTTCATTTTCTCTTTCACTGAATCAGTGTTGTCTAGCTTTGAATGTGAATGTTCTCTTTACATTGTTTAGCTCACAGCTTGATTCCAGTTCCTTGAATGTCTCTCGAGCCCTACTTTGTACTGGTTTGGTTACATGTTTTCTTCATCCACCTTTGATGTTATATGCTGATCAATCGATTCTTGAGGGCACTGTTTCATCTGTTTACATGCTGAATGTCTGAATACTGTACTCCGATTTAGTCATCCCATTGATCCACCCTTTTTTCAAAAGACACAAAAAATCATTGAATTCTTAAGTTACCAGGCATACCTAGCTTATAACCCTAGGTAGTTTCCTAGAGTGATAACACCCACTCTTCTTCCCAATCAAAAGTTTTGATCCAAATCTCTAAGCTTCTATTTTTCTGAGGAGCTTCCAGCCATGGTCACAGATTTCAAAAATTCCCATTTTTACAAAAGCCCTAATTTTCCACTTTTCTAATCAACGTCCCGAACTAGGGTCTGATCAAGCCCGGCCTTCTGCCCAACCAAAAATTCTGATCTTGGTCTCTAAATTTTGATTTTGATGAGTAGCATCAAGCCGTGGTCTCCGATTACAAAAATTCCAACTTTCTCCGAAGCCCTAAATTTCGGAAGCCATGAACGAAGGTACTAAAAAATAATTATGTTTTGACAGAAATATGTACCTAATTGTTTCTGGTGTACCTCCGAATGTTTCGTTCCACAGGGTTTGAAAATGTTTCCAGAGATAGCCCGACCTGTTGGCTTTCCATCCTAATAGTTCTGAACTCAATTGGATTCTCTGAGAAAGAGTTATGCCAAGTGTCGCAACGTGACCTGTTTATGAGATAATACAGGAGAGCGAACTTGTACGGCATGCCACGTGTTACTGGTTCAATTGCACCCTCTGAAAAATGTTCCTGAGATATTATAGTCTGTGTACTACCAGTCACATTTTACGAAATTGCATTTGGACCTTCCTAGCCCAAGTTATGACCTTTTTCCGAAGGTCACCTGATTTTGACTAAGAGCTGGAAGAGGCAGAAACCCTATATTGTAAAGATCATAAATCACAAAGTACAACGAGTTAGAGGTTGTCCTTTGGACACAAGGTACATTTGGATTTACTATTCGACTTGTAAATATTTCAGATCCTAAAACTTCGCCAAAACGTATTTATAGCAAAAGTGCCACGATGACTGGTTTTTGCTATATCAAGCCCTAGCATCGTAGGTGCAACAATTGTCATACATGCCATATCATGCCTTTTTTTCGGCTAGCTCTGATACCATGTTAAAATTTCAAAATTTACTTCAATCTGATCTAGGATCTTAACTGAGAGAACAACATGTACAGCATATCTACAGCATATCAATCATGGAGATAATAATGCAAGCACACAAGAGACACAAAGATTTACTTGGGGAAAACCATAAAGGTGAAAAACCCCAATAACTTCCTCAGAGATAGATAGAGCAATGATACAACCCAAACATAAGAGATAGACATATCCTAGTAGCAGATCCTTCTCCTCCATAAGTGCGCCACTCCTCCTTGAGTGCATGAGTGATCAAATAGAGTGCCTCCCGCACTCTATTTATACTTTACTTGACTTGCCTTTTGCATAAATCATGTAGGCTTGAACTTAACCACATAACATAATGCTGACTGGATCGACCCCCAATAGGGTGGTCTAATAACCCTTCGACCCACATGGCCGACCCCCAATAGGGTGGTCTAATAACCCTTTGACCCACATGACTTATACAGGGCCAACCCCAACAAGGTGGTCTGATAACCCATCAAGTATAAGTTACGACATTTACAATATAAATGACGACACTTCCGTATAGAGGAATAATACCATCTCTATAGAAGTACATACAACATACATATATGAAATACATTCCGAAGTTACATATACATTAACAAGCATGAGAGACAATAGACACATAGTTTCCGTGGGGAAAACCCTAAGGTGAAAAACCCCACAACTTCCTCAGAGATAGAGAGAGCAATGCCTCAACCAAAGTACAACCAAAATACACTTGAGATAGTCTCCTAGAGTAGATGATCATCCTCCTCACTAGTGAGCCACTTTCTGAGTGAGAGAAGTGTGTCTTTCCGAATGATCCAAATAGAGATTTCCCGATCTCTATTTATACTTAACCTGTTTGCCCAGTGACCTTATGGGGCCGACTTGTATATCTAGATACATCCATAATATAATATATATTTTAGGGCCAACCCCACACATGGTGGTCTAATAACCTATCAACAAGTACACACACTTGCGACACTTGTCAATCCACATGACGACACTTCCTTATAGAGGAATAACACATCTCTTATAAGGGTACAATAAATATTTCTGAAATACATAGATGAAATACATTCCAAAGTTACATATACATCAACACTCCCTCTTAACTACGAAGGTATTTCTCGACACAGTTCTGCTCGACAAGTCTTCTTCTCGGGATCATCGTCATCGATGCATCATCATCATCATCGTCATTGCTGCTGCTATCTCAACCAATCTCTGACTCTACTCGTCATAGGAAGTTCTACAGAGCTAGTCCTTTTTCATACTGGATGTAGGCCCACCACCTGCAGGTCTTCATCATCTGTGCGAACATTCTGATAGAGGTGGCCTCTCAAGACTAATTTTATGTGAAGATGCAATACCAGAAAGAGTATCCCAGGAACATTTATGTGCCTAAGCACGACTGAAAAGATCTCCCAGGACTGATTACATGCATCTCCTCCACAATACCTTTAAATAGCATCCTAGGAACATTTATGTGCCGCAACACAACTGGCAAGATCTCTAAAGAGCATCCCAGGACTTATTACGAGCATAAAGCTCAACCTCTTGGATCTCCAAGACTGATTACATGTGGATAGACAAAACCTTTAAAGAGCATCCCAGGAACATTTATGTGCCGTAGCATGACCGGCAAGATCTCTAAAGAGCATCCCAGGACTAATTACGAGCACATAGCTCAACCTCTCGGATCTCCAAGACTGATTGCATGTCCCCATAGTAATACCTCATCCCAGGATTGATTACGAGCATACAGCTCAACCTATCAGATATCTGAGGATTGATTACATACTACATAGCAATACCAGAAATAGTACCCTAGGAACATTTATGCGCCGCAGCACGACTCGAAAGATCTCCCAGGACTGATTACATGCTATTTGCACAACCTGCCACATATCATCTCTGACCTCCAAGTATCAACCTGATACTCATGATCCAACGGATCATCATCGCACGAGGCATCATCCTGATGCCCATGATCATACTGATCAACATCACTTGTACCATCCTAGTACATATCATCTGGAGCAACATCCTGAAGCTCATCATCATGATCAACCTGATCATACAATTCATCCACCTAATGCACACCAAGTATCTACCTAATACATATCATCATACATGATCCACTTGATCATACAGTGTATCCACCTGATACAAATACAAATACATGATACATATCAACATACATGATCTACCTGATCATACAATGTATCCACCTGATACAGATACATGGTCCAAGGATCGAACATGATGCATATACAAATACATCCAAATGATCCAACCGATCATATCTAGCATCCAACATGATGTGTACATACATATAAATGATCCAACTGATCATATCCAGCATCAACACGATGCGTACATACATACAAATATAAATGATCCAACTGATCATATCCAGCATCCAACATGATGCATATACATAGCAGTAACTGGAGCATCGTCCTGATACTCATCATCCAGCGCTTACATCCACAGCCATGTGAAGGATCCTCCTTCCAACATGCTTGGGATGGCTTCAACAAATGTGTCCATCACTTCTTCCTCGAAGTGTCATCGATCTGAAGAACAATAAGCCTCTCCTTGAAGTACTCAAACTTCACCCTGGCTAGTGGCTTTGTTAGCACATCTGCAATCTGATCGTCCATCACAACATACAAGAGCTTCACGGCTCCTCTCTACACCATATCCCTAATATAGTGATATTTGATCTCTATGTGTTTCGACATATCATGAAACACTGGGTTCTCAAACAACTTCACACAACTCTGGTTATCGCAGAATATACCAGTAGCATCCACTGGGAGATCAAATAACTCAGACAGTAGCTTTCGTAGCCATACTGCCTCACAACTAGCTGAACAGGCTACAACATACTCTGCCTCAGCTGTACTCAGTGCTACGCAGGACTGCTTCCTGCTGAACCAAGAGATCACACCTGATCCCATACTGAAGCAGCACCCATATGTGCTCTTCCTATATGCAGCACTGCCAGCCCAATCTGAATCAACATAATCTTGCAGATTAAACTTTTGATTCACTTCATACTTGATCCCATAATCCATTGTACCCTTCAGGTACCTTAGAACATGCTTTACAGCAACCAGATGAACACTCCTCGGATCCGTCAGGAACTGGCTCAATGTGTTCACTGCAAAGCAAATATCTAGTGTCGTGTTCGTCAGGTACATCAAGGACCCAATCATCTGACGATACATAGAGACATCAACTGGCTCATATGAAGCATCACATAGAAGCTTTAGATTCGATGCCATGGGTGTGGACATGGCCTTGCAATCCATCATCCCAAATCTCTTCAGAATATCTACTGTGTACTTCCCTTGACCAAGGAATATCCCACCTGAATTCTGCCACACCTCCATACGTAGGAAATAATGCATCATTCCCAAATATTTCATATCGAACTCAGAAGCAAGCTTCCTCTTAGTATCTGCAATCAATCTATCATCTCCTGTTACAAATAAGTCATCCACATACAGGAGCAGAATCACAGGATTCCCTTCCTCAACCTTGTAGTAGAGGTTGGAATCCACTTTACTCTTGGTAAAGCCCAAGCTAGGTAGGACACTGTCCATCCTACCATACCAAGTTCTGGGAGCTTGCTTCAATCCATACAAGGCTTTCTTCAATCTACACACATATGACTCCCTGTCATGTAATTCAAAACCGAGTGGCTGCTCCACGTATACTTCCTCTTCAACTACACCATTCAAGAAAGCAGTCTTGACATCCATCTGGTGTATTTTCCATTTCATTGCTGCAGCCAGGGCAAGTACTGTTCTGATGGAAGTATACCTGGCTAAAGGTGAAAAAGTTTCTTCATAATCTATTCCCTCTTTCTGAGAGAAGGCACGAGCTATGAATCTTGCTTTGTATTTCTCTACACTGTTATCTGCAGCATGCTTGATTTTGTAGGTCCATTTGGAAGTCACAACAGACTTCTCTTTAGGTCTTGGGACAACATCCCAAACATCATTCTTCATTATTGATTGGTGTTCCTCAACCATGGCATCCTTCCATTCTTTCTTTTCCGCTGCTTCTTCATAACTGGAAGGTTCTTTGTTCATAATGTCACAGAGTAAAGCAACATAGCTGGTATGTGATCTGGTTCTCTTCTTTGCTCTGTGTTCTTCTGGAATGCCAAATCTTTCTGCATCTTGAATGAGCTCTCTAGCCCATGCAGGTTTCCTCTTGTGAGAGTTAACCTCACGGGGTGGATCTATAGGTTCTTGCGGATCTTCAAACTCACGAACAACTTCTGGAATTGCTTCAGTCATGGTAGTGTCTTGAAATCTAGTTTCCTTAGGTTCTTCATAAACTTCGATAAGTGCCTTCCTTGATTTGATGAATGTTGAGTTTTCATCAATGTTTACATCCCTGCTGACATCAATCTTCTTGAACCCTAGAAATTATATTCTGTAAGCCTTCGAGCTTTCACTGTAACCCACAAAGATACCCTTCTTTCCTAAAGGATCTAGTTTGGTCCTCTTTTCGTTTGGGACATGAGTGTATACTGGACAACCAAATATTCTGAGATGGCTGACTTCAGGTTTCTTACCAAAAAAGACCTCTTCTGGTGTCTTGCTGTCCAATATCTTGTGGGGTGTTCTATTCTGCACATATACAGTTGTTCTAGCTGCTTCTGCCCATAAATGCATAGGTAGATCCTAGTCATGCAGCATTTCCCTTGCTGCTTCCATGATTGTTTTGTTCTTCCTTTCTGCAAATCCATTCTGTTGAGGATTATAAGGAGCAGTCAACTCCCTCTTAATCCTTGAATCACTGCAAAGCTTCTTGAAGTCACCTGAGGTGAATTCTCCACCATTGTCGGATCTAAATGTTTTGATCTTTTTGTCAGTTTGATTCTCCATCAAGGTTTTGAATTCCTTGAACTTATCAAACACCTCATCTTTGTTTTTCAAGAAGTATACCCAAGTCTTCTTGGAGAATTCATCAATAAATGAGACATAGTAAACATACCCACTTAGAGAACTGGATGACATAGGACCACATACATCTAAGTGGATGATTTCCAAGATATCTTTTTCCTTGCTTTCACTGCTTAGGAAAGCCTTCTTAATATTCTTACCTTTTGCACATCCTTTGCAAACACCTTCATGTTTGGTCTTGATTTCAGGAAGACCCTCTGCAACCTTGTTTGCAATTGGAAGTGCCCTATAGTGCATATGAGCAAGTCTTCTATGCCAAAGTTCACTTGGCTCCATGGATTCATGCACCATGGCATGTTCAGGTTGTCCTTTTAATTTATACAAACCTCCCTCTTGCTCTCCAATCACAACTGCATCATCTATGGTCTTTCCCTTTGGCCACATTAGGACTTGGCCATCCACAAATGTAACCCTCATATCTTTTGTATCCAATGTAGAGATGGAGAGTAAGTTCTTCTTGAGCTCAAGTACATCAAGGACTTCTTTCATCTTCAAATATTTTCCAGAATCTAGGTTGTAGGAGGCTTCACCACTTCCTTTGATGGGATATTGATAATCATCCCCAAGTTTCACTTTATGGGGTGATTTATGTTCAGACAAATTTACAAAGGATTCTTTAAACCCAATCATGTGTTTGGAAGCCCCATTGTCAATTAACCAATCATTACAACCATGGGAGATAGTGCCTGTGAGAGCAAAGATTAGAGCATACTCTTCTTCACTTGATGAGTCATCATTACTATCATCACTTTTTTCCCTAGCCTTCTTCTTTGGAGGTTCATCATCTTCGGTAGCATGAGCATGGTACCTTCTTTTGTTACCCTTCTTCTTCTTGCTGGATTTGTTGTTGTTGTGTTTGTCCCTTTTGTTCTTGGGACATTCTGAAGCAAAGTGACCCTTCTCATTACAAGTGAAACACCTTAGATCTTTCTTGTCTTTGTGAAAATGATGAGAAGATTTCTTCTTGTGATGGGATGGCTCCCTCTTGAACTTGCCCTTCTTAGTGTGAGCTGTGAGATCTTGATCTTCATTTCCCATCTTCTCTTCTCTTACCACATGCCTTGCTTCTTCTTGAGAACATTCCTGTCATAATCTGTTGAAGGAGATTAAATTCTTTCTGGCACAGATCCCTTGGATAAAAGAGTCCCATGACCTAGGTAGGCCATTCAAAGTAGTCATAACAATTTCACCATTCTCCACCATTTCATCTATAGCTTCAAGTTGTTCCTTGATCTGAGAGACCTTGGAGAAATAGGATTGAATGGTTTCTCCATTCGAAATATTGACCCCTTTCAATTGATTCTGCAGGGTCATCTTCCGATTTATGTTCTTTCCTTCAAATAGCTTGGTCAAAGAGTCAAACATAGCCTTGGGTGTCTTTATAGAAGACACATGGGGTATGAGATAGTCGTTGATAGAATCAACAATGATTCTCTTTGCCTTGAAAAAGTTCTTCTTATGCAATACCTTAGCCTCTTCATCCTCTGGGATAGGGATGTCTTCTTTTATATATGAGTCCAACTCATTCTCTTCCAGGATTAACCTAATCCTATACTTCCAAGCTCGAAAGTTATCATCCCCTTCAAGCTTATCCTCAAGCTTGGTGTGGTGAGACATCTTAAAGAGTACTTCAAAAGAAATAGAAAATATTTAGGTCTTACCACTTGAAATATTGAAAACTGGATCTCGTCGTGGATTAGGGTTTGTCGAAAAAACCCTAAAAATTCAAAATGTGAATTTCAACATTCTGAAAGGATAAAAAGATGCGCCTTGATGAGCTGATCAGCCTGGTGTATTCAGAATTTGAGTTCAGCAAAGCTTTACCCTTCAGATTTGCCTTTTTGTCCTCCAAGGTTCACTTGGGAGAGCCCTGAATTAGGGTTTGAGTTTCCCGGAGATCTACCCAGCCAAAAATCTCGATCCAAAGCTCTAAACTTCTATTTTTGCAAGGAGCTTCCAGCTATGGCTTCAGATTTCAGAAATTCCTCTTTTTGTGGAAACCCTAATTTTTAGGGCCAAATTTGAAAATGCTCAGAATTACCTAATAAACAAGAAACTCAATTTTTCGTCACTGCAAAATGTCTTTTTCTCAGGTTAGCTCTGATACCATGTTAAATTTTGAGCATTAATTAACAATACTCTTGGATCTTTACTCAGAGAATAACATATACAATATATCAATGCATAACAATCACAATAAGCATGACAAGCATCACAAGAATCAAAAGCATGAGAGACAAGAGACACATAGTTTCTGTGGGGAAAACCCTTAGGTGAAAAACCCCACAACTTCCTCAGAGATAGAGAGAGCAATGGCTAAACCAAAGCACAACCAAAATACACTTGAGATAGTCTCCTAGAGCAGATGATCCTCCTCCTCACTAGTGTGCCACTTTCTGAGTGAGATAAGTGTGTCTTTCCGAATGATCCAAATAGAGATCTCCCGATCTCTATTTATACTTAACTTGTTTACCCAGTGACCTTATGGGGCCGACTTGTCTATCTATATACATCCACAATATAATATATATTTTAGGGCCGACCCCACACATGGTGTTCTAATAACCCATCGGCAAGTACACACACTTGCGACACTTGTCAATCCACATGACAACACTTCCTTATAGAGGAATAACACATCTCTTATAAGGGTACAATAAATATATATGAAATACATAGATGAAATACATTCCGAAGTTACATATACATCAACAAAAATATTACTAAGGATCTGAAAGTTATTATGTTATCAGTTTTTAATTAAAAACTTAGACTTTTTGTACTTCTAATGAAAGTTTTACTTTTGTAATTTTATCCATTCTGAAAGACCATATAGATGTTAGGTTAGAATGAAAATGAATAATTTAAATTTATGAGTAGATATGAATGATAGAATAACAATGCTTCCCTGCATTTTTCCACACACTGTTCTTTATGCAGTACTCTAGTACAGGGAAGATAGATTAAAAATGTATGAAATAATGTTTTACTTTATGCAAAATTCAAATGTTTGTATATTATAAGAAAACTATTTTTATAGCAGAATAAACCCTACTATTTTCTTTCCAAGTTCAGATCTTTAACTAGGAAACCCCAGTAACTCTGCATTTAGGTTAGAAACAAAAAATATATTAATTTACACCTGAATAAATCCTTTTTCATAATTTATACTTCATCTATGCTAAGAATGCTATTGCAAATCTCTAATTTATAAACATAAAATTTATGATCCATAAGCGATGGCAATACAGTTATCAGAATCGAAATAACTTATACATAAATGGATTTATTTAAACAATATCACTCTATAAACAACAGTATTATAAATGCCTCATATTTCATATAAGTATTCTTTTAAATATTTACAAATACTTTCACATAGAAGTAGTGTAAATCCTTTCAATAATTTATCTTTGTTTCAGAAATTAAAATAAATGGATATTCATCTTCCTTTATACATAACTCTGGTAATTATGTCAAAATATATTTTGATACAACTCTTAAAGGATATAGAAAGTTTAATATAATTATTTAACAACTATATTTAGTCTGTCGACTACTCCAGGGTTAATTTCCCTATTAATTACTATTTTATTTAAACATAGTATTATTCTAAACAAATTGAAGGAGAAATTACTGAAATATTTAAACATTCTGACGTTTGTTGACGATATATGACTTTACGACTTTTTAAGACACTAGTTAAGTTAACAGCTGTTACAATGATTGTTGTGGTTCATAAGTAATCTAAACCCTTAGTCACTAATGACAGATTATAGAATTGTTTTAAGTTAACATTTTAATACTTCTGCATAGAAAACACAAGCAGTTGTTGCTACTTGAAAATTTTTAAATTTTCGTGAAATTTCAGGGATGTTACAAGTGGTATCAGAGCACAAGTTCAAATACTAGGCCTGAAGTGGATCACTCACACAAATAAAAAAAAATTTAGAACAGAATTACAAATTACAAATTTAATTTATTTTTGTTTTCAATTTCAGCATTTTATAAATTTAGTTTGCAGGTATGGAAGGGCCAGAAGAGTCGGTTGAGGACAGGTCGCTTAATAATGAACGAAATAATAATGAATAGGGGCACATTAATGCAGAAACGTTATTTATTGAACTGAATGATAACTCATATGAATTATTAAGAACAATGAAGGATTTAAAAACTGAGATAAAAACTATTAAGGAAGAAAATGAACGAATCCTGAAAGCTCAAGAGGAGTTGAATCAAATACTGCTGAGTAATTTTCATAAAAATGACCAAGATAAAGAAACATAAAATAATGTTGAATCTGGAACTATGTCCTACCAACGTAATGATAAAAGGTAAAATTGACTAATTATGACAGCAGTTCATCTTTTGAATTTGATGAAAGGGTACATAGGAAAAAGCACAATTATTCTAGTGATAGTAGTGACAGTAACTGCTACACTAAGAAAAAGAATTACAGGTCCTATGAAGAAATTTCTTGCGAGTTTAAAAAGATCAAACCACCAACTTTTAACGGAGAAATGGAAAAGAGTGAGACAGACGAAGCATGGCTATCCAATATGAATAAGTATTTCCAGATTTACAACTACTCAAGTCATCTAAAAACTAAAATGGAAATATATAATCTAACTGGAAAAGTAGACATCTGGTGGCAAGATCTGAAACGAGTAAACAATTTAAAAGAGAAAAGTGTAAATTGGAGTAATTTTAAGAAATACTTTAAAATGAAATTTCTGTCAGAACAGTATTATGAGGAACGAGCTAAAGAGTTTTATGAGTTAAAGCTAGGTTCCATGGATATGAGAGAGTTATGCAGCAAGTTTTTGAATTTATTAATATATGTGCCTTATATCATTGAGGAAAATACTAAGGTACATACATTTCTGAGTTTTTTTCCCTCTCACATAAAAGACAAGATTGAGTATGATGGTCCTCGAACTCTTGAAGAGGCCATGAGAAAGGAGAATATCTGTTATGAACAGAATAAGAAAAGAGAAGGTATACCAAGATGGAAAGCAAAAAGGCCTAACAGCTTTGAGCAAAGGAAGAAGCAGTTCTCTTTTAATCGCATCTTTGGAAATAATAATTCACGTAATTACTCTAATAGACAATTTCAAGGGAATAATGCAGCAGGTAATACACAATCAAAATTTACAATTGCAAGAAACAGTGATCCACCTAAAAATTTTGTTAAAAGTAATGAACAGAAAGAACCTGTTAAATGTTAGGACTGTCTGTTGAGATATTGTAACTTCAAAGAATATTATATTTGTACTTTATTATTCTGGATATGTTTCATTCCTCCTTGAAGACCTTATTGTATATCTGGAGATGTTTATTCCTCCGTCGGAATGTGGTAACTCAGGTTATTAAACTACCCTAGTGGGGGTCGGCCCTGTATGTGTTATGTGGGTCAAAGGGTTATTAGACCACCCTAGAGGGGTCGTCCCAGTCAGTTGTAGTGGGGTATTTAACCCATTGGTTAAATACAAGCCTACATGTTTTGTGTAAAAGATAAGTCGGAGTAGTGTATACATAGAGGAGGTGTATTCCTCATTTTACACTCTCACTCACTTGAGAGTAGCGCACTTGTGGAGGAGAGGTCTGCTATGATGGAAGAGGAGATCATGTCTTTGGTTTGCATCTTTGTATATTGCTGGTCATCTATATTGAGGAAGCTTTACTGGGTTTTCTACCCCATGAGGGTTTCCTAGGATAAATCTGTGTCTCTTGTGTTTATGCTATGCTTGTTGTTTCTTCAGTGATCCTATATATGCTATTATTGTGAAATGGAATGTAATGCTGCTATTTTCTGTCTTAGCATATTAAATCTTAACATGGTATCAGAGCTAACCTGAAGGAAGGCAAGGTATGGCACTTACGACACTTGCTTTACTTACGACAATTTGAAGGTTAGGGTTTTATATAGCAAAAACTAGTCATCGTGGAACTTTCACCATAAATCCATTTTGGTGATGGTTCAGGATCTGGAACCTTTACAGGTCGTAGATAACATATCCAAGTATCTTGTGTCTAAAGGGAACCCTCAGATTCATTGTATGTTGTACGTTATGATCAGTACAAGTTAGGGTTTCTGCCTTTTCCAGATCTCAGTAATAATCAGGTGACCTAGGAAAAAAGGGCATAACTTGGGCTAGGAAGATCCAAATGAAATTTCGTAAAAAATGAAAGGTAGTACACAGACTGTACTATCTCAGGAAATGTTTTCAAAGGCCGAAGTTGAACCAGTGACATGTGGCACGTCGTACAAGTTCGCTCTCCTGTTTTATCCCATAAACAGGTCACGTTGCGACACTTGGCATAACTTGGGCTAGAAATCTCCAAATGAAATTTAGTAAAAAGTGATAGGTAGTACATAGACTGCACTATCTCAGGAAACGTTTTCAGAGGCCGAAGTTGAACCAGTGACACGTGGCACACCGTACAAGTTCGCTCTCCTATTTTATCCCATAAATAGGTCACGTTGTGACACTTAGCATAACTCTCTCTCAGAAAATCCAGTCTAGGTCAGACCTGTCGGGATGGAAATATGACAGGTCAGGCTACCACAAAGAATGTTTTCAGACCCTGTGGAGCAAAAATTTTGGAGTTACAGCAGAAACAATCAGGTACATATTTCTGTCAAAACAGAATTATTTTTGGAGCACCTTCATTCATGGCTTCCGAAATTTAGGGTTTCGGAGAAAGTTAGAATTTTTGGAATCAGAATCCACGGCTGAATGCTACTTAGAAAAATTGAAATTTAGAGACCAAGATCGAATTTTTTGGTTCGGTAGAAGACTGGGCTTGATCAAACCCCAGTTCGGGATTTTGATCGGAAAGATGGAAAATTAGGGCTTCAGCAAAAGTTGGAATTTTTTACGTCTGTAACCACGACTGGAAGCTCCTCAAAAAAATAATAGTTTAGAGCCTTGGATCGAACCTTTTGATTGGACAGAAGGGTGGGCTTCATCAAACCCTAGTTCGGGTTCCTGTCCAGAAGATCCAGAAGTTTCGAAGGCAATTTTGAGGGGTCAAATTTTGGAGATTTCAAAATTGAAGTATGCTAGTTTGATCAGCTCAGCAAGACACATCCTTCCATCCATTCAGAAGTGTGAAAGTCAAAGATTGAATTTTTAGGGTTTCTCTAGCAAACCCTAATCAAGCTCCAGATCAAGTTTCAGGGGGAGTTGAGGCTAAGGCCTGACATAAGAAGACTACAAGATATAGGTACATCACAAAAGACAAATCAAGTTCCATGACCATGACAACATGAAGACAAAGACTCATCCATAATCTTTGTTCTACTTACGAGGTATGTTGTACATAACTAAGCAGGTATACTAATCCAGGTATGTTTTCCTATGTCAAGTTAGAATCTTACCTTGTGTTAGGATCCCTTATATAAGTATACTTGGTATTATTGGTTATGCTTATTCATAAAGTTAGTAATCAAGGGTTTATGCATAATATGTCTCTTATCTTGATGATTTAATTAACCAGAAGAGTACTATGATCAAATAAGAATATGCATGAGTAAAAGAAGACTTCCTTGAAACCTTGAATACTAATGATCATGACTATACATATTCAAGATTATTTAGAATTAGAATGTTTTGAGAATATACTAATGAATGTATGTTTGTGTATGAGATCATGAGGATGACACTAGTGCACACTTGAGCATGCACAGTGGTACAAAATGAATAGAAGTTCAAAAGACATATAGAAGATCAAGCGGGAAGCAACCACACAAACATAAAAGATAAGTATTTGAGTTGTTATTTGAAATAATAAATGATATTGCTTGTATGCATATTTGTATTCCTAGAATATATCATGCTGAGTGTAAACATTCATAGAGCATTGAACAATATACTACTAATATGCATATGATTGGTAAGTTGGACAAACATTCCATTGTTGCTTGTCTAGAATGAAACCTCTTTGCTGACATGTTGAGAGCTGTGCACACACTTGATAGTATGTTCTAGTAGAGATGGAAGGCATCTAGATAGCCACTATATGCATACAGGATATGGGAAAGTGTTGTGCCAAAGTATTGGTCAAAATAGTTGCATAACTATGGAAATGATATATGTATGCATAATAGGTTATCATGTCAATATGATTTGATGATTATGAAGTATTACTAATCATGTACTTAATTTTGATTTGTAGGAAAGATCATGAAGAATGATGAACACCGCACAAGTGATGATGTTCAACAAGAATATTTACAAATCAAACATAATATAGAAGGCTCATGGCTAAAATACTCTCTTAGAAAAAGGAAGAGAATCATGACGAGATGTTTGCTCCAAGTGACTAGATAAGACCATTCTCTTAATGATGTAATTAAAGAAGAAGTGTGAATCAGGTTCTGTATGGGTACCCAGGATCGATAGTAAATTGATGAGCTTAATGATCACCATGGGTGATGTGGATCTCAACCTTTGCTACAAGGTTGAATATGGTTTTTATACACAGATGACATGGATGTAAGAAGGAACTCACCACAGAGTTCGAATGATGTTGAGGCTCATATCAGTAGACCCATCTAATGAGAGATGGCACAGATAGATGACTGCATAAATGAAAATGAAAGATCTCAGATTGATGCATTACTTCCTAGGTCTGGAAGTATGGCAAGGCTCAGAAGGAATCTTTCTCAACCAGGGAAAATATGCTGATAAATATTAAAAGGACTTGATGTGTTGGAATGGCCACTCTCATGGATTCCAACTTGAAGCTGTTAGCGGATGACTCTTCAGAGTTAGTAGATATAACTCTATACAGACAAATTATTGGGTCACTGATGTATCTAATAAATACTAGGTCAAATATATGCTTTGATGTGAATACCTTGAGTCAGTATCTAGTGGAAACTAGATGTGTTCACCTATTAGTTGCAAAGCATGTGATGAGGTACCTAAAGGATACGATAGACTTTGATCTATGCTATTTTGGAGATCATGACTTCAGATGGCTACACAGATGTTGATTAAGCAGAAAGTGTATCATACAGGTAGAGCTCATTGAGAGGATGTTATTGTCTAGGATCAGCCATGATCTTGTGGTTGAGCAGGAAGCAGTCCAGTATGGCTCTTAGCACAAGCAGAATTAATGGCTGCTTGCTCTGCTAGTTGTGAAGTGGTATGGCTTCAGAATTGTTTGACTTAGATATAAACCCAATTGTGATCCTATGTGACAAACAGAGTTGTATCAAGATGGCAGAGAATCCAGTGTTCCATGATAAGTCAAAGCACATAGAGATATGACAAGATATGGTGCAGAAAGGAACCATAAAGGTTGAATTTGTAACAAGTTACCGATGTAATAACCAAACCTCTACCGATCCGATGTACTAACCAAACCTCTACCTCAAGTAAAGTATAGAAGGACCCTCCTCGAAAGGGGGAGTGATGTGTTCAATTATGATGAGATTTTCCACATCGACAATGAGGTCAATGATGTGGATACCTATATTGGTGATGCCGACATAAAGGTTGGTGGATGGTCCTTAAATAGGGTCTAAGGTGACAAGGGGATTGCATCATTCCTGAACATATGTTCTAAAAGGAGTCGTAGACAAGATGTCTCCAAGAAAGAAGAGGATTGCATCATCCGTGGACTTTAGTCCTAAATTGATCCACAGACAGATGTCTCCGAGATTAAGAGGATTGTATCATTCGTGGAATTTAGTCCTAAAGTGAGCCGTAGACAAGATGTCTCCGAGAATAAAATCCTGAATGAACAGGTAAGGGGATTGTATCGTCCTCGGACCAGAGTCCTGTGAATTGAGCCGTAGACAAGATGTCTCCGAGAACAAAATCCTGAATGAACAGGTAAGGGGATTGTATCATCCTTGGACCATAGTCCTGTGAATTGAGCCGTAGACAAGATGTATACGAGAATAAAATACTGAATGAACAGGTAAGGGGATATTATCGTCCTCGGACTTTAGTCCTGTGAATTGAGCCGTAGACAAGATGTCTCTGAGAATAAAATCCTAAATGAACAGGTAAGGGGATTGTATCGTCCTCGGACTTTGGTCCTGTGAATTGAGCCGTAGACAAGATGTCTCCGAGAATAAAATCCTGAATGAACAGGTAAGGGGATTGTATTGTCCTCGGACTTTAGTCCTGTGAATTGAGCCGTAGACAAGATGTCTCCGAGAACAAAATCCTGAATGAACAGGTAAGGGGATTGGATTGTCCTCAGACTTTAGTCCTATGAATTGAGCCGTAGACAAGATGTCTCCAAGAACAAAATCCTGAATGAGCAGGTAAGGGGATTGTATCTTCCTCAGACTTTAGTCCTGTGAATTGAGCCGTAGACAAGATGTCTCCGAGAACAAAATCCTGAATGAACAAGTAAGGGGATTGGATCGTCCTTGGACTTTAGTCCTGTAAATTGAGCCGTAGACAAGATGTCTCCGAGAACAAAATCCTGAATGAACAGGTAAGGGGATTGTATCGTCCTCGGACTTTAGTCCTGTGAATTGAGCCATAGACAAGAGGTCTCCGAGAATGGAATGATAGGACTGGATCATCCCTGGACTTCGGTTCAAAAGGTACATGATAGGACTGGATCATCCCTGGAATTCGGTTCAAAAGGTACATGATAGGACTGGATCGTCCCTGGACTTCGGTTCAAAAGGTACATGATAGGACTGGATCGTCCCTAGACTTCGGTTCAAAAGGTACATGATAGGACTGGATCGTCCCTAGACTTTGGTTCAAAAGGTACATGATAGGACTAGATCGTCCATGGACTTCAGTTCAAAAGGTACATGATAGGACTGGATCGTCCCTTGACCTCGGTTCAAAAGGTACATGGTAGGACTGGATCATCCTTGGACCTCGGTTCAAAAGGTACATGACAGGACTGCATCATCCATGGACCCATGTCCTAAAGAGAGCAGGATTGATCATCCTATAATATGATCATGTGTGTTGCAGGGTATGCTGCTATTGTGTGAATACTTGTATTGATGATGTGTATACTTGTATTGTGTGAATACTTGTATTGATGATGTGTATACTTGTATTGTGTGAATACATGTATTGATGATGTATACTTGTATTGTGTGGATACTTGTATTGATGATGTGTATACTTGTATTGTGTGGATACTTGTATTCATGATGTGTATACTTGTATTGGTGTGGATACTAATACTGTTGATCTAGATGACGATGTTGTTGATCGCATTGATCTAGATGATGATGCTGTTGATCGTGCTGATCTAGATGACGATGCTGCTGATTGTGTTGATCTAGATGATGATGATCCAGATGTTGTAGATCGAGATGATCCAGATGCTGTAGATCGAGATGATCCAGATGCTGTAGATCGAGATGATCCAGATGCTGTAGATCGTGATGATCCAGATGCTGTAGATCGAGATGATCCAAATGCTGTAGATCGAGATGATCCAGATGCTGTAGATCGTGATGATCCAGATGCTGTAGATCGAGATGATCCAAATGTTGTAGATCGAGATGATCTAGATGCTGCAGATCAAGATGATCCATATGTTGTAGATTGAGATGATCCCGATGTTGATAATCGTATGATGACGATGCTGATGATCGTGAGGATCCAGATATTGATGTTGTTATAGTTGTTCAAGTGCTGCAGAAGATGAAGACTCAGTACTAAATATGTTGATGTTCCAATATTGAAGATGTTCTAGTAACTGCTTGAGTTACTGATGATGTTGAGAAAGCTTCCAATGATTTATAGATGTATCATGTATGATGTTGATGAATCCTTGCTCATGCAGATGCTGTTATAATATCCTTCTCGTTAAGGGGGAGTGTTGAGATATTGTAACTTCAAAGAATATTATATTTGTACTTTATTATTCTGTAGACGTTTCATTCCTCCTTCAAGACCTTATTGGATATCCGGAGATGTTTATTCCTCCGTCGGAATGTGGTAACTCGGGTTATTAGACTTCCCCAGTGGGGGTCAGCCCTGTATGTGTTATGTGGGTCAAAGGGTTATTAGACCACCCTAGAGGGGTCGTCCCAGTCAGTTGTAGTGGGGTATTTAACCCATTGGTTAAATACGAGCCTACATGTTTTGTGTAAAAGATAAGTCGGACTAGTGTATAAATAGAGGAGGTGTATTCCTCATTTTACACTCTCACTCACTTGAGAGTAGCGCACTTCTAGAGGAGAGGTCTGCTATGATGGAGGAGGAGATCATGTCTTTGGTTTGCATCTTTGTATATTGTTGGTCATCTATATTGAGGAAGCTTTACTGGGTTTTCTACCCCATGAGGGTTTCCCAGGATAAATATGTGTCTCTTGTGTTTATGCTATGCTTGTTGTTTCTTCAGTGATCCTATATATGCTATTATTGTGAAATGGAATGTAATGCTGCTATTTTATGTCTTAGCATATTAAATATTAACATTGTCAGGGACCTCATTATGCATCAAACTACCCACTCAAAAAGAATACTGTCAACAATATACATACTATCCAAAAGGAGGCTACTGTCGGTGACTTAGCAAGGGAGATGCCCAGGATAAATGCAACTTTAGTGAACAGAAAAGCTGATAATCAAACTTCCATGGTTGAAGTCGCAGGTATGCTAAAAAATAAACCCATTTCTATTTTAATTGAACTAGGAGTAAGTCTTAGCTATGTTTCACCTAAATTAGTTAAATGTTGCAATCTGAAAATAGATAAATTTGATAAATCATGGTTGGTTTTGTTAGCTCTCCAAGAAACTCTTCTAGGTTGCAACTCGAAAATGCCTGGTAACTTAATGATTTTCTCAATTGGATCAAGTCGGATGATTAACACTAAGTTTTACTAAAGCAAAGCATGCATAGATATATCAATGGACATGGCTTTTAACCAACTCTGTTCAGGGGTTTTGGATAAAATATATGCATGGACATATCTTATATCATCAGCAGAAACATACATAAACTATATATATGAATGACCAATGTTATACGCAAATGATACTTGCACATCTCAGTCAATCAGTGTAATGAAAAGATGACAATTCTCAGACACTAGATCAACTTAAAGAAATGAAACACTCATTCAAATTTAAGCATAGAATAGATAATAAGTGAAACTGAACATCATAAGAAAAAGAAGCTTAGATTATGATATATAATGAGAAGTCTGAAAAAGTACAATATGTGTGCCAATATCCAAAATCGAACCTGTAATTATTCTGAAGTTTTAGGCTTTATAGCCTTTACATGACAGTTCCAGATCCTAAGAAAATGGATCTAATTTACTAAAGATAGACAATTAAAAACAGATTACAATAAACTAGGAAGAGATCCTATTTTAATGGTCAAAACATTATCTTCAATTGATCTTTAGGGTCTTCGATAGCTGCAATGATCTTGAGATGTTGATGGATGAAATCGAAAATGCTACATGGTAGACAGTTCATCTCTTTACTAAAAATAGGCAAGAATCCTTACTTCTTCCATTTCCCTAGCATCTTCAAAACTGAAAGAGAACCTTAATATTTATACCTATGCTCCTCATCTTGCATTAGAAACCATCTTCGAGGTATCTAGTTTTAATAATCTTGGCTCTGTACAAAAATGGCAGCTCTCTGCATTATTTTACATTTTTGGTGGCTAGAAAGGCTAGCATTTAATTATGTTAGCTACCGAAAGCTCTGCTTTTGGTGGCTAATGAACAATTTGACATGTTCTCCTAAGCCATCGAAATCTTTGTTTGGTTTAGTTTGTAAAATTTCGCAAAAATTTATGGCCTTGCATCTTCTGGTCTTCATTTTTGCTGATTGAGATCTTCTGCACCCTGAGCTAGGTCTGGACTTCCAACAAGACTAAGGACTGTTGTTGCTAAGGTTTCATGGTCTGAGTGTGTCTTAGGATGGGGTTTTGGAGACGTCTTCTTATTTCTCAGAAGCTTGAACTTCCTATTCAACTTGATGTTGTCTCTTATCAACCTTATATTTCTCTCCTTTAACTTATTATGCTTTTTAGTTAGACATATAATTCAGTATTTCTTTCAATCAAATTTTCATTCTTTTTCTTAATTACTCTTTGAAGTATTTCGAGTTCATATACCTGTCTGAGAAGTTGATTGATCTTTTGTGATGAAGACTTATTTTCCTTGTTGGTTGATGCTTTCGTAACCTGCTAATGTTTCTCTTCCTGAAGCTCTTTCCCTGTTGCAACTTCCTCATGTTCTTCAGCTTCTTGCTGCTCATCATCTTTAGAATTTGTGTAAGGGAGGATTAAAATGTTTTTAATTTTTGGAGAAAATTCTCGTTCTATACCCTCACTGAAAACTAGTTTCTTTCTAGCCCTTTTAGGCTTGGAAGACGGAGAGGGTTGATCAATTTGAATTGGGGAAATGGATCTCCTTTTCCTCTTTCCACTTCCGGGAGTGGAAGATTTCTTTGAAGAATATTTCTTATTATCTTCGGGCTATAGCTCTATTTCAAACTCATTAAAAAACAGGAAATGTGCCCATCCAATGTTCCTTCTTTGGAGTAATTCACCAACCAAGAGCCTGATCAAACCCTGATGAGATAACCTTCCTGCAACTTTACTTGGCTTAGCTTGTACTTGATGGGCCATCTTAGTCAAGCTTTTGTGTAGATAAAAAGGCAAGTTCAAGGGGCTCTTTCTAGTGAAGTGATTCATCAATTTGAAATGATAAATCATTACTCTATTATATCTTCCCTCACAGGTTATGTAGACAAGGATTGACTTCAACACGTGCTGCCATTTTTCTTCAAGATAAGACGCGGGAATGTCCTTCTTCCATATAAGATTTTTGTGTTCTGGCTTCAGGTAGGACCTAAATTCCATATCCTTTGTGGTAGTAGTTTTAAACCAGGTTTCTCCTATCCTTGGAAGTTATGTAACTTCAGATATGAGAACTTCATCCACCTCGAATTCTTCTCTGCCAATTACTGCCTTTTTCTAATAGAAGTCCTAGCAAAAGCTTCTGCTACCTGCTGGTGTGATCCCTATAGTTTTTCACAAAACCTATAGCAGCCTGCGTCCTTGAAAAGTTGACACACTTCGGGGTGTGACTCAAGATAAAAGATGTCATCGAGCTCCTTCCTGAGGATCGATCCTCCTCCTTTTCTCATCTATTAACTGTTTCTTGACACCTGCAATCAGAAAATTTGAGCTTGGGAGACAAGGTCGATGTGAATTCGGGAAAGAGTAGGCTTGGCGATAGGTAGAAGTGAAAGATGAAGGACATGTTCGACTGAAAACCTAACTTTGAGGGATGTGGATGGATAGACTAATCATGAGAGTTAAAATGAACTATTAATTTCAGTAGATGGGGGTTTTATACAAACACGTGGGAAATTTGAAATTGAAGTTCTGCATAATTACAAGAGATGCACAATTTTAAATGTTAGACTGATTGGATAGGTGTAAGGTTCAATCAATTAGGATTAGAACATCATTGCAGCAAGTTTTGAATTGATCAGATCGCGTCTTAGCTGGATTTGATTATTTTCAGTGGCTATGGGAAAGAGGAGCCTCCTTCAAACTTCTAGGATTTGACCTTTTATTTGATCTTTAATCGTTTTGAAACTGCCTTACTTTTGGTAGGTGGGATAATTTCACTATTAAGCATGTGGGCTGCCAAAATGTTTGAAACTGCCTCTCATTTCGATAGATTGAAGGATCTTGTCTTCATGCTATGAGCTGTTGAAATCTGGGTTTTCGATGGCTAATAAACAGTTGAAATGTCCGCCTAAGCCACTGAAACCTGAGTTTTCTTTTTGAAGAAAAAGTAAAATCCAATGTTTTTTCAATCTTTATTACCTACTTAAAGCACTAAAAAATGAGCCAAAAATAAATTTAAAAAATGTATTTTTCAATGACTTCCTATCACCTAGAATAACAAACTTGACTATGTTATTTGAGGAGATAACATGTTCAATTAGCAACTGGGACTAAAAGAAAGGTGTCTGATTATGTAAAAGAGTGTGAATTACTTATGATTTGGTTTAGGACTCATGTTAAATTGAATGTGTTACCTTTAGATTCTTACGATGTTCTGATTGGAATGGATTGGTTAGAAAAGCATAGAGTAGTGTTAAATTACTTTGAAAAGACTTTTACTTGTTTGAATGACGCATGTAAAACTGTAATAGTAAAAGGTATTCCTAGAAAGACATCTGTTAGAAATTTTTTTGCTTTACAAGTTTAAAAGGTTGTTTGTAAAGGGTGTAAGATGTTTGCCATAAATGTAATTAATGACGAACCATCAACTAATGAAGATAACTTAAAGTTGGAAGACATACCCATTCTAAAGGAATTTTCTGTTGTAATCCCGAAAGAAATTCTAGGACTACCTCCGAAAAGGGAACTTGATTTCGGCATTGAGTTAGTACCGGGAGTGGTACCAAACTCAAAGGCTCCTTACATAATGAACATTCCGGAGCTTAATGAACATAAATCACACCTTAAAGAACTCATTGATAAAAATTATATAAGACCCAGCGTGTCTCCATGGGGAGCACCTGTAATTTTTGTTAAAAAGAAAGACGAAATTGTGCGTTTATGCATAGACTACTGTCAGCGGAATAAAATGGCCATAAAGAACATATATCCTTTGCCCCGCATTGATGATCTGTTTGATCAACTATGCGGTGCAACGATATTCTCTAAAATAGATTTAAGGTCAAGGTACCACCAAGTTCAAATTAAAGATGAGGACATCTTTAAGACTGCTTTCAGAACTCTCTATGGACATTACGAGTTCATGGTTATGCCTTTCGGGTTGACCAACGCTCCAACAATTTTCATGTGTTTAATGAATAATGTGTTACATAATACTTGGATAAATTTGTAGTGGTATTTATTGATGACATTCTAATTTATTCTAAGACGAAAGAGGAACATGACGAACATTTAAAGATAATTTTACAAGTGTTAGGAGAACACCAACTTTACGCTAAGTTCAACAAATGTGATTTATTTAAAGATAAGATACAGTACCTAGGGCATGTGATATCCAAGGATGGAATCGCAATAGACCCAGACAAGATAAAAACAATTAATGAATGGCCTGGCCTGAAAGACGTAACAGGTGTACGCTCTTTTATGGGAATTATAGGTTACTATCGTAAGTTTATTGAGGGGTTCTCTAGAATAGTGAACCCTAAAACATCTTTACAAAAGAAGGGTAAGAAATTTATATGGGATAAAAAATGTGAAGAAAGATTTAAGAAACTAAAGGAATTATTAACGATAACATCTATTTTAAAAATTGTTGATCCCAACAAGGATTTCATACTGTGAACGGATGCATGAAAATATTGGAGTTGGCAGGGTCTTAACCCAAGAAGGTCATGCGATTGCATATGAATCTAGAAAGTTAAAGATTCATGAGAAAAACTATGCAACTTACAACCTAGAGTTGGCTACTGTAATACATGCATTAAAGATGTGGCGACATCACTTAATTGGAAGAAAGCTTACTTTAATGACAAGTAATAAAGGTTTAAAATACTCACTGGATCAACAAAATCTGAACACAAGGAAAGCTAGGTGGCTAGATTTCCTTAGCGAGTATGATTTCGAGATTCAACACATTAAAGGAAAGGAAAATAAGGTTGCTAATGCCTTAAGTAGAAATGTTAGGCTAAATTTTGTTTCAGCAATCAATACTTATACAACTGATATGAAAAGTCAGATTAAGGAAAGAATCGGAATGGATGAAAAATATCAAAAATTACTTAAAAAGGTTACTGAATATAATGCTGAAAATTTTATAACAAATTTCATAATTGATGAAAGAGGGTTACTTCTATATAAAAACAGACTTTATGTGCCTAATGTTGCTGAAATTAAGTTGTTGATTTTAAATGAATTGCATAAAAGTCCATACTTAGCACATCCTGGTTACCAAAAGATGGTAACAATGCGGACACAATATTATTTTTGGCCATGTATGAAAAGTGAAGTAGCTGAATATATTGCTAGGTGTATAGAATGTTAGCAAATGAAGGTTGAACATCAACACCCAACTGGATTATTACATCCACTACCTATTCAAGATTGGAAGTGGGACATAATTAGTATTGATTTTATTACTGGTTTACCAAAAAATTAGAAACATAATGATTCTATGATGGTAGTCGTGGATAAGCTCAGCAAAGCAGGCCATTTCATACCTGTTAAGACAACATATAAGGCTGCTAACATTACTGAAATTTTTATGAAACAGATTTTTCATTTGCATGGTATTTCAAAAATTATAATTTTTGATAGAGACTCAAAGTTTATAGGAAATTTTTGGAAATCTTTATTTAAAGGTTTAGATACTACTTTAAATTTCAGTACATCATTTCATCCACAAACGGATGGGAAGAATGAAAGGGTTAATCAAATCCTTGAAGATATGTTAAGAATGTATGTTAGAGATCAACCAGGTAAATGGGAGGAATATTTACATCTTGTTGAGTTTGCTTATAATAATAATTTCCAAGCTTCAGCAAAACTCAGTCCCTTTGAAATTTTATAGGGCAGAAAATGTAATAATCCTATTTCTTGGAGAAATCCAGTTGACAGGTTAATGCTAGGACCTAATTTTTTAAAAGAAATGGAAATAACCGTGAAATAGGTTGAAGGAAATTTGAAAATTGCACAAGATAGACAGAAAAGTCACGTAGATCTCAAAAGAACTCAAAAAGTTTCAGGTTGGTGAACATGTGTTCCTCAAGGTAAAACCTAAAAAGAGCTCCCTAAGATTGGGAAGCTGTGCTAAATTAACACTAAGGTATTGCGGGCCTTTTGAAATCTTGTCCTGGGTAGTATGAGTGGCATATTAGCTTGCACTGCCACCAAACCTTAAAGTACATAATGTATTTCACATATCTCTTTTGAAAAAGTATGTACATGATGCTACTCATGTGACTAATTGGAATGATGTGCAGGTTGAACCAGAAGAATATTTTCTGGTGGAATCGGATTTTATCCTCGACAAGAGGGAAATTTTGCTTTGTAATCGTACCATTGGATAGGTAAAGGTGCAGTGGAAGCACCTTAGTCTGGACAAAGCAACCTGGGAATTGGAAAGTAATATGCGGGTGGCATATCTAATGTTATTCCAGGAGGAACAAGAGGATGATGAATAAAGTAACATCGAGGACGATGTTGAACTTAAGAGGGAGTTTTTGTCACATACCCAAGTTCTAGACATTTCATGTTATGAAGAAAACATTATGTTTTATTTTTATTTGTAAAGTCTTATGACTATTGACCAAGTGGGGTCAAGGATGATTGTAATTAATTACTTTGAATATTTTATTATTAATAAATAATAGTGGAGACAAATATCCAAAGGAGACTGTTGAATGAGTGTTCACTGGCCCACTAGGAGGAATCGACTAGGGTGGAGAACAAACTAACACTTGGCAGCATCCTCAACTCACTTCTAATTGTTGCAGGGGACAACTTCCCTAATTTTATGGTCATGTTTCCCAAGAAAGTGGAACTGAGTAGGTCGCTCATTTACTAAATAAACTAACCAAAGACCTAGGCATGCTACTTATCTACCCATCGAATTCAGCAGGAGGATGTTCATTCTTACCTTGTGATAATTTTTTAGCACAAGAGATTCGATGAGGGGAATGTTAGAAGTGATTGAGTGAACTAAGATTGCATTCTGAACTAGTGCAACCACATTTATGAGTTCAATATTGCTAAAAGCAGGAAGTACTATTGCTAAGTGCTACTGCTGAGTTGCAAATGAATTTATTTCATTACTCCACACAGCATCTTTGTCTTGGTGGTTCAGTAAACAAGCTTAGGGGTCCTAAGGAAAGTAACTTGGCTGTATTCATGAACAGGTTGGGTGGAATGGGCTCCTTTGGCTATTTGTTTCTTCTACAAGTTATCAGGTTTAGAACTGTGTTATCTTATTTACTTTCTGTCAAATCATTACTAAGGATCTGGAAGTTATTATGTTATCAATTTTTAATTAAAAACTTAGACTTTCTGTGATTCTAATGAAAGTTTTACTTATGTAATTTTATCCATTTTGAAAGACCATATAGCTGCTAGGTTAGAATGCAAATGAATAATTTAAATTTATGATTAGATATGAATGATAGAATAACAATGTTTCCTTTCATTTTTCCACACATTTTTCCTTGTTCCGTACTCTAGTACAGAAAAGATAGATTAAAAATATATAAAATAATGTTTTACTTTATGCAAAATTCGAATGTTTGTATGTTATAAGAAAACTATTTTTATTGCAGAATAAACCCTATTGTTTTCTTTCCAAGTTCAGAGCTTTCACTAGGAAACCCCAGTAACTCTGCGTTTAGCTTAGAAACATAAAATATATTAATTTACACCTGAATAAATCCTTTTTCAGACTTTATACTTCATCTATGCTAAGAATGCTAATGCAAATCTCTGATTTATAAACATAAAATTTATGATCCATAAGCGATGGAAATACAGTTATCAAAATCGAAATAAATTATACATAAATGAATTTATTTAAATAATCTCATTCTATAAACAACAGTGTTATAAATGCCTCATATTTCATATAAGTATTCTTTTAAATATTTACAAATACTTTCACATAGAAGTAGTGTAAATCCTTTCAATAATTTATCTTTGTTTCAGAAATTAAAATAAATGGATATTCATCTTCCTTTATACAGAACTCTAGTAATTATGTCAAATTATCTTTTGATACGACTCTTAAAGGATATACAAAGTTTAATATAATTATTTAACAACTATATTTAGTCTGCCGACTACTCCAGGGTTCATTTCCCTATTAATTACTATTTTATTTAAACATAGTATTATTCTAAACAAACTGAAGGAGAAATACGAGACCAGGGTTCGAAAGCCTCAAGCAAATCCTCAAACAAAACTAAGTATTGATAAGTATCTATGATAGGGTTTATAACCCAGCCATACGACCTTGATTAAAAAAAAAAAAACATTAACTATTAAAAACACAGTGCCAAGCTCTGCCCTAAAAAGTTGGTCACACAACAGACTTTACCATTTTAAAAACTGCCGAATAGATTTCTCTGTGTTTCATTATCCTTATGCAAAATATTTCCATACAAATATATTATGAAAATCAACACAGGCTCATATCTAGGTTCAAACCTCATGAACTACAAATTAAACTAGTATTGGTTTTTAACAAAACTATTCACCAAATTCTTTTGACGAACAATTTGAACTTCGCCAAACAAGTAACTTTAAACAAGTAGGTCAAACATTTGATTTTCGAAATAGTCTTTATATAATTTTTCAACATCAAAATGTAAACAATAACCTAAGCAAAAGATTGTGAAAACGATGCGAGCTATGGTTCAAAGGGTAAAGGCCCTCATAAACAAATGCCTTACGGCTTAAAGATTTTCATTAGTACCAACTATAAAACCAAGTCTGTACACCTTTGAATCTTGGAGAAACCATAGATCAAACAAAACAAACTATCGACTAAGTAATTGAGAACTTGCATGGTGCCAAGATATTCGCATTATTATGGAAACCCTTGGGGATTGTCACCGAAGCTTACTAGGGCCTTATCCTACTATCATCCCTTTATGGCCAACTTCATCATTCACCGAGAAAGTAAACCTTCCAAGCATTACAAGACAATGTCTGGTTAAACTGGGAACCAAAAGTTTAAACAAAAGACATTGCTAAAACAACTATTGAAAACTCAAACGAAAACTATTACTTCACCTGCATTTAATATAGAAGCACAATTGAGTATCCCGAGTTCATCAACGTATACATCCTGGGTATATGTTTCGATATCCGAAAAGATTATCATTATTGAAGTAGGTCTGATCTTTCACCTTCATCAAATGCATATAGTACCAGTCTCAAATTTCACCATTGAACCCAGTATAAGTTAAGACCTGTACAAAGATGCGAAACCATCCTGATAACATTGCCCACAGCAAGGTGAAGGTATCGAAACCCTGGGAGGCACCTTCAAGCAGTGTTACAAACCATAAAAGGTATAGATCCTGTCGGCCTCACCCTCACAAATCACAAAATGAACTGAATTTCGAATAGGTGGGCATATCAATGCCAGGTTAGGGTTTATCCCAAAACCCGAGAATGACCACACGATCAAGGGTGAAGATCTAGCCACGGAGGCATACTAACCCTAAGATTACCAACCTCATTCAATAGCATTAAACACAACAACTACCAATGCCGAGTGCTTGCCAATGCACCATCCACTACAGTGTTATTACATAACACTTTGCATAGTTCGTAATCTATAGTTAGGATACTATGTTCCATCTATATAATTATCATAATCAAGTAATAATGTATAGTTTCCATACATATTGTTTATGCATATAGTTATCGTGCATATTGTTCATGTATATAGTTTACACATATAGAATATGCATTTGAACCATAACCGTAACATATAGTTTTGTAAATTTATTTTCATAAATGCATAACATAATTATTGTGTTTGTAATCTATGTAATGGAAAAATATTACAGTGTGTTCTCCACAATTTTGGATAGAGAAGCATGTAATGTAATACAATGAAAATTTTCCATAGTCTGATTAGATTAGGTTACTAATTGTTTATTACAATGGTTAAACAATGAAATCTATAGGTATACAAAATACACGAAGGAAACCAGATAAATACATAAACTACCTGAGTTTGATTGCAACGCAGATAAATTCTCTACACGTTCGTATTTCAACTTTAAAGGCTAAAATTTTATAGCAAGTAATGTTTGAAATACATCAGTATGCTTCAAGTTGGAAAGTCTCAGTCTTACCCGCATTCTGCAAATAGAATCTAGGAGCATTAGATAGCAATAGCTAAGTAAGCTTCGTGGTGTACACAACGACCCCTTCATTACATTAAGACAAACAGTTAGTCTCTAGAACCAAGATTTATAACATAGAACGAAATTAATGCTATGCTTTTGAACAATTAAACACATAATGTTAACATTGAAATATTTAAACATTTTGACATTTGTTGACGATAAATGACTTTACGACTTTTTAAGACACTAGTTAAGTTAACAGCTGTTACGACGACTGTTGTGGTTCATAAGTAATCTAAACCCTTAGTCAGTAATGACAGATTATAGAAGTTATTTTCGTTAAGATCTTTTTGATTTAATGTTTATATGTGTTTTAAGTTAACATTTT
The DNA here is from genome assembly GCA_027924585.1 of Larix kaempferi. Classification (NCBI taxonomy): domain Eukaryota; kingdom Viridiplantae; phylum Streptophyta; class Pinopsida; order Pinales; family Pinaceae; genus Larix; species Larix kaempferi. The sequence continues at coordinate 3,670,248 of BSBM01000022.1, read as the reverse complement.
AATACTTCCGCATAGCAAACACAAGCTGTTATTGCTACTTGAAAAATTTTAAATTTTAGTGAAATTTTGGGGATGTTACACACTTGTTACACATGTTTAGACTCAACCTCTTTATCAAAGATATTCATACACACACATTATCTACTAAATTAAATCCAACTAAGGTTCATGTTTACCAAACATTATCTACCATCCATATATTATACTCCATTCTACAATGTAAAGTAAAATTTTGTGTATGGTCCAAAGGTTAAACAAAATGCCTAGTAAAATGATGAATTGACTAGATAGTGAAGCATATGATGTGTATGCTTTAAAGGTTAAGCAAAATTCCCAAAACAATGATGCATTGACCAAATAGTGATGCGTAGGATGTGTACAACCAAAATTATAGGAAAATTAGCATCGTCCTTGATAGTATGAAGTCATCAAACCAAGCCTTAAACCAAATTAGAACTAGAAGTTTCCATATATGCCACTGAATGCACATCAAGAATCATGACCTCAATGTGCTTGTGATTGAAAAGTCCTTAATTTTTTTTTTAATTATGCAATGTCAATCTCTGTTGACAAGATGAACTAGCCATAGGCCTACCATTTATAGATCATATTAGTATCAAATTAGTTGAATCCATGACCTTGATCAAGAAGCTATCAACACTTTGAGGAAAAATACAAAGGTTTGAGAATATAATAGAAGACCTGAAGAAGGATCTCGATACTTATGCAAAATTATTACCTTTGTTAAAATAACACTTGGTTGAACACCAAGAATCCCTCACCACTATTACAACAAATTGAAACAAGAGAAACATATCAATCTTGCAATAATTGGAAGAGAAATTAATTTACAAGCCGGATGATGCACTTAAATAGTGTTCTTCTAATGGCTTGATAAAAAACTAAGAACATAACCTTGATTTATTTCCTTAAGTCATAATAGTAGTATATGGGTATGAACTAAGCATGAGTGTAGACCTAGGAGCCAATACCACATCTAATTACCAAGAATATTGAAGACTTGCAATAACTAAGATTGAATACCAAGATCAAAGACCATACATATTTACCCTAGAAGTTCTTTCCCTAACAAATTGTAGAATTACTTTGAATGGAAAAACATGAGAATTATTTTGAAATTTTCAATAGATACCGTTGGATATCCGACATCGTCACACAGAATAGGATGTTAAAAATCTGATGAGCTCGATAGACATCGTCAGATATCCGATGGTCGTCAGATATCCGACTGCAAATTCTATCAATTTAATTTTTTTTAATCAAATCTCGTAATTTTGAAGGTGAAATCCGACGACATAGTCCTTTTCGTCAGATGTTGTTGGATTTTCTCGTTGGCTTTTGGGCTCAAATCTTTTAGTGAAGATTGATTTTAGTTAACTAAGCTTGATCATGTTTGAAACATTGTTGAAGATGGGTGAGAAATTATGGTTTTCCAAAGATCATTAACCATGTTTGGTCATGATTAACCATGTTTGACTATGGTTGGCCTTAGTTGACTGGGGTTAAGAATGTTTCATTATTTTTACCATGGTTGACAATGTTTGATTGAGTATAGTAAATAATGATTTATATGGTTAACTATGTTTTACCAAGTATGACCATGTTTAACTATGATTGGACTATAGTTAAACATGGTTGACCATGATTAATCAAGTTTAACTATGGTTGACTTTGGTTAACTAAGTTTTATTATGTTTGTTATGGTTGACAAACATCGGCCCTTTTTGTTTGACTTTAATTAATCATGATTGATTATGGTTGACTATGTTTAACCATGGTTGACCATAATTGACTACGATTTGATCGTGAGTTACCATAAGTACCTAACTTTTCTATGGTTGACTAAGTTTTTCCATGTTAACCATGTTGAATTTACTTAACAATGGTTGATTGTAGTGAACTATGGTTGATTTTGCTTAGATAAGATTGACTATGATTGACCATTATTAACCAAGGTTAATGATAGGTGACAAATGATGGTTGACTAAGTTTGATCATATTTTACCACTGGTGATTATGATTTGACCATGGCTTACTTTAGTGAGTCATTTTTAGCTATGGTTGACTTCGGTTAACCATAGTTAACTATGGTTAACTGCTATTAAAGATCTTGCACAAACTTCGAGACTGTGTTGTACCTTCTGCAACTCTGTTAGTTTGTACTCTTGATCTAAAAAATGGACTCTGACCACTTTCACCAAAAAATATTAAGATATCAATCCATTCATAAGCATTGACATCAAATCTGATTTGGTTACAAGATCTTTAACTAACAGTTGCACTTTGCAAATTAAGTGATTATCTTTACTTAGTTAAGCATCTCTACTTATGAATTTAACTTGCATAATCCATTCATCATAAGTAAAATGTGGAAAAATAAGAAGACTAAATGAGAGATCAAATCATAACAACATGACACCCAAATTGTTAATGCAATTCACCCCTCTTGCGCTAGGTCTCTAGGTCTACTTCCAATAGTGAGTCTGCTCTTCATTATTTTAAAAAATGATGAAAGTACAAAAGATAAGTTTACAAAGCAAGTTTTAAAGTCACCCTTCAGTTCTGCAACTTAGACTCAGAAATAGAAGCCACCACTAGCTTCTTCTCGAATTTATGAGACTTTTAAGTATAAACTTTGCTATACTTGGCTCAACAACAAAGGATCTAAAGACCCCCTTCATATATGCAACTATGACTCAAAAAAAGAGGTCATGACTGCACTCATCTCGAAATTCTAAATATTTTTAGTATAAACATGACCACCTTTGGCTATGGCACTAGGACTCCCCCTCCTAACAAAAACTTCGACAGATATTGTACCTTCTTTACAACTCTACTAGTCTGTACTCTACCTCGATATGCATGCCCATTGTGTACCCTGTGTCCCAGCCTCTGGAAGTGTGTAGGGTTTATATAGCATAGGGTCGGATAACCTTCACCTGGACCCCATGGTGATGTGGAAATCCAACTTAAATAATAAAAATTTATTGTTTGGCTTAACAAGTGGTACCCTTCACATGTTGGTTAAGATGTTGGAATAGGTGTGGGAAGGTTGTGGGTTTAAACCTCATGAACCTCTCCCATGTGTACATATTGCTAACAATACATATAAACATAACACATGAGTTTGGGAATTTGTTGAACAATAAATGAGTTGGCCTATCCTTTGGGGTGAAATTTTTCGATCCCCAAGCCAACTGTAATGTCCCATAAATAGTAAAATAAAATAAAAAATTTCTTTCTACTTGCTAACCTGCCTAACAAGACAAATATTCATAAAATTAACTTCAGTACTGTAGATGATATGCATTGGTAATTGTTTACGGTATTTTTGCTAGACTTAAGTTTCCCTGAATATTAATCTTACTTGGTTGTGAGTCTTGTTGGTTTTGCGGAAATGATAATCAGCAGTTAAGTAAATTCTATGGTCTTTACGTCAATACTAGAGTATTATCTAAGGGAACTTTTTGCTCACCGATTCATAGTTTCACCTACATAAAAATAAATGTCTCAATGTTACCTCAGGTGAATTCAGACTCACATTGATGAACATAAGGCCCATGATGGGGCATTGATGGTTGTAACAGAAAGGGAAAAGGAGTAACCCCCAGCAGGACTGTCAAGAGGTAAGGGTGGCCTTGAAAGGTTCTGGTATTACTTAGCATTTTTGCTAATGTATCTATTCTATGTCCTTTTTGTACAGGTGCGTCCATGGGAGATCTATCCCTTGTTCACGCTCCACCATAAAAGTAAAAAGTCACAGGTTTTGCAAAGTGGGGTAACATCAAAATGTGGAGGACCTAAAGCACAAGTCTATGGTTATAAGAGTTATGGTGAGCATCTTTATAATTTGTTGGTGACAAACTATAATGCATGGTTTACATATAGCCCCACGACTTACACTATGGCGCTTGGGTGTCATTCAAGGATCATAAATGTTGAGTTGGTGGACATTAACTGTCCCTTGGTTCCTACGTATGGTGAGCCTAGCTGGCTTGGACACTTTTTGGGGTTTTTGGGTTTAGAACTAAAATGGTCATTCTGCGTTATCATTTCACCTGGTTCTTCTCTGCGTTTTTGTTTCTCCCTGGAGGAAGGTTTCATGCCGGACCTAAGCTACACTCATGGTCCTGGCACCAAGGAGCTGCGAAAAAATATGATGAAAAGGATGCAACCCGCTGTTACACCCTCAGGTGATGTTCTCGTCATTTCTCTTTTCTATTCCAATTGAGAATCTGGTTATTTGAAAATCTCAGGGTTTAATCTGAGTTTGATTTTGTTTGACAGGTGAGGGGTGGCGTACACTCTTGCATGACTTGCTGATGGTGGCCAGGCCATACAACTTAATGGTAAGTCTTGTCCTATGCCAACGTGCTCCCTCCTCTCGTAGTCATGACAGGGGTGTTGTTTGAATCGTTCTTTTATAGGCTTCATGGAGCCCTTGGCTCGTTGGCTTAAATGATGCCTGGAGGTCGCCATTTGGCTAGACCTGGAGTTCATATGTAAACACTATTTGCTTTTATGAAAAGAATATGACACTATGTCTTTTCTATTTGAACTTTATGGAAGATTCTAATTGTTTAAGTGGATGCTAGCTGTGGTTGTATGGTTCTGGGGTTTTGAACCATCCTGAGACTACCTGCATTTTTCTAGTGGGATTTGTGTTTAACCCTTTGCAGGGACTGTATGAATTTCTATGTTTTACGCGTTCACTGCTACTCCATCCTATGGTTTTCTTGATTTGATGTCTATGTGTTTGCAATGGAAGTGTATGAAAAGAATGGATGAATGCAGTCTGCCTTTTAAGACCCTAGCTGGTTTAACTGTGATTGCGTTGGTATGATAAATCGTAACCCTGAACAATAAGAGTCAGCGTAAATGAAAACATTCAGTTTCTTTACTTGTCTTGATACGTCCTCTGATTTTAAAAAGAAATAGAAAGGGTTTGCTAAAAGTTAAAAAGGGATTGGACACTTTGACCTGCCTCTGTACTTAATTGGGAGTTTGATTACTACTACTTCTAGAAATAGAAATGTTTAGTGATGTATAGTGAAATAATAACCGCTTATATTTCTTGGTTGGAAATTTTGGTTTTGAACAAAATAGAGGTCCTGCATTTTAACAAAGGAAGTGAGTCTAGATGTTTAGACGTTGCTCTAAAAAAGAAACAGATTTTCCTGGAAAATACTACACCCTGGGTGGTGTTGTAAATATAACATAATCACTACAAAAGTTTTCTAATGGGTTTCAGATCTCTTGGTTAGAATTTCAATGTGTTTAGAGGACTGTAAAATTTAATTATAAATGAACTGTTGAGCTTGCTTGTGTGGTCTCGTTTCTTGAAAAGATACGTTGGGGTTTCCAGCAGAGTAATAGTCAGATCTAAAATTCAATGTCTAATTTTAAGCTTTGTAATCCTATCTTTCTGTAAAATACCTGAAGCACTCTTTTATTTTGTTTGAGTGGAATGTTGTTTGAAAATCTTGCTAATGTTAGAGGAAAAACTTTGATAAAAGAAAATCTATGGTAACATTTGTAGTGAGTACAGAGTGAAGGAGATCTATTAAGTATAGATAAATCTACCCGACAGATAATGGGATAAGAATTAAACAATTTAATCAAATGCTAAGGAAATTGGTTTCGACATATATATGTTGTTTAGCAAAGGCTAGCTTTGCTAGGCCCGCTAGACTCTCCACTGATTCAGGGAAAAATCTTAAGTTTGATGTCAGGAGTAATGACAAGCATGCTGTAATAAAAAATGGTAGAATAAATCAACGTCATTATACTGAAGACTTAAAACGTTAAACGCATCATACCTGGCTGCTTGGGTACTTGGTCTTTTCCTGTAGAATCCTAGCTACTTGGCACTTGAATCCCTGATGTAGTGACCTGCATAGTAAATAATGATTAATACCAAACCTGTTGTGTCTAGTTAACTTATTAGGACAATTGTCTGTAGCTGGATAACTTTGGGGCTACCACGATCCTCCCAAGCTTGACCGTTGAACCATTCCTGGTTCTATCTGTATACCATCGAGCTTGGTTCCAACATGCAATGAGAGAGAGAGAGAAGTCATAGGTCCACTTCTGGTTCAGATCTGGAATTTTTGAAGTAAGGCTACCTCAGTTTCTTGGAGCAGAATGTTTTTACTCCCATTACCATAAGAGAATGATAATTGAAGAAGATCCCCCAAAACTTGGGATCTGTCCTCTTAAGTAGGGGAGTCTTTAATTTGGAATGTTGGAACAACAACTTCTTTAAATTAAATAATTGATAATTAATAAAAAGAAGTTAAATTATTTAATAACTAGTTCTTTTGAACTAGGACTCTTCTTTTGTTTTAGTTATGAGTGATTAACTTAAACTTTCCACTATAACTATAATAACTATACTTCTATTTATTTGTTAATACATTATTTATTTTAACAATAAATAATAATGCTAATAAACATAATTTCCATAGTAGTATTTCTATCTAAGTTTTAAAGTATTATTAATATTATCTGCCAAGGTGGCTGTTCATTAAATATTAATACTTCATTAATATTTAAATTAGTGTGGCATCCGAAAATGCCTGACCAAGTGTTTGTAAAGAGTCTTTTATATAAATACTTAGTCATGTTATTATTTGTTTAAATTCTTTAATAAAATATTAGATCTCGTCTCTTCCCAAGATACTTGTTTAACAACTTAGGGATAGGGTCCACTTCTTTGGACGGTCTTTCGATGGCTTGGTTAGGCACCTCTAGTCTCTCTCTTCCATGTCGGATTCCCTCCTTTAACATGGTAGCTCCCACAGTAGGTGATGGTAGATAAAATATGAATCATTTAATCAAATTAAACAAATGTGATAAAAGTGCTCTTCAAAGTCTTTCTGACTCAACACTTTGAGATCCCGTAACCCGGAGTGCTCTTCAAAGCTTTTTAACTCAACACTTTCACATGGGCATTACTCTAGTGCAATTCCAGAGTCACTGCTCAACACTAGTGCTAGAATATGGTTGTGAGGCATATCTAGAATATTTATGTTTCCTCGGATCCGGTATTCGTTTATCAAGCTTGGAGTTCTCCAGGGCTTATTCCCAACACTCAATGCACATCAGGGCTTACTCCTAGTACATCATATTTCCTCTAGGTACATCGAGGCTTTTTCCCAGTACGAAGGTAATCTATGTGTTTCTGATTCCATGCTCAACACACCATATAAGTCAATTATTTCATTCACATCACTGCACAGTATGTAAGAAAAGGTCAATTCAGTATATTAGGGTTTTGTACCCACCTCGAAACATAATCAGGACATTGGGGCTTCCTTGCCGAGTATATAATCAAATAATGAAATTTTGTCAGGGTCCATGCCCAATATGTCAGTCTACAAAAGAATAAATCATATGTACTAGGGCTTATGCCCAATAATCAGAACAAAATCATAGGTGCTGGGGCCGTGGCCCAATATAACATCATAAAACAGTCAATCCAAAATTTGGGATATTACATCCCTCCCCACTTAGAACAACACCGTCCCGGTGTTTCTAGGGACTAGGAATAAAGTCATGAAACAAGGCAGGGTATGCCTCTTTCATGGTGGCCTCATTCTCGCAAGTAGCCTCATCTAGTCCAAAGCTCCTCTGTTGCAATTTCAGTTGAGTAATGGTTCTCCTCCTAAGCTAGACCTCTCTCTTGTCCAGAATGTGGAGTGGTTGTGGTGTGAACTCCCCTTCGGGTTCCACCTGTAATAAGGACCAATTAATAACATGTTTAGAATCGTATACATATTTCTTTATTAATGAAGCATGAAAAACATTATGAACTTTTATATGAGCTGGTAAGGCTAACTCATAAGCTACTGGGCCCTTCTTGGCCAGTATTTCAAAAGGTCCACAAAACCTTGGGGCTAGTTTACCGCAACATCCCAAGCTCAACGAGCTTTGTTTTGCTTTTATTTTTAGAAACACATGTTCACCGACTTGGTAGTCTTTATCCTTTCTTTTCCTGTCCGCATAACTCTTTTGGCGGTCTTGTGTTTCTTTTAAGTTCAGTTGCACCTTGGAGATTAGTTGTTCCAAGTCTCTTAGTAAGTCAAGCCCTAATATAAGTCTGTCCACCGGACTGTCCCAAGTCACGGGGGTCTGACACTTTCGACCGTAGAGCACCTAGAAAGGGCTCATTTTGGTCGAGGTTTGATAACCATTGTTGTATGCAAATTATGCTAGGTGCAAATAATATTCCCACTTGGTGGGGTTACTCATGACATACATCCTCAACATGTCCTCGAGAATCTGGTTTACTCGTTCTGTTTGTCCGTCAGTTTGGGGATGGTACGTGGTACTGAATTATAACTGGGTTTTCAGACTGGAGAATATTGCTCTCCAGAAGTTGCTAGTGAACTTTGTGTCTCGATCAGAAATGATTGCTTTGGGTATCCTGTGCAATCGAAAGATCTCCTTTAAGAAAATTTTCACGATGTGAACTGCTTTGTAAGTGGATTTTACTGGTATAAAGTGGGCTACTTTCGACAGCTTGTCTACCACTACAAATATGGATTCGTTCAGTTTCCTACTCTTGGGTAAGCCTATAATGAAGTCCATACTTATTACCTCCCATTTCCATTCCGGAATGGGTAAAGGTTGAAGTAATCCGGAGGGGTGTTGATGTTCTGCTTTGACCAATTGACATTCCTGGCATTTCGCGATGAACATTGTGATGTTAGCTTTCATCTTAGGCCAGAAGTAAAGTTTCTTTACGGATGATATCATCTTTTGATATCCGGGGTGTCTTGAATAAGATTTCTGGTGAAACTCGGCGAGAATGTTTGGTCTAATGTCTCCACTTTCAGGCACGTAAAGTCGGTCTTTCGACCACAGTAGTCCCGTTTCGTCTATCTTATATTATTTCTGCTATTGGAAAAGTCTGTCTTCCTAGATCTTTGCGAGGATTTCCGTATAGTAACGGTCACTCTTACATGCTGTTCGAATTATGTGGTGTAGGTCGGAGTCGATTTGGCTTATTGTGACCCCGTAAAGCATATGTGCTTGACGGCTTAAGGCATCCGCAATCTTGTTTTCCTTGCCCTTTATATGCTTTAGTTCGAAATGGTATTCACTAAGGAAGGATAGCTGCCTGGCCTTCCTGGAATTTAGGTTGGGTTGGTTGAAGAGGTATTTCAAGCTCATGTTATCAATCATCAATAGAAATTTCTTTCCCATGAGATAATGTCTCCACATCTTCATAGCATGGATGATGGCAGCTATTTTGAGCTCATGAGTAGGGTAGTTCTGTTCATGTTCTTTTAGTTTCCTCAATTCATAGCATTAGCTCATGAGTAGGGTAGTTCTGTTCATGTTCTTTTAGTTTCCTCAATTCATAGCATATGGAAAAATTATCTTGCATAAGGACTCCCCCAAATCCTTCCTTGCTTGCATCCGTGCAAACGACAAAGTCCCCATTGGGATCCACAATGCGTAGAATCGGTGCACTAATCAGTAGTTGTTTCAGCTTTTGAAAGCTCTTTTCGCACTTATTCGTCCAGATGAACTTGCTTTCCTTTTTTTGTAAGGCGGTCATGGGGCATGTGATTCATGAAAATTTCTCAATGAACTTTTGGTAGTAGCCGGCTAATCCTAAGAACGACCTTATATCGAAAACACAAGTGGGTGTGGGCCATTCTTCGATAGCTTTGACCTTTTCGGGGTCGACTGCTATTCCCTTCTTGAAAATGATATGTCCTAGGTATTGAATTTGAGGTCTATAGAAATCACACTTACTAAACTTGGCATAAAGCTCGTGTCCTCTTAGTATCCGTAAAACAATTCGGAGGTGCTCCTCATGTTCTATCTCATTCTTGGAGCAGATCAGAATGTCATCAATAAAGACTAGAACGAACTTATCAAGGTATTTACTAAAGATACTGTTCATCATGCACATAAAGTTGGCCAGTGCGTTCGTCAACCCAAAGGGCATCACGACGAACTCGTAGTGGCCGTAATGGGTTCGAAATGCGGTCTTGTTGATATCCTCGTCACAAATCCTTACCTGATGGTATCTGGATCGTAAGTCGATCTTCGAGAAGATCTTCACTCCTCCGACTTGGTCAAACAAGTCGTCGATTCTAGGGAGTGGGTAATGGTCCTTAATGGTCATCTTGTTGAGTTGGTGGCAATCGATGCACATCTGCATGGTGTCGTCTTTCTTCTTGATGAAGAGTATCGGCGTGCCCCAAGGGGACACACTAGGTCGGATGTACCCTTTGTCAATTAGCTCTTGTAATTGAATCTTGAGCTCCACCAATTCTGGGGTGCTCATGCGGTACGGGGCTTTGGAAGCCTGCACTGACCCGGGTGTCAGCTCAATGGATAAGTCTAAGTCTTGTTTGGGTGGTAATCTCGGTATTTCCTCGGGAAATACATCCTTGAATTCTACGAGAACTGGGAAGTCCTCGATCTTTTGTTTGCTTTTAGTTTCTAAGTTTCGGATGTTAACAACAAAGAGCTTACAACCCTTTTTGATGCATTTCTTTGCTTGTAATGCAGATATCTATCTTACAGACACTTTCCTAGGGAGACCCTGAATTGTCTTATGAATCCCTTGGTCATCCCTGCAAAGTAATTATTTGTTTAAGCAGTCGAGGAGGACATGGTGTATTTCCAACCAATCCATGCTGATGAGTACATCGTATGACCCTAGGGGTAGAATGTTTAAATCTAGCCTAGTTTGAAAACCATTTAAGTTTATCTCTCAAGTTTTAACTAACTTTCAGATCTTTCATTTGGTACCGGTGGCTAGTTGTACTAGCCATGGTTTCTCGTGAGATTCTCCGTTCAACTTGCAAGTGTCCACTAACCTAGGAGAGATATAACCTCGGCAAGCACCGGGATCTATTAAAACTAAGACTGAAGTGTTAGAGATCTTACCCTCTAATTCCACCATGGTGGCTTGGTGATCTTCTTGTCATCCGTCAAGAGCGGCATAAATTCTTGGTGTCTTTGGCATGTCTCCTACGGTAGTCTCTGTTTGGAGGTTGTGTAAAACTCCATCCATTTTGCTCGGGCAGTCTCTGTAGTAGTGTGGCCCTTGGCACTTCCAACAAGAAACAATTGGTAGGACTACTTTTGTCCCTTTGTTGAAAGTTGTCCTGTTGGCTGGTGGTGGGGGTGCACTTGGTCGGGCTTGAGGTCGGTTGAAGCCTCTATGAGGTGGAAAACTGTTGTTGTGCTTTCGAAAGGGTGGAGCTCTGAAACCTGGTTTGTCTTTATCTAAGAAAGTCCTGAGCCTGTCTCTATTTCTGTTGATGTTGTCATTCCTTGGCTGCCCATGTTCATAACACAGTCGTGCTTTATGTAAGGTTATATCAAGGGTTTTGGGCATGTCAAATTCTATCTTCTCCCTAAATTTTGGTGGCATCCCTCCCAAGAACTGCTGAATCTTTACCTTTTCATCTTTAATATAAGGCACATAATGTAATAAGTCTAAGAATCGGTTTATGAAAGCTTCCATAGTCATGGAGCCCATCTTTAACTCATGGAATTCTTTTTTTTCTTGTCAAAGAATCTTTCAGACATATACTTGTCCTAGAATATTCTGCTGAAAGTATCCTAGGTTATGTCCCTTAATTCTTGTCCTTTAGTGTGTTTCAAGTGCTACCACCATCTGGCAGGTTTACCATTAAGGTTGTATATGGCGAGTCGGGCTTGCATTTCACTGGAGTAATTATGAACTTTGAAGTATTTGTTCATCCCTAGAAGCCACTCTTCATCCTTCTCCCCAGAGTTGATTTCTCCATCATAAGTTGGGGCTCTTATCTTTCTAAACTCCCCTTGTAGATTTTCGTCACTTTTTCTCCTTTTCTTGCAAGGATATGGTGAACCCTTATCACTAGAGGAGCTCTTACTATATCTTTCCATTATTTTAGGTATGTGTTCTCCTTGTTCTTCCCCCTTAGGGCTGGCAGTCCTTTTTGAGTGATTGTTTCCCTTTCTGGAGGTGTTGAATGAGAGTGAGGGCTGTCCAAGAGGGTTAGCCTTTGTTAAGGTCTGAAGGAGTGCCTCATTTATGACCTGCTATTCTCTTCTTTCTTGCATATTTTCATCTCGGAAGCTTCGGAACTCTGCCTATAGGTTTTGCATAGATTGTCTCCAATCTGAGTTTAGTTCGACTACCACCTCTTGCTCTCGGGGTGGTGAGTCCAAATTCCCATGAATGCTGCTGCCCTGTTTTGCATTCATTCTTCTGGACAGTGCTTGTACCTGGAATGTTATATACGCATAGAGAATAGAAAATTATGTTAGTTTATTCACCAAAACAAAATAGAATGTAAATGTATGTTTTTTCCTGTTGTATATCTGTAGTGGATGTCTATAATGAGCCCAATAGGTCACTTAGTTTTTGTAACCTCACTCTAATACCACTTGTAATGTTCCATAAATAGTAAAATAAAATAAAAAATTCTTTCGACTTGCTAACCTACCTACCAAGACAAATATTCATAAAATTAACTTCAAGACTATAGATAATATGCATTGGTAATTGTTTACGGTATTTTTGCTAGACTTAAGTTTCCGTGAATTCATAATCTTACTTGGTTGTGATTCTTGTTGGTTTTGTAGAAGTGATAATCAGTAGTTAAGGAAATTCTATGGTCTTTACGTCAATACTAGAGTATTATCTAAGGGAACTTCCTGCTCACTGATTCATAGTTTCACCTGCATAAAAATAAATGTCTTAATGTTACCTCAGATGAATTCAGACTCATGTTGATGAACATAAGGCCCATGATGGGGCATTGATGGTTGTAAAAGAAACGGAAAAGGAGTAACCCCCGGCAGGACTGTCAAGAGGTAAGGGTGGCCTTGGAAGGTTCTGGTCTTACGTAGCATTTTTTCTAATGTATCTATTATGTGTCCTTTTTGTATAGGTGCGGCCATGGGAGATCTATCCCTTGTTCATGCTCCACCATAAAAGTAACAAGTCATGGGTTTTGCAAAGTGGGGTAACATCAAAATGCGAGGACCTAAAGCACAAGTCTATGGTTATAAGAGTTATGGTGAGCATGTTTATAATTCGTTGGTGACAAACTATAATGCATGGTTTACATATAGCCCCATGAATTACACTATGACACTTGGGGGTCTTTCAAGGCTCATAAATGTTGAGTTGGTGGACATTAACTGTCCCTTGGTTCCTACGTATGGTGAGCCGAGCTGGCTTGGAAAGTTTTCGAGGTTTTGGGGTTTAGAACTGGGATGGTCATTCTGCGTTATAATTTCACCTGGTTCTTCTTTGCGTTTTCGTTTCTCCCTAGAGGAGGGTTTCATGCCAGACCTAAGCTACACTCATGGTCTTGGAACCAAGGAGCTGCGAAAAAATATGATGAAAAGGATGCAACCCCCTGTTACACTCTCAGGTGATATTCTCATCATTTCTCTTTTCTATTGCAATTGAGAATCTGGTTATTTGAAAATCTTAGGGTTTAATCTGAGTTTGATTTTGTTTGATAGGTGAGGGTTGGCGTACACTCTTGTGTGACTTGCTGATGGTGGCCAGGACATAGGACTTAATGGTAAGTTTAGTCCTATGCCAACATGCTCCCTCCTCTCGTAGTCGTGACAGGGGTGATGTTTGAATCGTTCTTTTAGAGGATTCATGGAGCCCTTGGCTTGTTGGTTTAAATGATGCCTGGAGGTCAGCATTTGGCTGGACCTGGAGTTCATATGTAAACACAGTTTTCTTTTATGGAAAGAATACGATACTATGTCTTTGCTATTTGAATCTTATGGAAGATTCTAATTGTTTAAGCGGATGTTAGCTGTGGTTGTATGGTTTTGGGGTTTTGAATCATCCTGAGACAACTTGCGTTTTTCTAATGGGATTTATAGTTAACCCTTTGCAGGGACTGTATGAATTTCTATGTTTTACGCGTTCACTGCTACTCCATCCTATGGTTTTCTTGATTTGATGTCTATGTGTTTGCAATGGAAGTGTATGAAAAGAATGGATGAATGCAGTCTGCCTTTTAAGACCCTAGCTGGTTTAACTGTGATTGCGTTGGTATGATAAATCGTAACCCTGAACAATAAGAGTCAGCGTAAATGAAAAGATTCAGTTTATTTACTTGTCTTGATACATCCTCTGATTTTAAAAAGAAATAGAAAGGGTTTGCTAAAAGTTAAAAAGGGATTCGACCCTTTGACCTGCCTTTGTACTTAATTGGGAGTTTGATTACTGGTACTTCCAGAAATTGAAATGTTTAGTGATGAATAGAGAAGTAATAACCGCTCATGTTTCTTGGTTGGAAATTTTGGTTTTAAACAAAATAGAGGTCCTGCATTTTAACAGAGGAAGTGACTCTAGCTGTTTAGACGTTGCTCTAAAAAAGAAACATATTTGCCTGGAAAATACTACACTGTGGGTCGCGTTGTAAATATAACAGAATCACTCCAAAAGTTTTCATATGGGTTTTAGATCTCTTGGTTAGAATTTCAATGTGTCTAGAGGACTATAAAATTTAATTATAAATGAACTGTTGCACTTTCTTGTGTGGTCTCGTTTCTTTAAAAGATACGTTGGGGTTTCCATCAGAGTAATAGTCAGATGTAAAATGCAATGTCTAAGTGTAAGCTTTGTAATCCTATCTTTCTGTAAAATACCTGAAGCGCTCTTTTATTTTGTTTGAGTGGAATGTTGTTTGAAAATCTATCTAATGTTAGAGGAAAAACTTTGATAAAATAAAATCTATGGTAACATTTGCAATGAGTAGAGAGTGAAAGAGATCTATTAAGTATAGGTAAATCTTCCTTGCAGATAATGGGATAATAATTAAACAATTTAATCAAATGCTAAGGAAATTCATTTCGACATATATATGTTGTCTAGCAAAGGCTAGCTTTGCTAGGCCTGCTAGACTCTCCACTGATTCTGGGAAAAATCTTAAGTTTGATTTCATGAGTAATGACAACCATGTTGTAATAAAAAATGGTAGAATAAATCAACGTTGTTATATTGAAGACTTAAAACGTTAAATGCATCATACCTGGTTGCTTGGGTACTTGGTCTTTTCCTGTAGAATCCTAGCTGCTTGGCACTTGAATCCCTTCTGTAGTGACCTGCACAATCAACAATGATTAATACCAAACCTGTTGTGTCTAGTTAACTTATTAGGATGATTGTCTGCAGCTGGATAAATTTGAGGCTACCACGTTCCTCCCAACCTTGACTCCTGAACTGTTCCTGCTTCTATCTGGATCCCCCCGAGCTTGGTTCCAACATGCAATGAGAGAGAGAGAGAGAGAAGTCATAGGTTCACTTCTGGTTCAGATCTAGAATTTTTTAAGTAGGTTGCCTTAGTTTCTTGGAGCAGAATGTTTTTACTCCCATTACCATAAGAGAATGATAATTGAAGAAGATCCCCCAAAACTTGGGATCTGTCCTGTTAAGTAGGGGAGTCTTTAATTTGGACGGTTGGAACAACAACTTCTTTAAATTAAATAATTAATAATTAATAATTAATAAAAAGAAGTTAAATTATTTAATAACTAGTTCTTTTGAACAAGGACTCTTCTTTTGTTTTAGTTATGAGTGATTAACTTAAACTTTCCACTATAACTATAATAACTATACTTCTATTTATTTGTTAATACATTATTTATTTTAACAATAAATAATAATGCTAATAAACACAATTTCCATAGTAGTATTTCTATCTAAGTTTTAAAGTACTATTAATATTATTTGCCAAGGTGGTTGTTCATTAAATATTAATACTTCATTAATATTTAAATTAGTGTGGCATCCCAAAATGCCTGACCAAGTGTTTCTAAAGAGTCTTTTATATAAATATTTAGTCACATTATTATTTGTTTAAATTCTTTTAGAAAATATTAGATCTTGTCTCTTCCCAAGATACTTGTTTAACAACTTAGGGATAGGGTCAAATTCTTTGGACGATATTTCGGTGGCTTGGTTAAGCACCTCTAGTCTCTCTCTTGCATGTCGGATTCCCTCATTTAACATGGTATCTCCTGCAGTAGGTGATGGTAGAGAAAAGATGAATAATTTAATCAAATTAAACAAATGTAATAAAAGTGCTCTTCAAAGTCTTTCTAACTCAACACTTTGAGATCCTGTAACCCCGAGTGCTCTTAAGAT
Organism: Larix kaempferi; assembly: GCA_027924585.1. Classification (NCBI taxonomy): domain Eukaryota; kingdom Viridiplantae; phylum Streptophyta; class Pinopsida; order Pinales; family Pinaceae; genus Larix; species Larix kaempferi. The sequence continues at coordinate 3,654,083 of BSBM01000022.1, read as the reverse complement.
CCTTTTAACTCAATACTTTCACATGGGAATTACTCTAATGCAATTCCAGAGTCACTGCTCAACACTAGTGCTATAATATGGTTGTGAGGCATATCTAGAATATTTATGTTTCCTCGGATCCAATATTCATTTATCAATCTTGGAGTGCTCCAAGGCTTATGCCCAACACTCAATGTACATCAGGGCTTACTCCCAGTACATCATATTTCCTCTAGGTACATTGGGGCTTTTACCCAGTACATAGGTAATCTGTGTGTTTCTGAGTCCACGCTCAACACACCATATAAGTCAATTATGTCATTCACATCACTGCACAGTATGTAAGAAAAGGTCAATTTAGTATATTAGGGTTTTGTACCCACCTCAAAAGATAATCAGGACATTGGGGCTTCCTTGCCAGGTATATAATCAAATAATGAAATTTTGTCCTTGTCCATGCCCAATATGTCAGTCTACAAAAGAATAATTCATATGTACCAGGGCTTATGCCCAATAATAAGAATAAATCATAGGTGTTGGGTCCATGGCCCAATATAACATCATAAAATAGTTAGTCCAAAATTCGAGATATTACACCAATATGGCCTTCTTGAAGGTGCCATGTGGCACCTTTGGATTGGCCCATGCCACCACATAGTGCAAACTCATTACCCAACTAGAAGTATGTCCCTACAATGTGTCAAGCTCTGACTATTCCACATACAACATGGCTTGCCACATTAGCACACGACCACCACATCACTCTGCAATGTGTCAAGCTATGACTAGTCCATACGAATGACACATGGAAACTTTTTATTGGTCCAACTAGACCGCAAAACAACCAAATTTGGGTGAAACATGGCAACACATCGTGTTTCCATGTTAGCATGATCACATCATGCTGATGTCACCTATGCCACATTTCACTGTCTGACAGGTCCACCTGTTGTATGACCTACCATGTCCGCCTGCCACATCACTATATGTTCTGCTACATTAGTTTGTAATGTCAATGTATAGCCACCATGTGTCACCCTTCTAGTGTTGCCACATCATCATACGACCTGTACGAACTGACCAAGTGGATGTCTGTGCCCTGCCATGTGGCACCCATGTTTACCTTTTTACCTATTTTACCAAAACTTCAAAACACTATATCTTCCTCATACAATGTCGATTGGAGGTAATTCAAGTGCCATTGGAAATCTCTTGTTGATCCTTATATAATGGTTCTATTCCCATCAACATTTGAGACTATTATTTTTTTAACATTCACATATCCTCCTAGATCATTCCATCCCACTGGAAGAACCTTTGGACCTCCAGAAGTAGGGATTTATCTTATGGCCACTATCCATCTCATCAATATGCACCTCAAACTGATCTCCATATTGGAATTGATCTTCATCTTTGATTTCCATCTTGGGACCAATCTTCGTTTTGCATATCCATCTTGGATCTCTATCTTCGCTCTCTATCTTGGCTCTCCATCATGGATATTCATTTTTTATGTCCATATTGAATCTCCATATTGGGTCCCCATATTAGATCTCCATCTTGGACCTCCATCTTAAATTTTAGTCTTATAAATCCATCTTGGACTTAATCATCCTGGTTCCCTTCATTCCTTGCCCATATTGGGTTAATTGTTCTGGTATTGTTTGATATATTTGTTGAAGTTTCTGAATGAATTTCTTGTTCACCTCTTTCACTCACTTCCACTAAAAGGAAAAGGCCCTGTAGCAGAGGTTATATCGGAAGCCACTAAAAAAAGAGGCCAAAAATCTGTTTATAGTTTAGGTTTCTAGTGGATAGGAGTAGACAGAGGTTTCAACAGATGTTTTTTTTTGGTGTGTTTACCATCGAAAAACATCGGTGTGTTTATAAACATAGCGCACCAGTGGGGCATGAAATTTTACTGCACCTCGATAGAGAGAAACTATAGATAAAAAAAACTTGTACTATTTAAATACCCGTTTCGCGATGAATTAATAGATACTACACGCAACGGGGCATTATGCGATAAAAGCCTCGGTGCGTTTAACAGATTATAGTGCACTGCATTATCAATATATTTTTTAATAAAAAATATAATAAATGGTGTGCTAGATAACCCTAAATGCACCTGTGCGTGTTTAATAAACAAACACACCGCTTGTTACTATAAAGAAACTCATTGCAAAATCAGTTAAAATTTTATTAAAAACCCTACTTTACGGTGCATTGAGTTAATATGCGCACCAGTGTGCTTTATTGTAGTCCATGCCGTGAAAGAAAAAAAATCGATCAAAAAATATTAATTAAAAAAAGCATTAATTTAATACCCCTAAAGGAATGCGTTACTAAATACTACACGCACCCGTGCATTTTATAATAAATGACCCGGTGCGTTTAATACATGATAACGCACTGCGTTATCAATATATTTTTAATCACAAATCTTGTAAATGGTGCACTAGATAACAGTAACTCACTAGTGCTTTTCTATTTAACACACCGTTTGTTATTACAAAAAAAAACAATGCAAAACCTATTAATTTAAAAAAAAAACCCTACTATTCGGTGCATTAGGTTTATTGTGTGCACCGATGCGCTTTACTACCGACCACATCGGAACAAGGTTAAAAAAAAGTGTGGTAAATATAATTTTTACCCCTTCTCAGTGTGTTTTTGCGCAAGTGCATTGGTGCGAAATATTACCCACTTAGATTCTCTGACATCTGTGATCTGCGTGGACACAGTCTTCATCAGTATTGTCTACTGCTGCTAGTTTGAATTTTGACAAACGATGCTCAAAATTCAAATTTTCCATACATCACTAGGATGCCTCCGTGACCGTCCGTTCAATAGGTAAATTGATTCTTACTTCATAATTTAGTTTTTTAACAGATTAATTTTTAGAATTAAGCCTTAATTTCTTTTATTTTTGAAAAAAAATAAAAATTCTTCCCAGTGCATTTGAGTTGTTCGGATCACACCAGACAATGATGCACTTTGTAAATTGTTATAGGCCACACCACACATGTTGCGATCTGAATGGCTCAAACACACCGGTCCACCGTAAACACTAAAGAAAACATAAAATTGGTAAACAATGTTCGATATTTTGGAGAACTAGTCATCCGGTGCACTTTATCAAATGCACCGGTAAACAATTCCTTATAAAAAACAATTAATTTGTACAGTGCACCTAGGGCATGTAACGACACCGATTCTGGTGCTCCGACATGGCATTGGCGCACCGGGAAGAAATGCACCGCTACACATTAAAATTCATATAGAATGTAAAAATGGTAATCAATGCATTCAATATTTTAGAGCACCGGTTAGCCGATGCACTAAAATAAAACTAATTCATCAAAAACATTACCTTATAAATGAACAATTAAATTGTATGGTGTGCTTAGGGAATGTAACAACACTGGTAACAGTGCTCTTACATGCCATAGGCGCACCATAAATATATTTTAATACCATAATGACAATTGTTAATAAACTGTGCATTTGGTTGACGTAAACGCATCATTAACGTTGCACTTACTTGACCTGAACGCACTGACAATGTTTGATTTAACGGTTTTGGAAAAATCTAATGACGATGCATTCATGTCACGTCAGTTCCCCGGGGTCATTGATCTAACATGACATGGGCACACCATCATTAGATTTTTCTAAAATAGTTAACGATGCATTTAGGTCATTAGAAGCAACGGTGCGCTAACCTAATTTAGGTGCACTGTTAAGTACATTTTATAAATTGTTGCGGTGCGTCGGATATTTGGCGCACCGTTTAAATAAATTTTAAATATATTAAAATATAGTAGCAATGCAGTAGGATTATTATAGAAACTGTTAGTGGTGCGTTTGGACAACTTAAGAAGTGTATGCGGTGCACGTATGTTATTTAGGCGCACCAATATTAACAATATTTTTTTTTGCAGAAAAATTTATTATTGATGTTATTAAATATTATTTTAATTGTATGAAATATTTGAAGTAGAGACGTGAGCAGCGACAAGCTTCTCAACATGAGCGTGCATAGTTGGACCAGTACAAGAGGATGAAATAGTGGGAGGCTAGGGAGAGGGAGAGAGATTTGTACCCTCACCCAATTACTACTCAGACTATAGATCTCTTGAGGAATATTGGCCTCCTTAAGTTCTATCAGGAGGCTACATCCTTAAGGGTAACTCTGTAATTATTATGTCAGTTCATCCGACGTTGGGATCATCATATGCGGGAATTTTTTGTTGGTGTTGGTGAGTGGTTCCATCCCACTAAGGAGGATATTTATTTCATCACTGGGCTATCTAGGATAGGGGAGGATTCACCCCAGTTACCTGATGTCCCAGCTAGTGTTGCAACATAGATTGAGATAGCTATTTGTTTTCTGCTTCTTTTTTGCAGGGGGATGATCGGGGCAAGTCCATAGTTTTGGAACAGATGACACCATCATCGAGGCATCAAGTAAACCAAGTTGTAATTTTAGGAATCTATCATGATAGATATGTTTTGTTTATATATTTTTTTCCTCAGTCTATTGCTTTGACATCAGTACTAATGTTTTATATAATTTTTTTGCAGACCAATGATTTAGCATATGAAACAACATCACAACAATCAATAGATTTTGATGTGTATGAGTTAATGTGCAATGCTGACATCGATTCTTCTCTAGACCCGGTTAAGATGATAGAAGACCTTGAAATTTTTTAATAAGTATATCATTTGTCTGCTATTCATTATTCCGCAAACAGATGAGATCAAAGACAAGATTGATGTTTTGGCAAAGAGATCTCATGCCTTGCAATTAAGTTGTTGAATCTTGAATCATAATATAAATTCATTTAGAAATTTATAATTTTTACTTTTATATGATATAGAACTTATAAAATATGGTTTGTATTTGCAGGATTTTCTACGACCACATATTAGTGCTCAAGGAGGTGTTGGCCCCAGTGATGCTCCTGGAGATCAGTTTTCACATGGGTAAACGAATATACGTACATCGACTCATCGCCATTGTTTTCGACTGAACAGTTGGAAACACATTCTGTGACACCCTTGAGGCCATCAGAGAGTGCACTCGCTAGTGACCGACACATACCAGATCATGCAGAAGAAGGGTTCGATGCAGAGCCTGCTAGTATTGATATTGTTGAAGCAGCATTTCCTGGATCTTCCCATGTGACTAGCACGAGAACAATATAGACAACATTTTTGGTGGAGGAAGATCTCATTCCAATAAATATAGAGAAAATCCCAAGAAATTATACATTGTTCTAGTGTTTATAATTTGATTGTAATATACTGATAAAACATTTCTTTTCAACTAATGTTGGCATGATCGTTTTGCAGGAAATGATGTTTTTTATAAAAATATAAATGATTTGTCCTTAGAGATCTTTGGTCCCACCATCCGCACAAGGTGGGATAGACAATTGAAAATTTTAAAATATGAGCTCAATAATCGGTTGGTTATCTTGTTCAACAACGAGACCTCTGATCGAGCCACGGTCCTAAAGAAGGTTGGACAACATATGAAGATTGTCTGGGACCAATATAGGGTTCACCTAGAAAGGAACCCTAGGTATGAGCACCCTCCGATGATTCCAACAAGAGAGTAGAAAGCCCTTGTAGAAGATGGAAAGGAGAGGGCTCTAAGAAAAGAAGGAAAGGTACCACCAGGCACAGGGAGATATGCAATACTTTCCACAATGTAATTCCAAACATTATTATTATTAATTTTTATATCGAATTTGGAACATCTAACATATTTCAACACTTGCATAGGCTATCAGACACATCAAGGGCCACAAAGAAAAGACTAGAAAAAATTGGTCAGCACAAGCTTAGGCCTGGTGGTTATTCGAATTTGGCAGCATGAATTGTAAGTATCGAAAAACCAATAATGCATCCAAATAATAAATTGCAAATTATTTTCATTTTATTGCGCCGCAAAATGTAAATTAATGACATTATGCAAATATGCAGGCCGACTGATTCAAATATGTTCCCACTGAGGAAGACTTGAAGCTTTGCTTCCAGCATGGCTTTGGAGCTGTTGATGAACGCCGAAAAAGCTTGTTTTGGAAAACATGGTCTTCTACTGATCCATCTGGTGCACAGGTATATAAAATCTATATAGTTTAATGAAGATTTATTACTTGTGCAATCTATTCGTTATAAATAAATTAAATAAAATATTGGCTCTGTTTTCATGAGAAGGAAAGCAATAATCCCCTTAGTGTCGAGGATGGACAAAAACCAATCGAAGAAAATGCTTCGAATCCTAGTAATGAATTTATTTATATGCTAAAATTCTATACATAGCATTGCAGCTGGTGAACATTAATTGTACTTCTCCATGTTTCAATTGCAGAGCATGTAGAGGGTCACAATGTACAGGTTGAGACTGGACAAGAATATGAAGAACATGATGTGGCCACAACAGGTAAAAAAACACCTTTGTAATGTGTTTTTTAACTGGAATACTTGTCATTATAATAACAAAATATATCGATGTAACGTTTTCTCATTATTGCAGCAAATCCAAACCCCTTACCGCAAAATCCACATCGCAAGTACTCTACTAGGAAGACATCACGACAAGTTGATGAAGTGCCAAGAAGTGAACAACAAGTTCCAGAAGATGACCTTCTTGCTCATTTTGTAAAGAGAAAAAAATTAGAAAGAAGTGACTGAAGAAATATAGTGTAATTATTTTTGATAATATAATGCCATTTATGATGTTTTGCCTATTGAATGAATGAATAATTTAATGAATGCTAGATTTTACTAAATGAATGTGTTGACAAGATGGATGCATGGATTAATGAATGTTGGATTTTATTGAATGAATGGAAAATGTTTGTTTATGATGAAATCTGCATGCTTGCACGTAATTTTTTTTTTCAAGTATATGCATTGGGTATGGGGAATTAAGAGTGATGTGAGGGGGGGGGAGGGGCCATAAGAGATTCCAACTTCACGTGGTTGGCCTGGTTCAGTAGATAATACTAAATTATTCTCGAAACAAAGAGGAGGTCAATGAATGGATATGGTGTTGCCTTTCTACAACCCACTCGCGTGTCATTTAAATTTTGACAATTTCTTCGGGCTTGTTATAAAACTAAAGCATCTTATCCTACTTTCCAAGACTCTGACAAGGTAAGGAATTATTCATTTCTCACTTACTTATGACAGTTTGAGAAAAAGAAAAATCAAATGAAAGTAAGCACCGAATATATAAACATAAGAAAAAAATTCTTACATAGTGATATTGTCACATAGAAGTCGTTGATATCAAGTTCCACAAACCTATTTATGTTCAAGATCCATTTTCATTTGCAAGACATGGTGGATCCTATAGATCTATGCACATCTTATCTCTTGCCCCACAATTGTCAAAATGTCCTTGTATATTCATGACAGTGCTAGAGCTCCTGTCAACCTGCAACCTTCCTTGGTGGTCTACATCTCTGACTACCCACCATGCTCTCTAGCCACAACAAAGGATCTACAACAAGCTAGCACCAACACCATCAAGTAGGAAATGGTTGATCAAATAATGGATACTAAGTGAAAATGGACATAACTGTCAAGATGTGGATTTCTATCAAGCACAGATACATGCATGCAATGATTTGGATAGGTTGTAGAGATGCATTCCTTGGGACCTCGTCAAGTTAAGACTTCTCAACCATTTTTCAGATACAAAAATACATGTCGTACATAAATTCATTAGCACAGAATATCCATTAGTTTTTCAACTCCAAAGTAAACAGCATGAATTTTTCAGCACATGGTGAAACAAGTTGTTGGAATCAGTTGTTGCATGTTGCAAGGTCCATCTTTTTTTACTCTTTTATCGATACTTTGGGCCATGGAGGTGTTATTTAAACCAAGCCAGCTTCCATTGAATCTGGTACCTTGGATTTTATCATTTTTTCCTATGGTACTAGATAATGTTTCTAGTGTTTCGGTCAGTGGATTCATAGAGTTGAGTACTTTAATTCGTTGAATTGTTTGAATTGTGCCTTTCTCGCTAATAATGGAACTTGGAGCAGATTTTTTCCCTTTAGTTCCTTGATTTCCTTCAATTGTGATGTATCAGTTCATAATGGATCCATACCCAAGAGGATTCGCATTCCTCATCAAGTTGGTGTTAATGTTAATTCTCCTAGGAAACTCATGCATTTCTAGTGATCCTCGCATATGTTGCCTTTGGGGAATCCCTGCAAACCTTTGTCTCTCCCAAGTCATGCTATGCAACCAACAACAACTCATTTTCTTGAGACACCATTGGTATTTCCCATTTGTTGGAATGGGGTTAGAGAGTATAAAGTGCAGAAGACAATAATGACAAAGAGAGTATTAACAGAAGAAAGGACCATTCGTGGAGAATACGGAAGCTGACGAAAGCGCAAGTTATGGTTTAGTTAGGTAGAATGGGTCATTTGGACCATTTTGTAACAACTTAGATGTCTATAAATAGAACCGTGATTGTAAGCCTAAGGGAATCTAGCTAGAATATATCTTTGGGATCTAGTGATCATTGATCAATTGATCACTGTGATATCCCACATCTATGTATTTTCCTGTTTTTGTTAAGTTCTGTTTTGTGTATATGGATTCGCGATAAGTTGCTTGGAACTGTTCCTGCGAAGGTTGTACCGCAGATTTTGAGATGAGTTAATGCATGAGGATGTTCGATTATGTCTCTATTTGTGTCTCTGTGTCATGAATGATGAATGTTATCTTAATGATGCGATTTGTTTAAGGTTTTGTTTCTCTATCGATTAATCTGTAATGTGAATGTTGATTACATGTTGAATATATACTTGATTTGTTAGCATAATGCGAAGGCAAGATCTCTGGTTTCTGAAGAGATTAAGTAAGGGTTAATGCATGTATTCTCCCTACTACGGAAACGTGGTTCCTGTAGCACCCCTTGGACATCTCAGGTGAGACTTCGCTCGCTGTACGAGTTTTGATGGAAAGGGTAAAACCTTTATGGGCTGATTCCTAAGGGTGTTTGGTTGGTATTTATTGACAGCAGTGCGAAGTGAACCCCTTTTGACAAAACTGTGTCAAAAAATGGTTTTGTTTTCGGGACCCTAGTGCGAAGAGAAAAAGAGAGGTCATGTTGTGGCATCTGGCAAAACTAAAGATTGAGGATTGGTTCAACAAAAAGGCACAAGAGTTTGTTGAAGAAGAGAATCACCAACCCAATTGGTCAACGACTCAGTGGTTATAGAAATATATATACTATGACATCCATGAGATATGTTTCTGTGAATTCCCAATACTACTGCATGAGTGGTTGGCACAATTGACATTCCAAAAGAAGAACTTCCAAGCTAGAGAACCTGAACATTGGACACCTGATTTGATCCAGCAATTGAAGCAGTTGGATAACAAGGAATCTAGAGTTATCGACGTCTGGGTGGATAGCATTCTAGAAGGATATATTACTAAATTATCTATCGACACTATCAAGTCATACAGTGATGTAGAAAGGAAATTTTTCAAGGGACCCCATGGAAGGTTTCTGCTGTCACTCAAGTTGTGGATTAAAATGCTTATCTACGAAAAGGGTATATTGAATATGAACTCTGACGAGTAGAGACCGATGTGCTGAGGTTGCGGCTAACGTGTCAATGCAGGTCTGGTAGAACGATGTGGGGTAGATGGACATGAGTGACAACAAATTCTTAAGAGAAGTTGAGGAAGGTTGTGGTACCCTACGAAGTGGGGTGAGGTTTTGGTGGCCAGAAAACAAGAGGAGGAATGAGAGAGAGACTCATGAGGTGACCGAAATGGATGACTACGAGACGGGACCACACAGGATGAAGCAATCTCACTGTGATGAAGAAAGTGACCAGGCTACCCCTGAATCCGAGGGACAGACCCAAAGTTACAACATACCCACAACCTCGCGCACTACACCAAATCTGACGATCCAAATCCAAGATATTAAAAGGGGAAAAGAAGTGCCAGAGGAAATATGGTGCAACCATTGCAAGACGGAGGACACCTTAAGGACTAGTGCCCAGAGTTTAGCGAATATTTACAGTCTGGTGCACCGAATCCACTGAGCTAGGGAAGAATGTCCTGGGATAGAATATGCCAAACGAGGAGACATTAGGTGGAAGACTATGTCTATTTACATAAAATGGTGTCAAAACCGGAAAATATTTACTGCAATTTATGTCGATCGGTGGGGCACAAAGAAAAGGATTGTAGGGTGTACGAATTTCTCTAGGAGAAGACTACAGACACATATTTTATGAAAGGGGAGGAGAAACTCCCGGTGTAGCAGCAACCGCACTACAGCTAGAAGCCACACTACAATTAGTAGTATAACCAACCGCATCTACATTACAGCTAGCCACAGCGGATGTACAGTCAAACCCCTCTGTAGTATGACCAACAGCAATATCAGACTGCGCAATATACCCAAATTCCATATGGCCAACCGCGAGGAGGATTCAGAGGAGGATTCAAAGGAGGATTCCATGGATTTCGAGGTGGACGTGTTGGCTGGGGAGGAACTTTTGGACAAGGTTGAGGGCTGGTTGTATGCTACAATTATTGTCAATTCAGGCATTATCAGAGAGTTTTTCATAGCTCAATTCCGTAGTGTACATATTGCAATGCACCGGACCATAGCGTGGAGGAATGTCGCTAGCTGATTGCGAAGTGGAAAAACAAGAACCCATCCCAACCTCTGTTGAATCCAAATTAGGGTCCAAATCCACCTCCTAACATACAAAATATTTTGGCATAAATAAGAAGTTGACAGGTGAACGTCGCAGTAGTAACCAAGGGAGGAGTTGTGACAGGAGAAGACATACCACAATTGAGTGTTTGACTGACGGCGAGAAAGCATGTCCGATTCGATGTGGAAGCAGAAAGGTAAGCTTTCTTGGAAGCACAGGAAACAATGAGGTGGATGAGACAACCACATACTATCTAGAAAGAATCCATCTATGACATGTCACCTATATTCAACATGACGATGTCATTGAAAAATATTAACACCTTGAGAGCCTTCGTCGAGAGATGCTTGAAACTAGAAACATATCAGGATGCATTGGCAGAGATAGCTAGCTTACTACATCGATAGGAGGATGGATGGAAAATTCAAATAGTAAACTGACTGCATAGGAGGAAGATAGGGAAATATATGAGGATGAATGTGCAGATTGGTGCATTCGACGTCGACAATATTATTCTCAACTTGGGGTCAGATGTCAACATATTGATGAAGCAGACATGAGAGGTAATGGGGAAACCATAACTGCAATGGTCCCCCATACAACTTCGATTAACGAACCAGTGTAAGGTCACACCTATCGGTCGGTTGTGTCATATACCAATTGAGATAGAGGGCCTAAATACCTATGCTAATTTTGATGTAATAGAGATAGTCGACAACAAAATACCCTATCCGGTTTTGCTAGGGATAGACTAAGAAATGGAGAACCAGGCTATCATCAACTTTAAGAAAAAGACCATGTCATTCGATAATTGCGACATGATGGTAGTCTCACCCCTGGATCCACAAGAAGGATAGTGGTATGTTGAACCAATGCAAGATGAATTCACCAAAGGATGGGACAATTTTTTTAATATCTTAGAAGACTACATCAATCCTATCACTGATGGAGAATTGGGATGGCGGAGTGTTAGCTCGGCCTCATCAGATTCTGATGAAGCACTCAAGAACTAGTAGAACTGACTACATGAAGTGTTGTTTAGAAGGTGTGCACAGATTACCCAATCACTGCAGAGGGTGGAAAAATATGTACGTGAACTGTAAATATATGAAGGTTTTCCCAACCTGACTAAGTTTATTACCGATTTCAAAGAAAAGGTATCGAAACTGCAGAGACTGCTAACCTTGAAGAGCGCATTAAAGGCTACACCAGTGTAGTCGTGGGCAGTGCATAAGTCGACAATAACAAATTGGCCATTATGTCAACCACTAATGGAGGCTAGATTCGGCGAAGATAAAGGATACTTCAACAAGAAGTACGGTGGACAAAGAGACCCAAAGCATCACCTAGAGGAATGTAAAAAAACATGGGGACTAGACTACAACAAGAGTGGGTCCATGCGTTTTTCCACACAATGGATGAGGTACCGGGAAACTGGTACGTCACAGTAGAAATGGGACATGAAACGAATACATGGGAGGCACTAAATATCAACTTTAGCCAAACCTTCAGTTCTCGGATGAAAACCCCCTCATCCATAGTGCTCTGGAGGTGGTACGAGAGAAGGTGCTTGAAGCAGTCCCAATGGAAAAACCAATGGGATTAGAGTGTCCTGCGACATCGTAGATGCTAATGGAATGCTACAACATGACAAGAGAACCCGATGACGAGGATGATCCATAGGCCATTTACATACTAGAGTCGGAAGGAAGTCAAAATGTTGAGGCACCCGAAATACCCTTCAACAAATTTCAATAACCGTTGTGCATCAAGAAAGTTAATATTGGGTCAGAGGAAAACCCAAATTTCACTAGCATTGAAGATTATTTGGATGATGCAACAATCGAAAAAGTCACGTATCTACTACATGAATTTCAAGACCTGTTCCCAACAAAATTTTCAGAAATGAAAGGCATTTCTGAGGAACTGGGCAAGATGAAGATCCCACTAAATCCTGATGAGAAACCAGTGAAGCAGCGACCTTACCGATTGAATCCCAGGTACAAGGAGCACATGAAAGATGAACTAGAGAAGATGTTGGATGCAGGCATCACAGAACCAGTAGAAGAATTTGAATGGATCAGTCTGATGGTGGTCCAAGATAAGAAAACTGGTGAAGTCAAAATTTGTGTCAACTTAAGAAAGTTGAATGAGGCATGTTGGCATGATCCATTCCCGACACCCTTCATGGACAAAGTATTAGAAGGCGTTGGAAGCTAGCAGATATACTCGTTCACATACGAATTCTCCATATATCATCAAATAAATATTGTGAAGGAGGACTAACACAGGACAACCTTTGTAATAGAATGGAACTACTTCCAATATATAGTAATGTCATTCAGTCTTAAAAATGCCCCAACGATCTTTTCACGATTACTGGTTTCGGCATTTAAAGATTTTATTCACAAATTTCTTGCAGTATATATGGATGATTGGACCATGTTTGGAATAGTGAAGGACCATGTTGCAAACCTAAGGTTGATGCTGGAGAGATGTAGGAAGCATCAGATTTTGTTAAATTTGAAGAAGTGCATCTTCTTCGCTCCATTCGGAATTTTGTTAGGACACATTGTATGTAAGGAGGGGATGCTGGTGGACCCAACAAAGATTTAAATTATTGTTGACTTACCACCCCTGACGAAAATAAAGCAATTAAGGGAAACATTGGGGCATACAAGGTATTACAAAATGTTTATCAGAGGGTATGTGACGATCGCAACACCAATGGAGAAACTATTAAAAAATGATGCGAAGTTCAAATGGACTGAAGAGTGACAGAAGAGCCTCGATATATTGAAATCAAAGATGGTCGTAGCACCGATACTAGATTTTCCCGACTGGACAAAGGAATTCCATGTTCACGTCGATGCGTCATCAGTGGCACTAGGGGTGGTATTGGCTCAAGCAGGAGAAGGGGTGATTGATTACCCAATTGCATTCGCTAGTAGGAAACTGTCCATTGCGGAGAGAAACTACACAACGTCAGAGAGGGAAGGGCTAGCAATGGTCTATGCATTACAGAAATTATGCCACTACCTACTTGGAGGCCATTTCAAGATGTTTAATGACCACTCGACATTGAAATATTTGGTTAGCAAGCCTATGCTGGGGGGGGAATTTGTCGTTGGCTGCTTCTATTTCAAGAATTTGACTTTGAGATCATTGTGAAATCGGGACGCTTGAATGTTGGGCCTGATCCAAGGTCCCGAATTGAGTCAGCAGAAGAACCCAAAATAATCAATGAAGACTTACCAAATGGAAAACTATTTCGGATCGTAATGGTTGATGACCAATATGAGAAAATCATCGAGTTCTTGACTATAGGATGTGCACTAGAAGGATTAAATACCAACAAGAAAAATTTGTTGGTGGTAATGGCTACCGAATTTTAGTTAATTGCAGGACCAATTTAAAAAATGGGGCCAGACGAGATCGTTTGTCGATATCTTCTTCCACATGAGCAGGAAAGGATACTAGCATAATCTCATGATGGGATCATAGGAGGACACTACAGAGGACGTGTTACAACTAGGAAGATACTTAGAGTTGTATTATATTGGCCGACAATGCATGGAGATTCTGCGGATTACACCAAGAGCTACGATGTGTGCCAAAGAATAGGAAAACCGTCGCGAAGGGATGAGATGTCACTAGTACCTCAGCTGACGCTACAAGTGTTTGAAAAATGGGCAGTGGACTTTGTAGGGCCGATCAAACCACCGAGAAAAAGGATGAGGTCATCATATATAATCACAGCGACTGATTATTTGATGCAATTAGCTGAAGTTGCACTAGTAAAGGATTGCACAGCTGCAACATTAGCAATCTTCCTCTTTGATAACGTAGTCACCAGGTTCGGGTGTCGAAAGATACTGATGAGCAACCAAGGTACTCACTTTTTCAACCAAACTATTGAGGCAATGATGGAGGAGTTCAAAATTAGTCATTGCAAAAGTACCCCATATCACCCACAGGAGAATGGTGCGATGGAAGCATTTAACAAGGTATTGGAGCATGCGCTAACAAAGGTATGTAATATGAACCGCAACGTCTGGGATTTGAATATTCCAGCAATATTGTGGGTGTATAGGACAACTTGTAAGCATTTGATAGTCTAGAAACCATTCAAGTTAGTTTACGGACAAGAAGCAGTGATGCCAATGGAATACACTCGAAGAACACTCAAAGAACAGTTGGTGCAATTAGTACATCTTGATGAGAATAGGTTTATCACAGGATTCCAACAACAGGTAGAGAAGGATCGATAGAAGGCTTGGCACAATCTTCACGTCAAGCTAAGCACTTCCAGCATGGAGATATGGTGCTGCTATACGACAGTAAGTTTGCGAAGCATCTAGGTAAGCTCCAGATGCATTAGTTGGGCCCTTCTATTATAAATTTTATCACCGACAGAGGTGTAGAACAGTTACAAAAGATAGATGGGACTCTAATAACAAATCTAGTGAATGGAAGCCGATTGAAGCCCTATCGCCATAACCAGGCGCATGGCGACTAAAATAGGGTTCGCACCAGGAAAATAAATAAATATATATATATATATATATATAGAGAGAGAGAGAGAGAGAGAGAGAGAGAGAGAAGAAAAAGAAAAGAAAACAGACATATAGAAGAACAAGACATTGAAGATATGTCGATTGTAGGGGAAAGCGTAAGCACTGGGAGTTAAAGTTTGTGGACAGTTAGAATGTGGCAGTCAAATCAGACCATAATTATAGCATTCAAGCATCGACGGAAGGCAACGGCAACGGATGATGACTCACTTGATGGCATCGTTTGGTAAATCCGGGAAATATTTAAAGAATGACTTGGTAACCATTCCCCAAAGATAACATGACGGACATGAACTGAGCGAGTTAATTTATAAAGAATATGGGAAGATAGCATTATGAAGAGTTATTGAGGTAAAGGTGTGACTCTAACAAGTTACAGAGTCAAGCAGTAAATATAGAAGGGTCGAGAAGTAAGGAAGTTGCAAGGTATTAGAGGGTTGTGATGGCGCACTTCATTTCTAGCAGAAGCACCTAGGGTGCGCTAAGGGAAAAAACAACAGGTGCTCATGAGAAATTGATGGATGAAGATGCGCAGAAACCCCGAAGGAAATAGATGAAGTCTCAACCGAGATGTCTACTTGAGTTATAGAAGTTAGAAGAATCGTGGCTGCTCCGATCACATAAACACCAAGAGCAAGGGCACACCGACCCCAACGAACGATCATCAAATGTGAGAAACATATGTGCTAGAGTGTCCGACCTATTTCACATTTTGGTGATGTCGATGAAATTTTGTCCAGTCAAAATGCAGGGTCGAGAGCAATAGATGGCTGAGCAGAGATAGATGATGAAGGTTTCAAGACACTGGAGGATGAGTTCTAGAAGTACATGACAACGATCAAGAGACCGGAGGACGAGTTCGAGAAGTACACAATAGCAAACCAGAGAAGCACCAGAGGTGTCCAGCTAAGGTGGCTCGAGGGAAAGCCACAATTTTGTGTTGGGGTCCTCTTGGCATGGGGTTAGAGAGCATAAAGTGTGGAAGTCGACAATGACAAAGAGGGTATTTGTGGACGAAAGGACCATTCGTGGAGAATAAGGAAGCCTATGAAAGCACAAGTTATGGTTTAGTTAGGTTGAATGGGTCATTTGGACCATTTTGTAACAACTTAGTTGTCTATAAATATAACTATGATTGTAAGCCGAAGGGCATCTAGCTGGAATCTATCTTTGGAATCCAGTTATCATTGACCGATTGAAGATTGTGATATCTCACACCTATGTATTTTCCTATTTTCGGCAAGTTCTGTTTTGTGTATATGGATTTACGATAAGTCGCTTGGAACTGTTCTTGTAAAGGTTGTACCGCATATTTTTAGATGAGTTAATTCATGAGGATGTTCGATTATGTCTCTATTTGTGTCACTATGTCATGAATGATGAATGTTATATTAATGATGCGATGTGTTTAAGGTTTTGTTTCTCTATCGATTAATCTATAATGCGAATGTTGATTACATGTTGAATATATACTTGATTTGCTAGCATAATGCGAAGACAAGATCTCTGGTTTCTGTAGCAATTGAGTAAGGGTTAATGCATGTCTTCTCTCTACTGCGGAAATGTGGTTCCTACAACAACCCTTGGACATCTCGGGTGAGACCTAACTCGCTCTATGAGTGTTGCTGGAAAGGGTAAAACATTTCTAGGCCGATGGCTAAAGGTGTCTGGTTGGTATTTGTTAACAGCAGTGCAAAGTGAACCATTGTTGACAGAATTGTGTCAACACCATCTATAAACCTGTTTAATATATTTTTTGAGTCTACTATATAGTATACATGAAATATGGTTGAATTAATGCAATGAAATTTATCTATTGCCAATTTATGGACCATAGTTAATGCTTATATCACTCATCATGCTAGGTGAGTGCAGTTTTATATCTTTCACATACCCATCTCATTGTTGAAAACTAGGGCCTCCAGCAGTCAATAATGCAGGTTGGTACTGCATTTTATTTATTATGGCTCTTTATGTTTCATTCTTGGTAAGTTATATCCATCATTCTGCATTGAAATATTGAGGCCTGATGTCTGATCCTTTGTTATGATATTCTAACAGACATGTAAGGGCCAGACAGGGTTGATGGTATGTGCATATCTTGTATACATTAGTACCCCAGCTGAGGAATATTTGCAGTTGTATGCAGACCATCGAATCCATGTTAATGAAGGGGTAAGAAACATTGCTGAAAGGATCTTGACAAACTTTCCATTATGAGCTTTAATGACTTAAAATACTATTTGATTTTGTGTTAGGTAACCCTTGCAAGAGAGAGACACTATGTTGGGTACTGGAGTGAGACACTTGTTTTTTGTAAGAAGAGGACAACTCCTCCCAAAGTCCATTTACCACCAACAAAATTTCAAGAATTGCAAAGGATACAATTATATGATACTCTCGATTCTATTCCTGTGAAGTTTGTCATCCAAGAAATTAGAAGGGAGGACTTCTTCCTTGTTTTAGTATTTTGTTTCATGCTTTCATATAAAAGGTTTTATCCACCTAGAGGGGATTTTATATATGTGTATAAATTTTCAAGGTATAGAGTAAAAAGATACCAGTAGATACTAATATTTATTTATATTGGACATTCAATCTTATGTTGTAAAACAAGCAGTCACTCCAAAGTTGATTTTTTCATTGTTTCTTCTATGAATCTTCCAAAATAACTTACTAGCAACAATCCAACATCTCTATTTCCCCATACATGAGCACTCTAGTGCATTGTTTATCTCTAGATAGTGTTGTAGTGAATTCACAATTTCATGCAGCAACTAATTGAAGTGAGGGCAGTTTGGAGGAAGTTCTAAAATTTGAAGTTTTTATTTTCCACCATAAATTTTATAATAAAAATAGAGTAGAGAAAAAAATCACTAAAAATACTAATTAATACACCAAACTGAAATGTAGGCATACTATTATGGTATTAAGTTGTTCTACCATCAACTTTCCTGGAGGTTTTTCTATCAATGTGTCAAGGGGGCACCGAATATCATTGCATTTTTTTTTAAACATTTCCCAAAATTGTCGACTATCTGATGTCCCCTTCCAATATATCCGATGCCTCTGGCCATTGGATATATGGTGAAGTCATTGGATATCTTGGCAGAGGATGTCAGATAGTTGATGTCCCCTTTCAAGATATCCGACGAATTCGCCATATATCTGATGGAAAGAGGCATCGGATATTAGTCTTCTACTAATTTAATGCTTGTCGGATGCCTAAAAGCACTCCAAAATAATTCGACAATGCCTGCATACCACCAACGCCAAACGTCGTCGGTAGTTCTGGCTATATGTGTCGAAAATTTGACCACCCTTAAATTAATGTCTGTCGAATATCCGACCACTTTGTTTTCAGAAATTAAACTACCCTTAAATTAATGGTTGTCGAATATCCGACCTCTTTGTTGTCGGAAATCCGACCACACTTAACTTAATAGGTGTTGGATATTCGACGGATATATTAAAAAATTTGTGGTAGGATATTCGACAAGATATCCAGATATATTAAAAAAGTTGTGGTAGGATATTCGACAGGAAATTGTCGAATATCAGATGCATCCATTTTTCAATCGGATATCCGTCGTAGTGAAACTGACATTTCAAAAATGAGGATATTGCCAGATGGTCGACAACATGACGTCAAAAATCAGACATATATGCCGTCGGATTTTGGGTTAAAAAATGCTAGTGGCACAATTCACCTATGGATGATTTGGGATACTCCTTCGATATTGGATTTAAAATTCCTCTGTCATGGCTCTGATAGTTTGATTGGTGGAATGAGTGCCTTGATCACTCATCAATACCTTTGGGCACTAGAATATGGTGACGACATTATCGAAGAGAAACTACGCTTCTATTGCAACTGTGCAATCCTTTACTGGTGCTACTTCATCCCATCTGGTCAAGTAGCTAGTCACATTAATTATGTATCGTGAACCTATTGTTCTTCCTGGTAAGTTTATGGGTCCCATGAAATCTTTTGCCCATTTTTCAAAGGTTTGTAACGTCAGATTAGGTACTAGTGGAATTTAATCCCTTCGCAACGGTTTCTCTATCCTTTGACATACATCGCAGCTCTTAGTATAGTTTGTAGCATCACTATGCACTATTGGCCACCCGAGTGCAGCCCTAAGCATCTTCCTGGCAGTTTCACTCCCTCCATAATGAACTCCTGTAATCCCCTTGTTAGTTTTCACCAATACTCTTTCTTGTTCATGCGGAAGGACATATCGACGAAGGACTTCATCTGGTCCCATCTTGTAGATTTTTCCTGCAATTAATTGAAAATCAACAGCCCAAATGACTAGCTTATTCTTCTAACTAGTAGTAAAATACTCAGGTGCTCTTCATGTAGCCAAGAAATGAATAATTTTCTTGTAATGATGATCAACCATTCCAGTTTTGAATAGATGTGCATCGAGAAATATTTCATCAATGCTTCTGGGTTCCTCTCCTAATTCAATCCTTGACATGTGCTCAAGTCCTGCATTCAATCTTCTTGGTTTCAAAATAATTTCAAAATCAAACTCCTGGAATAGAAACAACCATCGACAGATATTACACCCCAACATAGGTTTATTGACTAAGTATTTTAATGCAGAGTGATAAGTAAACATTTTGAAATGTCCTCCTAGCAAGTAGTGGCAAAATTTCTGCAGTGCATATACCATCGCCAGGTATTCTCTCTCTGTCATCGTATAATTCTTCTCTACAGTAGACAAATTCCTGCTCGCAAATGTGATTGGGTGGTCAATCGATCTTTCTCTTGGCTGGGCCAATATCACACCCAATGCTACTGATGATGCATCCACATGGACATGGAATTCTTTCTTCCAATCGAGGAAGAGTAATATCGATGTTGTGACCATATTTTCCTTTAGTATGTCGAGGCTCTTCTGGCATTGCTCGTTCCACTCGAACTTTGCATCCTTATTTAATAGCTTCTCCATCGCTGCCATAAACATTGCATATGCCCTAATGAACTTCCTGTAATATCCAATATGTCCCAACGTCTTCCTTAGTTGATTCAATGTCATTGGTGGTGGTATGTCGACAATAATTTCAATCTTCACTAGGTCGACCAACATCCATTCCTTGCATACAATGTGTCCCAGTAGGATTCCAAGTGGTGCACAAAAGATACACTTCTTTAAGTTCAGTGAAATCTGATGTTGTCGACACCTTTCTAGCATCAGCCTTAGGTTTGCAACGTGGTCCTTAACCCGTCCATATATAGTCCAGTCGTCCATATAAACTGCCATAAATTTGTGAATGAAATCTTTAAATGCAGTGACAACCAGCCTCAGAAATATTGCGGGAGCATTCTTGAGGCCAAACGGCATCACTGTTTATTGAAATCAATCCCATTTTGTCACGAAAGGTGTTTTATGTTGATCTTCATTTGTGATCTTTATCTAGTAGTATCCTGAAAATCCATTTTTAAATGAATATATCTCTCTGGCCTCCGACACCTTCCATAACTTCATCAGTGAATGGCATGGGGAATGGATCGTGAAGACATGCATCGTTAAGTTTCCTTAGATCGACACAAATCCTTATTTCGTTGGTCTTCTTATCTTGGACAACCCTTGGGATGATCTATTTTGATTATTCGATAGGTTCTATGATTCCTACATCCAACATTCGCTCTATCTCAACCTTTACTCACTCCTTATACCTGGGATTTAGTCTATATGGTCATTGTTTTACTGGCTTAACATCAAGTTTTAGAGGGATATTCATTTCGCCCAGGGTTGAAAGGGTTCTCATCTGCAAAGCTGAAAGTCTGACTAAGGCTAATGGTCAATTCTTCCCATGTGGTTGTTCTGTGTTGTAGTTCCGTTGCGATGTACCAGATCCACAACACTTCATCTAGTGTATGAATGAACACATGAACCCATTCCTATTGCAGTCTCGCTCCCCATGCTATTTGACACTCTCCCAGACGATCCCTTGGATCACCCTGTCCATTGTATTTCTACTCGTAGTAACGTTCCTTCTCCCCAAACCTGACTTCCATCAATTGTTGACATAGTTTCCATCTCATTATCGATGTTTTGTGTGAATCCCACCACCTTGCTGGTGTGGCCTTCAGTGCTTCTTCTAACACCAGCAGTCGCTGTGGTTCTGATACCTTTTCTTTGAATTTAGCGATGAACATAACCAAAATAGGTAATCCTTCATATGTTGGAATATCGCATACCTCCGTCGCTACCCATCTCAATGAGTAATGATTCGTGCACACCTTCTGAATAACACTTCATGCAATCGATTACTTCCAATTTTCGAGCGCCTCGTCGGATTCTGACAACGCCAAGATAACACTTTGCCATGCAAATTCCCCATCGGCGATGAGATTGATGTAATCCTTCGAAATGTTGTAGGAATTGTCCCATCCTTTGGTAAACTCATACCTCATCGGTTCGACATATTTTTTCCATTCCGATGGATCAAGTGTGGAAGCTACCCTCATGTCACGATTTTCAAAAGACATCTTCCTCTTCTTAAAATTGTTAACATCCTGATTCTCCATTGCCCAGCCTATTACCAATAGTACTGGCCTATTACCAATAGTACTGGATATAGGGTTGTTTTTTCAACTATCTCTATGATATCGAAGTCTATGTAAGTCTTCAGTCCTTCTACTTCAACATTTAGATGTGATAATCGACCAATTGGTGTGACCATGCTCTCATTTTCCATTCGAAGTTGCACAAGGGACTGTACCAACTGTGGCTTCCCCATCATTTCCCATGTTTTCTTAGTCATGATGTTTACGTCCAATCCTAGGTCCAAAATGATATAATCTACATTGTATGCACCAATCTGGGAGTTCATCCTCATCTCTCTTCCCATATTCTTCCTTTGGAATCAGTTCACTGTCTGATCCTGTCATCCTTCCTCTTCTCAATACAATAAACTAGCTATCTCTGCTAGTGCGTCTTGATCCTTCGCTAATGTAAAACAACTTTCCAGGAAATCTCTTAGGGTGCTGAAGTTCCCTGGTGGCCTCTGCGAATTTGTCGTATCAAATATCGTTGACATCTCACATACAGGTTCCTTCTAGCTTATAGGTGGCAACTTAGTGTTATTCTTTCTCATCACATCTCACACTTCCAAAAAGGTTTCCTTCTCTGCTTCCGCGTCAAATCGAACCTATTTCTAGGTTGCAGGATGAATACTAGGCAGTGGTCTATCTTCTCCTATCGCAACTCCTCCTTTGGTTACCACTGCGACGTTCACAAGTCGAGTTCTTATTTATACTCAGATCTTCTACACATTTGGATTGGGATTCTAATTCTAATTTACATTCAGATTTGGTTGTGGCTGTGAAGCATTCTTAGTCTGCCACTTCGTAATCAACTGAGGAAAATATTCGACATTGTGTTCTGCTGCATTGCAATAGATACACTACAGTGTTAGATTCGGACAATCCCTCTAATAATGTCCAATATGACCACAATTATAGCAAGTAATCGGCCCTTTATCTCGACCAAAAGTTCCTCCGCGACCAATGCCTCCACCTCAACCTACATGGAATCCTCCTCGTGGATGATTGTATGGTTACTGATTATATTGCAGTGGATGATACTATGGTTGGTTGTATTGCAGCGGTGGTTGGTTATACTAAGGCTGCGGTTGATTATAATGTGGTTGTGGCTAGTTGTACTATCGCTGCGGTGGATAATAATGTTGTTGCAGTTGTATCGGAAGTTTCTCTTCTCCCTTCATAAAAAATGTATCCATAGTTCTCTCTTGGAGAAAATCACACACTCTAAAATCCTTTTCTTCATGCCCAACCAATCGACAGAAATTACAAAAAAGGTTATCTGGCTTCGACACGATCTTCTGTAAGTATACACATTCTTCTGTCTGATGTCCCCTTATGTGAAAAATTCAAGACCAGGTAATTGCTCCTTGATTGAGTGGGTTTGGTGCGCCAGACTGTGAGTATTCGTGGATTCATGACACTGATCCTTATGGTGTCCTTTGGACTTACATCAATTGCACTATATTTATTTGCAAACTTCCTTCCCCTTCTTGATGTCTTGATGTCTTGCAGTTGGATAGTCAAGTTTTCTTGTTGTGCTTGGATCTGGTTCATGCCAATCCCTATTTCTCCAACCTTTCAAGATTCATCACAATTTCTAATTCCTCCGCCTGGGAGATAATCTTCTGCTACATTAGAGGCATCCGAATGTGTGGTATCAATCCTACAATAAACCACTCTTTATGCTTCCTGTCGCTCATCCTGAAAATCACTTTTGCCATCAGTTTTTTGTACCGCTGATCAAATTCCCATAGCGATTCATTAGGAAATTGCTTTATTTCCTTCAACTCAATGATATACTATGACTCTGATTTTGGTTTCCTAAATTCGTCGATCAATCCTGCTCTAATTTAATCTAGGTTTTTCTATGGACTCCTGGTAGGTACTTGTACAAACTTCATAAACCAATCCAGCACATGGCCCCTAAAGGTCATCACTAATTGTCCCTTCTTAGTATCGTCATCTTGGACTTTTTTCAATGTCCACACTGCTTCGCATAAGAACCAGTATTGTTCAGGATCTTCGGTCCCTTACCATAAAAAGGAGGAATCTTTACATCATCGCCTGCCATCCTTGTTTTTCTACCAGTATTCATTAGTCCACTATTATTACCACTATTTTGACACACAGGACAACCCTACGAAGAGATTATATTTCTTCCTACAAAGTTTGGCATAGTGCACAAAGGTGTGGGTACATCGTAGCTTTGGGTTCGTACTTCCTCAGATTCAGGGGTAGGATGGTTGTCTCCTACATCACTATAGGGTCGCTTCATCCCTTGTGGTCCCGTTTTGCAGTTCTCTGTTCCGGTCATACCAGGAGACTCTCTCTCTATTTCAGTCCTCTTCTTCTCTGGCCGGAACCTAACCCCACTTCTCAGGTAACCACAACCTTCCTCAGTTTCCCTCTCAATTTTGGAGTAGCTCATATCCAACTACCCCACATCATTTCATCGAATCCGAATCCGCGTGGTACCCACAACCTCCGCACAACATAGCTTTACTTGTTGGAGTTCATATTTAATATGCTCTTTTCACAGATGAGCATCTTAATCCACAGTTTTAGCGACAATAAATACCTTTTGTGGGGTCCCTTGAAAAATTTCCTTTCTGTGTCATTGTATGACTTAATCGTGTCGACATCAAAATCAGTGATGTATCCTTCTAGAATGATCTCTACCTAAACATCGGCATCCCTTGAATCCTTGTTGTTGACCCTTCTCAACCCCTGGATCAATTCTAGGGTCCAATGCTTGGGTTCTCCCCCTTGGAAATTCTTCTTCTAAAAAGTTAGTTGCGCCAACCACTCATGCAGCAAGATTGGAAATTTGCAGAAAAATACTTCGTGGGTATCAGAGTAGATATACTTATGCAACTAGTCACTTGTTGACCATCTAGGGTTCTGACTTTTTTCTTCTATGAATCCTCGTGAATTATTATTGAACCAATCTTGAATCTCCAGTTTCCTCAGATGCCATAGCCTATCCTCTCTCTCTCTTCGTACTATGGTCTCGGAAACAGAACCATTTGTTGACACAGTTCTGTCGATAGGGGTTCACTTTGAACTATTGTAAACAAAGATCAACACCAACTACCATAGACATCGTCCCATAAAGGTTTTACCCTTTCCAGCAACACTTGTGAAGCGAATGAAGTCTCACCTGGTATAGCTAAGGGGGTTGTAGGAACCAAGTTTCCATAGTTCTAAGAAGACATGCATTGATTCACACTTAGTCACAACATAAACCATAGATTCGTATTCGCATCAAAACAACATGGTGTCGAACTAACAACCAGATTTACTTGCATCAAACATAATTATCTCACAATTGACAAGTTAACTAGATCACAAAACGAAAGTTTATCAAAGCATAATCAAGAGATTTGAGATACATCATATAACTATGATTTCATTCATACAATAGATTGAGCTATCAAATACTGCAATAAGTGATAAAAACACCCCAAGGGACTGTAAAATCATTCCAGTAATGGTGAAAAACGCCCCAAGGACTGTAAAAATGTCCCAACAATGGTTAAAACGCACCAGGGACTGTAAACTCATCCCCACAATAGTTAAAATGCCCCCAAGGAGTGTAAATTCATTCCAACAATAGTTAAAATTCCCCAAGGGACTGTAAATTTGTCCCAACAATGGTTAAAACATCCACATGGATTGTAAATTTGTCCTAGCAATAATGAAAACGTGGTGAAGTTCTTATAATAGTAACAAAAACGTTTTCCTCTCTCCTCATTCAGAAAAACCAGTCCAAATCTGAATTTAGCAACTCCTATAGGATAGCAACATCCAGTTTATGAGAGCCATTGATCTCCAATTCACCCCAAACAATCAATGGCGAGATTTACAGAGTTGTTGGAGGGATGTGAGAATGAGAAAATTCATAATATGAGAAATAAAGCCAATTACTACATCATTTAATTCACATGGGAAAAAAATTTCCATTGCTAGATCTATTTAGTAATGACGACAACAATTAAAAATCAAACAAATCATTTACAAATATTCACAACCCAAATTCACAAAACAACAACAAGGAGATGAGCCCATCATTCACAGGAAGACATTATCTACCCTAGAAACCCAAATGGGAAAACCAACATTCAATTGGCCTCAACTAAGCTCTTTTATTTTGTAATGTACAGGTTACAGACTCTTTGGTGCTCAGGTATAACTTTTCATTAGCATTTGGGCAATATTTCTTTCACTCTAAGCTAAATAGCCCCTCTCTCATTGTGGGGGAATCACTTTATAGAATTGTATGATATTGGGATAGTTCGAAATCCAAGCATCCTCGACCCCTCAACTTCTCCCAAGATTGTTGAGCTTATTTGTATTTATTGTACATTTTAGAAATGAGACCATAGTCTCATCTTTTATTTTATTTTATTTTTTCCATACATGCTTTATTATTCTATTTTTAATACAATTTATTTCTAGCTGAATTTTATTGTGTTTACCTCTTTACTTTCAACTTAGATACATGGTGGAAACCCCCTCATGTTGGCATGGGGTCCTTCACATTAACATGTAGTCTCCACAATACTTTCATTGCATCATTCCTGGTGCCAATCCTCATTGAGCCTCTGCGGAATCCAATTTTCTTGTGCAGATCCGCTTCAGATCACTTATGCCCAAAAAAACATAAAACAATACATGTGAGAACTCTTCTAGCCAAAATTGACTAGAGTATTCTTTTTTCGTAACATAGTCCACTCATCCAAAAAAGGGGTAAACTTATACCAAGTGGGCATTCTTTCCAATATTTTACCAATCATGAAAGATAAAAATATCACTCTCTAATATTTTCATTTTATAAAGAGTGAGAAAAGAGCTTAAAGAAAATTCTATAAAAATGGGATCCCTATAAGGGTGGCCATAAATTTATGAGAAAGAGATGTATGCAGTTTTTTCCCAAAAACATAGTAAACTAAAACAAAAATGAGGTGCTAACTAGGATGGCCCATGTTAGGTAGGCTCTATTGAAAAAAAATGCGGCATATCTATTTAGAGGTATGGTCATAGTCTAAAGTTCGCAAAAAATACCCTAAGGTGTCTTGAAACTGATGGATAAAAAAATCAAAGATTCCAAAATGACGAATGGGAAAGACTCATGTTCTTTCTTATGTATGGTAGCAAGTTATGTCACTCTTGAACTAGAAACATTGTTGTGATTCATTGTCTCTGCAGTTTGGATTATAGATTGAATTTTGGAAGATGAGATAGTTTTTTTTATATTATCTCCATAGATTGGTTAATATTACATTCATACATTGAGTAGTATTTGATGTTGTTAAATTTTGAGTATTAAATCACAATACTATAGGATCTTTGCTGAGAGAATAACATCTACAATATATCAATGCATGACAATCATAATATGACAAGCATCACAAGCATCACAAGAATGAAAAACATAGAGACAAGAGACACAGAGTTTTCATGGGGAAAACCCTAAGGTGAAAAACCCCACAACTTCCTCAAAGATAGAGAAAGCAATGGCTCAACCAAAATACAACCAAATAACACTGAGATAGTCTCCTAGCAGATGATCCTCCTCCTCCTCACAAGTGCGCCACTTTTCAGAGAGAGAGTGAGTTACTTTTTCCGAGTGACTAAAATAGAGATCTCCTATCTCTATTTATACTCACCTTTTTGCCCAGTGACCTACTGGGGCCGACTTGTCAACTTAGATACATCCACATTATATTATATATTAATCAGGGCCGACCCCATATGGTAGTCTAATAACCCATTGGCAAGTACACACACTTGCGACACTTGTCATTCCACATGACGACACTTCCTTATAGAGGAATAACACATCTCTTATAAGGGTACAATAAATATATATATAATACACAGATGAAATACATTCCGAAGTTACATATACATCAACACTCCCTCTTAACTAGGAAGGTATTTCTCGACACAGATCTGTTAGACAAGTCTTCTTCTCTGGATCATCGTCATCGATGCATCGTTATCATCATCGTCACTGCTGCTACTATCTCAACCAATCTCTGTCTCTACTCGTCATAGGAAGTTCTACAGAGCCAGTCCTTTTTCATACTGGATGTAGGCCCATCACCTGTAGGTCTTCATCATCACTAGCCATACTATGGAATCCTCAGGACTTATTACATGCGTCACAAAACCTCGAAAGAGCATCCCAGGCTGTTACGAGCACACAGCTCTACCTATAGGATCTCCCAGGGCACCGAATTACATGTGACCTCACCACAAAACCTTGCAAGAGCATCCCAGGCTATTACGAGCACCCAGCTCTACCTATAGGATCTCCCAGGGAAACGAATTACATGTGGTCATGGCAAAACCTCGCAAGAGCATCCCAGGACTGATTACGGGCACACAGCCCAACCTATCGGATCTCCCAGGGAACCGAATTACATGCCATAGGACAAAACCTTGAAAGAGCATCTGCCAGATATCCCAGGGAACCGAATTACATGCCATAGGAAAAACCTCAAAAGACTATCTGTAGATCTCCCAGGGCACCGGATTACATGTCCTCCCAGAGCAAAACCTCGAAAGAGCATTTTCCAGATGTCCCAGGGCACCGAATTACATGCCATAGGAAAAACCTCGAAAGACCATCTGCAAATCTCCCAGGGCATCAGATTACATTCTCATCTGCACAACCTGATCCATGGCCACAGAGTATCAACCTGATACTCACCATACATCATCCTGATGTATCCATGATCATCCTGATCATCATCACTGCAACATCCTGCTACATGTCATCTGGAGCAACATCCTGAAGCTCGTCATCTATGATCATCCTGATCATCACTGCAACATCCTGATGCATGTCATCTGGAGCAACATCCTGAAGCTCGTCATCTATGATCATCCTGATCATCACTGCAACATCCTACTGCATGTCATCATACCTGATCCACCTGATCATCAATGCATCTACCTGATGCATACCAAGTATCTACCTGATACATATCATCATACATGATCCTCCTGATCATCAATGTATCCACCTGATACAAATACATGATACATATCACCATACATGATCCACCTAATCATACAATGTATCCACCTGATACATATACAGATACATGGTCCAAGCATCCAACATGATGCATACATACATACATAAAATGATCCAACTGATCATATCCAGCATCCACATGATGCATACATACATACATAAAAATGATCCAACTGATCATATCCAGCATCCAACATGATGCGTACATACATACATAAAAATGATCCAACTGATCATATCCAAGCAGAAACCAGAACATCATCCTGATGCTCATCATCCAGCGCTTACATCCACAGCCATGTGAAGGACCCTCCTTCCAACATGCTTGGAAGGGCTTCAACAAATGTTTCCATCACTTCTTCCTCGAAGTGTCCTCGATTTGAAGAACGCCAAGCCTCTCTCTGAAGTACTCGAACTTCACCCTGGCTAGTGGCTTTGTCAGCACATCTGCAATCTGCTCATCCGTCACAACATACAGGAGCTTCACAGCTCCTCTCTACACCATATCCCTGATATAGTGATATTTGATCTCTATGTGTTTCGATCTGTCATGAAACACTGGGTTCTCGGACAGCTTCACACAACTCTAGTTATCACAGAAGATACCAGTAGCCTCCAACGGGAGATCAAATAACTCAGACAGTAGCTTCCGTAGCCATACTGCCTCACAACTAGCTGAACAGGCTGCAACATACTCTACCTCAGCTGTACTCAGTGCTACGCAGGATTGCTTCCTGCTAAACCAAGAGATCACACCTGATCCCATACTGAAGCAACACCCAGATGTGCTCTTCCTATCTGCAACACTGCCAGCCCAATCTGAATCAACATAACCCTGTAGGTTCAACTTTTGATTCGCCTCATACCTGAGCCCATAATCCATTGTACCCTTCAGGTACCTCAGAACATGCTTTACAGCAACCAGGTGAACACTCCTCAGATCCATCAGGAACTGGCTCAATGTGTTCACAGCAAAGCAAATGTCTGGTCTCGTGTTCGTTAGGTACATCCAAGACCCAATCATCCGACGATAAATAGAGACATCAACTGGCTCAGATGAAGAATCACATAGAAGCTTCAGATTCGATGCCATCGGTGTGGCCATGGCCTTGCAATCCATCATCCCGAATCTCTTCAGGATATCTACTGTGTACTTCCCTTGACCAAGGAAGATCCCACCTGCATTCTGCCACACCTCCATACCTAAGAAATAGTGCATCATTCCCAAATCTTTCATATCGAATTCAGCTGCAAGCTTCCTCTTAGTATCTGCAATCAGTCTGTCATCTCCTGTCACAAATAAGTCATCCACATACAGGAGTAGAATCACTGGATTCCCTTCCTCAACCTTGTAGTAAAGGTTGGAATCTGCTTTACTCTTGGTAAATCCCAAGCTAGATAGAAAACTGTCCATTCTACCATACCAAGTTCTGGGAGCTTGCTTCAAGCCATACAATGCTTTCTTCAATCTGCACACATATGACTCCCTGTCATGTATTTCAAAACTGAGTGGTTGTTCCACATATACTTCCTCTTCTATTACACCATTCAGGAAAGCAGTCTTGACATCCATTTGGTGTATTTTCCATTTCATTGCTGCAGCCAGGGCAAGTACTGTTCTGATGGAAGTATACCTGGCTACAGGTGCAAAGGTTTCTTCATAATCTATTCCTTCTTTCTGAGAGAAACCACGAGCTACGAATCTTGCTTTGTATTTTTCTACACTGCCATCTGCAGCGTGTTTGATTTTGTAGATCCACTTGGAAGTCACAACAGACTTCTCTTTAGGTCTTGGGACAACATCCCAAACATCATTCTTCATTATTGATTGGTATTCCTCAACCATAACATCCTTCCATTCTTTCTTTTCTGCTGCCTCTTCATAACTGGAAGGCTCTTTGTTCACAATGCCACAGAGTAAAGCAACATAACTGGTGTGTGATCTGGTTCTCTTCTTTGCTCTGTGTTATTCTTCTGGAATGCCAAATCTTTCTGAATCATGAATGAGCTCTCTAGCCCATACAGGTTTCCTCTTGTGAGAGTTATCCTCACGGGGTGGATCTACAGGTTCTTGTGGATCTTCAAACTCACGAACAATTTTTGGAACTGTTTCAGTCATGATAGTGTCCTGAAATCTTGTTTCCTTAGGTTCTTCATAAACTTCGGTAGGTGCCTTTCTTGATTTGATGAATGCTGAGTTTTCATCAAATGTTACATCCCTACTGACATCAATTTTCTTGAACCCTGGAAAGTATATTCTGTAAGCCTTCGAGCTTTCACTATAACCCACAAAGATGCCCTTCTTTCCTGAAGGATCTAGTTTAGTCCTCTTCTCTTTTGGGACATGAGTATATACTGGACACCCAAATATTCTGAGATGGCTGACTTCAGGTTTCTTACCAGAAAAGACCTCTTCTGGTGTCTTGTTGTCCAATATCTTGTGGGGTGTTCTATTCTGCACATATACAGCTGTTCTAGCTGCTTCTTCACATAGATGCATAGAAAGATCCTGGTCATGCAACATTGCCCTTTTTGCTTCCATGATAGTTCTGTTCTTCCTTTCTGCAACTCCATTCTGTTGAGGATTATAAGGAGCAGTCAACTCCCTCTTAATCCCTGAATCACTGCAAAGCTTCTTGAAGTCACTTGAGGTGAATTCCCCACCATTGTCAGATCTGAATGTCTTGATTTTCTTGTCAGTTTGATTCTCCATCAAGGTTTTGAATTCCTTGAATTTATCAAGCACCTCATCTTTTCCCTTCAAGAAGTATACCCAAGTCTTACTGGAGAAGTCATCGATATATGATACATAGTAAACATACCCACGCAGGGAGCTAGATTACATAGGGCCACATACATCTGAGTGGATGATTTCCAGAATGTCTTTTGCCTTGCTTTCACTGCTTGGGAAAGCCTTCTTAATGTTCTTACCTTTTGCACATCCTTTGCAAACACCTTCATGTTTGGTCTTGATTTCAGGAAGACCCTCTACTGCCTTGCTTGCAATTGGAAGTGCCCTATAGTGCATATGAGCAAGTCTTCTATGCCAAAGTTCACTTGGCTCCATGGATTCATGCACCATGGCATGTTCAGGTTGTCCCTTCAATTTATACAGTCGTCCCTCTTGCTCTCCAATCACTACTGCATCATCTATTGTCTTTCCCTTTGGCCACATTAGGACTTGGCCATCTACAAATGCAACCCTCATACCTTTTGCATCCAATGCAGAGATGGAGAGTAAGTTCTTCTTGAGCCCAGGTACATAGAGGACTTCCTTCATCTTCAGAGATTTTCCAGAATCTAGGTTGTAGGAGCCTTCACCACTTCCTTTGATTGGGTATTGATAATCATCCCCAAGTTTCACCTTATGGGGAGATTCGTGTTCAGATAGCTTCACAAAAGATTCTTTGAATCCAGTCATGTGTTTGGATGCCCCACTATCAATCAACCAATCATTACAACCATGAGAAATAGTACCTGTGAGAGCAGAGATCAGAACATACTCTTCTTCACTTGATGAGTCATCATCACTATCACTTTCTGCCCTAGCCTTCTTCTTTGAAGGTTCATCATCTTTGGCAGCATGAGCATGAAACCTTCTTTTGCTGCCCTTCTTCTTCTTACTGGAGTTGTTGTTATTATCCCTTTTGTTCTTGGGACAATCTGAAGTGAAGTGACCCTTGTCATTGCATGTGAAGCATCTTAGGTATTTCTTGTTCTTTTGATTGTATCTATTGTGGCGAGAGTGATCCTTCTTGGTTTTGCTTCTTTTGGTGTGAGCTGCAAGAGCTTGATCTTCACCTCCCATCTTTTCTTCACGAGCTATAAGTCTAGCTTCTTCTTGAGAGCATTCTTCCCGAAGTCTACTGAAGGAGATCAACTTCTTCCTTGCACAAATTCCTTGAATAAAGGAATCCCATGATTTGGGTAGGCCATTTAGAGTGGTCATCACCACTTCACCATTCTCCACCATTTCATCTACTGCTTCTAATTATTCCTTGATCTGGGAGACCCTTGAAAATTAAGATTGAATGGTTTCTCCATTCTGAAACTTCACTGCTTTCAATTGGTTCCGTAGGGTCATCTTCCGATTTATGTTCTTTCCTTCAAATAGCTTGGTCAAAGATTCAAACATATCTTTGGGTGTCTTAAGAGAAGACACATGAGGTATGAGATGGTCTTTGATAGAATCAGCAATGATTCTCTTTGCCTTGACCAAGTTCTTCTTGTGCAATGCCTTGGCTTCTTCATCCTCTGGGATAGGGATGTCTTCTTTCACATATGAGTCCAACTCATTCTCTTCCAGGATTAACCCAATCCTATACTTCCAGGCTCAGAAGTTATCAGCCCCTTCAAGCTTATCCTCAAGCTTGGTGTGGAGAGACATCTTTAAGAGTACTTCAAATGGAAATAGAAAAGATTTAGGACTTACCACTTGAAGTGTTGAAAACTGGATCTGGTCCCGGATTAGGGTTTGTCAGAGAAACCCTAAAAATTCAAAATGTGAATTTCAAAATTCCGAAAGGATAGAAAGATGCGCCTTGGAGAGCTGATCAGCCTAGTACATTCATAATTTGAGATCAGCAAGGTCTTGCCCTTCAAAATTGCCTTTTTGTCCTCCCGGGTTCACTAGGGAGAGCCCTGAATTAGGGTTTGAGTTTCCCGGAGATATACCCAGCCAAAAATCTCGATCCAAAGCTCTAACCTTCGATTTTTGCAAGGAGCTTCCAGCTGTGCCTTCAGTTTCGAGAAATTCCTATTTTTGTGGAAACCCTAATTTTTAGGGCCAAATCTGAAAATGCTCGGAACTGAATTCTGATTGGACAAATAGATGCGCCTTGATGAGTAGATCCAATCTACTATACTGAATTTCAAAAATCTGTGGAGAGAAACCCAATAAACAAGGAATACAAGCTTTCGTCACTGCAAAATGTCTTCTTCTCAGTTAAGCTCTGATACCATGTTAAATTTTGAGTATTAAATCACAATACTATAGGATCTTTGCTGAGAGAATAACATCTACAATATATCAATGCATGACAATCATAATATGACAAGCATCACAAGCATCACAAGAATCAAAAACATAGAGACAAGAGACACAGAGTTTCCGTGGGGAAAACCCTAAGGTGAAAAACCCCACAACTTCCTCAGAGATAGAGAGAGCAATGGCTCAACCAAAATACAACCAAATAACACTGAGATAGTCTCCTAGCAGATGATCCTCCTCCTCCTCACAAGTGCGCCACTTTTCAAAGAGAGAGTGAGTTACTTTTTCCGAGTGAGTAAAATAGAGATCTCCTATCTCTATTTATACTCACCTTTTTGCCCAGTGACCTACTGGGGCCGACTTGTCTACTTAGATACATCCACATTATATTATATATTAATCAGGGCCGACCCAATATGGTGGTCTAATAACCCATTGGCAAGTACACACACTTGCGACACTTGTCAATCCCCATGACGACACTTCCTTATAGAGGAATAACACATCTCTTATAAGGGTACAATAAATATATATATAATACATAGATGAAATACATTCCGAAGTTACATATACATCAACATATGTCTCATACATCACCAACTTATATCGTGTCTCTTCTTTATTTAGTGTTTCCTTTGTAACTTTTTGTGTCATGCTTATGTTCAAAGGAATTTTTTTCTGATGTCGTCCAATCCTCATAACTCTTGAACTTAGTTGTTAACATTCCCATATCAAATATGTCTTAGTATCATCAGTTTGTTCCAGCAAATATTTGGCTTCCTACTACCACCTTGTGTTAGATGATGGGGGGATCCCTAATTCCCTCCTTCCAATGGTTCACATGCCATCAACTCCAAAACATCTATTTTGGAATTATGATCTAGAGTCCTTTTAGTACCTTGGAGCTTGCAGTCATTAGTGGCAAGTTTCCTCGCTAGCAACTATGGGAATACATCAATGTCCCCTAATTGTTAGATTCTACAAGTGTTCAACGTCAACACCTTTATTCATGCTTGTTAGATTATACTACGTACCTTGCCTCTCATTTTCATTATCAGTGAGTTAGCTTGCATGTGTTAATGGTATACATCAATGATAGGTAATCACATGGTGTCTTACTATGTTCGACTACAGGAAATTTATTCACCTAGTTTAGACTTGTTCCCGTGTCGATTGGTTTGAATAACTCAAGTCCATATATAGTATCACACATATTATGAACATAAATAATAAATAAGTACAAATAATATAATTAATTAATAATAATAATAATAATAATAAATATTAGGTTTAAGAGGACGTGTCTCCTCAAAATGGCCTACCAAACCATATAAAAGGAAGATACCAATTGTAAAACATTCATCATTCTATCATTATTCATTCATATTATTATATAAATTATGGAATTCTTCTTTTAATTCAAGAATGAAAAGGAACTATACACTCCATTTTGGTATGAGAGCAAGCGACCTTCGAAACCTCAGACAAGCTGCAAATTTTTCTATGTATCCCCATTTCACTTACATCTCACTTGCATGTGCTCCTACCCCTATGCACACTCCTTTCCCACACCCTCGTTTCATTCCCCAGCTAAAAAACCCTAATCCATTGTTCTCCCACTCTCACACCTCTCCTTCCACCTCTATTCCACGCAACACTACTCACCCTTCCCTCCTTCTACTCTATGCTAACCCATGCAATCTCCACTACAAACTCCCCATTTGTTAGAAAAACAGGATCGAAGAGCAATAAAAATCCCCAGTCCTTATTATTATACCATCCATCAAATGAAGGGATACAACCTGCAGCACATCTGCTGCAACTTCCTCTTCACTCTCTCCCAATCTCTCTTACACAATCACATATATCTTTACAATGCTACAATAAATTACACAACTGTATTACAATGTCTTCCTTTTAAATGTGCATTACCATGGAAAAAAACCACGAGCTACCCAAAACCATGGGCCTATAATCTATTGGCCAACAAAACAACCCAAAAAAATTCTTTTGGGGGATTCTCCCCCACACACCCCTGCTGGGGTGAATGTACAGTCCACTTGCATATCATATAAAACTAGGGTACAAACATAGTTGAGCAACAACACCTATGAATCAGGAAGATCAATCTCCACAACCAACAATCTCCCACTTGGAGACAGATCACAACAACTCCACCGCTTCTGCAGTTGCTGGACTATGCTCTGAACCTTGGACTTGGAAAATGTCTTATCTTCACCTTCATGCTAGAAGGCCAACTGAAACTAAGAAATAACTCAATTTCTCTCTGTTTACTACCTTTGTCAACATGTCTGCAGGATTCTGGCTAGTGTGTATCTTTTCCAGCTTCAACAGTTCATCTTCAAGAACAGAGAATATGGAATGGTACTTGATTTGTATATGTTTAGTCCTAGAATGGAAGGCTGAGTTCTTTGCAAGCTGAATGGCACTCTATATGTCACTATACAACCTGCTATCCTCCTACTTCTTACCAAATTCCTCCCTGAACCTCTGCTACCAAATCATCTCTTTACTAACCTCTATAGAAGCAACATACTCTACTTCTGTTGTTGAAAGTGCAACAACATTTTGCAGCTTTGAAATCAACTTACTGTTGTTCCACCTACAATAAAAACATACCTGTTATTGGTCAAATCTGCACTTCTCCGTTCGTGATTACATTATGTTGTTGATCACACAAAAGGACAACATGGATTGAATAGCTAGGTTGACCTAGATGATGTATGGACTAGAACTACCCTCTTCAGCTGAGAAAACCCCTATTTTCACTAACTTTTTGACATGTGCGCTACTCTCTGGGCAGTAAACTAGTGCACATCTGCTAGTATGCCCTACTTTACTCAAGTAAAACTAGCGCACACCTTGAAAATTGTTGCAAAGCATGAAAGTTGCACACTGTGCACTACTCTTGTTGTATGAAACTCGTGCACATCTTAAGATGAAGTCAAAAGATATATTAAGTTTACGAATTGGGATTAGTTGAAGTTGGTTCTGCAACTTCCTCAACCTCCCATTTCAACCACCTCTCGATTCCAAGTGCCTACCTTGTCCCATAAATACAAGGAGGATTCATGAGAGAGCAACCTAGAAAAAGGCTTAAAGCATTGTTACGCTAGAGGAAAGTCCCAAGTCATTGTGAAGAGCAGGAGCCCAGGACTTGGTTGTAGAAACATCTTGACACGTCAGGTATATTGTATTGATTTAATGTTTCTTTGACAATAAAAAGGTCGAAATACCCTTCCTATCCCAAATCGAATGCCTACTAGATTGTATGTTCATTTGGATTAATATCTGATTATATTTGATGTTAAATTACTTTATGATTTCACCATATTTATATATAGTCAAGATACACTGAGGAAGGTATCCTTTGTATTGCAAGTTCATCTAGCGGGAGATCAAGCGGGAGATCAAGTGAAAGCTAGGACCAGTGGTTGGTTAAACGTATGTCTTTCGATATCCCGATCTCTTTCATTTGTAAGAACTAGTTGTAATGAAATTAATGTATTTACCTATCAACCCCGCCCAGTTGGTAGTGTCCATCTCCTCAATATAGGGTAATAATCCTGAACAACAGACTAGCCACTCCACTACGGAGTAACCGTGTGTTTTTCTGCTCTAGGAGACTTAGTTTAGGGTTTCTTCCAGTCCCTTTTTTAGTTTTTGATTCTCTGAGAAGTCTTGTAGGTCTTTGTTACCTATTCCTTACTACTTGATTCATCTCAGTTTGCTGTTGCAAAGCCTGTTTCTGTCCTTTTGTGACATGTGCGCTGGTTTACCCTACTAATAGTAGCGCATAACACCTGATGAGTGTTGCTTTATACACTGCACAGTAGTGCATATGTCCTAGTGTGCGTTGGTTTTTGCACTGCATAGTAGTGCATTTTCCTGTAGTGTTCAGTTTTCTGTTAGGGTTTTTTTTTCCAATGGTTTGCTTCCACTTCTAGCCTGTTGCTTTGCCGCCTTGACTAACACTAAGACTTTCCATTTCTCTTCTGAGTCTTGTTGACCTCTCTTGAGTCTTTTTAGTTTTTTTGCTTGCTTGAGTACTTGGTTAAGTGTCTTTACTGCTTTCTATCCCTTTTTGAAGTTCGTACACTATTCTCTTTTTGACATAGCTGCATGCTTTCACCCTAGTTGCTCGTTGCAGTCGTACAAACCTACATCTATGTGTTTGTTGTTTGTGGCAATGTTTAACACACTTTCACTTTGTATTATCCTTTCCTTTAGGGTTTGACCTTCAAGTTTGAGTCCTTAGGGTTACTTTCGAAAGGTTGCTTGGTTTAGATACTTCCTGATTGCCTTTTCAGTTGAGTCCAAGTAAGTCAAATCCTTCTAGTTATCCTTCTTTCGAGTCTGTGTGTTTAGTAAGGTCATTCTTGGTTCGCTTGATTGCTTTTTGCTTGGCTTAGTATTTTCTTACGGTTTTGATGCTTAGGAGTAACCTATTTAGGGTTGCCTTTCCATTACGCGTGTCTCTTTTCCCTGCTTCTTTTTCACTTTGTTTCCAAGCCTCAAGTTTTTCTTTTGCAAAAACTTGGTAAGTCAAGTCTTCATCGAGTCTTTTGATTCGTTTGTTTTGAGCCATTTAGGTGTTTGTCTTACACGCACTTCACATTTAGATCTTACTTGATTTTGTACAAAGTTCTCTTTCTTTTACAATTATCAGAAAAAGAAAAAAAATTGTTCAAGTAGCTTAGTAGTAAGGTCTTTCATTATTTTGAGGTAGCATAGTTTGCTTTGAAATATTAAAAGAAAAATACAAAAAGAATTTTGATTTTAGGATTGTCTAGTCTTCGATTTTTTGAAAGAATTATAAACAAAAAGAGGATTTTTTTTTGTGTGTGAATTTGAAAGAATTTGCACATTACTTTCATAACAAACCATTCCACACACCGCACTACAACCCTTGAGTAACAAGTATCCCTTAACAAGAATTATTAATAAAATTTATTAGTAACATTTTTCTTTTTAGGTATACACGACATCAACTAGCTTAGGCTAGTGTTTCAGACTTAAATCACCTTAAACAATCCGAAAATTGATTCATTACTCAACAATCGTAGTACGACTTTCACTTAAGTAAATCCATCTCTATCAAATAGTCCTAGGATGCTCTACTCAAACCAAATTTAAGCACGAGGCCGTGGGAGATTGGAATTGTTGAGGATAGCCCCTCACTTTCATCTCAACCATAAACCAGAGTTGACTTGCATACAGGGGTCCTTTCGGACTTCGGGATTTGCTACCCTTCCCATGCATTTCGACTAGGATGACGAGTATCCCCCTAGGTTATTTCATATTGAAGGTAGCCTTAGTATCATACTTTTAGGGCTCTACACATGTAGAGTGGTCAATTATTCCCACTTCACCTCGGACAGACATAGAAGGTAACCCTTTGGTAGTAATCTCGGGAAGGCGGTGTGGTTATTCAAGCGCCTGCACCCAGTGGACCTTCGGAGGATTCTACGTAACTGACCGTCAATGGTCTGTTAGTCTGTTCTGGGCCCTAATCATCCCAGACTTGCTTCCGAGAGTATTTTCCATCTGTTTGCTTGGTTTGATTACTTAGGAAATTTTGTAGTGGTATACTGTTTGCTCCTTAGTTGTAGTGGCCACTAGGTTTTTACTTAGTTTACCTGTCTATAGTTGTGGAGGACCAACAGCTTGGTCGGTCTCGGAGGTTGCAAAACCTTCCCCCACTCATAGTGGAGCCTCCACCACCACCGCGACGTAGGAGAACTAATTCCCGTGGTTCTTTTGAAATTACAGGTGACACAGAGGTTCTTGGAGAACCACAGCCTAGAACACCGGATCGACGAGTCTTTGATATTGTCAAGGTTAAGGATCTAACTGCCACAGAGTTCAGTACTCCTTTCAACTATCCTCTTACTAGACCAAACGATCTGCTTCTGGTACATGTTGGCTTCCAACAACCTGAGTATAGTGATTACCTTTTTACACCGGGTTATACCATGGTTAACCCAGGAGACGAGCAGGGAGTTCCACAAACTCCCACAACTTCTATAGATGAAAGGATTCTTAATCCTTCTTTCTCAAAAACTACTCAATCGAGTTCGTTGCAGAATGCTTCAGCCTCAACCCCATCCTTTAGTTTCAATGCTGGCGTTTTAGTCATGCCGATCTCATTAAACTCGATAGCTACCTCAGCTTCCACACCTACTTTTGGACCCAACAATGTCCCTTTATCAGGGATACCCGTAGTGAGTTTCACTCAGTCTTCTGCCACACAACTGTTACAAGGTGTAACTCAGAATATTGCTTCTTCATCCGTGGTGAGATCCATTCTTTCTGCATCCATGCTCATTATGGGTACGATGATGGAACCATCCACTACTACCACATTGGGTTTCAACCCCTATGCAGGTTATAATGTTAATTCATCGAATATACCTGTAGGGAGTATGCCCTTCTTTCTCTTTGCTGGATGGTTCCCAATACCAGGTTCCTGTTTACCAAATTCCATCGGCTCAACCACGTTTACCATTTCTAGCAACTTTAAACTTTCAATATATTTCAAAGATTACAAATGACCCCATGCGCTATGATGCTGCATGGCCACCCATTCCCACTAAATTTCCCTCAGACATACCAAAGTTTGAAGGTGAGACTGGTGAGGACCCTGGTGACCATGTTACGAGATTTCATCTCTGGTGCTCCTCCAATTCGCTGAATGACGATTCCATAAGGTTAAGGGTATTCCAAAGAACCTTGACAAGTGTCACAACCAAGTGGTATATCAAATTTCCTGTTGCTTCCTATGGCACATTTTAGGATCTTGCCATTGTTTTCTTGAAACACTTTCAACTTCCTGTCTGGTACGATCTCGACACAGACCTTATATCGACCTTTCGACAGAACAAAGCCACTCACCTATCTAATCATATTCATGAGTGGCGAAGGAGAAAGAGGCTCATCAAAGCTAACATCCCCCCAGCATTATTATTAGAATGGTACCTTAAGTCTGTTCTTCCTTATATTTCTAAGGAAGTTGTGACTTCAGGGGTGTCCTCCAAAGAGGAAGCCATTTTGAGAACCCAACAGCTGGACTTGGTCTATGCTCAGTCTGGGATTTTATATGAAATTATTCCTGATGTGTCGAGGGATAATATAGACTTAGGTAAACCTAAACTCAGACCACATGCTGATGGCATTGTGCGTTCAGTCGAATCTGCAGCGTTTGATGCCTTAACAAAGCAGGTTCACGCCTTGTCAGTCAAACAGTCTGTTGCAGAAGCAACTTATGTTGCATCCTCCCCTTCAACTACAAAATCTGTACAGCAGGTGTAGACAAACCAAAAGGGGTCTCGACAGCCCAAAAGAAAGGTCAAGAAAGGGGAGGGAAACCAACAAAAGCCCTGAAACACGCAAAATGCCGAGGGAAAAAACAAAAAAGGGAAGGCTAAGTTCCCTTGCAAGTTATGTCAAGAGGATCACCTTACCCATCAATTCCCTCTAATGGAAGAAACCCATAAGCTGATCTGTGAGAAGAAACCAGCTGTTTTGAAAGACCCTTTTCCTTAGGTACAAAGTTCATCCCCTAGTAGCTCTAGTGCTCGGGGCACCACTTGTGCCACCTATGCTGATCAGTCTTTCATTAACATGATTAACTCTGATGCTCTATTGTAAACTTGAGCAAAGAATTATACCTCAGATCCGCAGCAGAAGGATGCTCATGAATCCTCTACTCCTATTCACATACCAGTGGAGACGCTGCCGAAGATACCGAAAGGTGTCTACAAACGAGCTGTGCACAACCCTAACGCATGGGATGCCCCAACTACAATGTTGTGGAGGATTTATCCCAAACCCCTTGTGCCATGTCCACTCTGGAGGTACTGCAAAGTTTCCCATTGCAACGCAGTACACTCCTCGTAGCGATTGGGAGTGTTGATTTATCCACCATGCTTGCATGTTTTGATATGACAGATATCAATTCCCGGTTACTATACCACATTGCTCTCCAGATAGAGGCCGTCCATCATCCCATGACCATTCGACAAGCTATTGTAGATGAGGGCATGTCCATGTGCATAATGTCTATATCTTGCTGGAGGGATTTAGGTGAACCTGAGTTAGCCCCCTCTAATATGGTACTTACTACCTTTGATGGAATATCTTTACATCCACATGGAGTCTTGCCATCATTCGATATCGAACTTGCAGGAAAACTAGTAAAGGTATAAGTTGAAGTTCTGGATGCTCCACTCAATTACAACTTGTTGTTGGGTAGGAGCTGGACATATGCCATGTAGGAAGTGCCGTTAGTTGTTTTCCAGATCATAATGTTCCCCCACGAAGGAAAGATCGTCACAGTCGATCAACTTTCGTTTTCCTGGAATACCAACCAGACTTCATCGGATTCAACTATCCCGTTGGTTGATCAGTCCCACCCAATCACTAAGAGTTAGGGAGTAGGGACCTATGGGTCACTAATAAGCACTTTTGACCTACCTTCTCCCGTTCATTTTATTGGTTCTGAAGAATGTTCTTCGTATGAGATTTCCATGGACAATTTAATGACTAATCCGTCTCCCAACTGAATCAGAACCAGTTGTGCCTGTATCTGTTGTAGAGGTAACCTACTTGGATACACAACAAGCCGCAACAGAACATATCATGACTCTGTTGGTCTCTACCGAGTCAGATATGGACTATGCTCGTGCATGGTCAGTAGACTCTGTACACTCTTTTGTTTCTCTAGACACTGTTTTTCCCTCTGACGAGGCAATCTTGGAAGCAATGATAGGCCTGGATTACCCTTGGGAACATATGCATCACAGGTCCTATTTCCTTCCCGAACTAGACAGGATAGAGAGAGGTGAGTTTTCGATGATACTTGGTTGAAGTTTTCATTTTTCTGCTATTCCTTCTACTTCGAAAGCTATCTATGCAGAAGGGAACATGGAAAATATATCATGAACCATTCCGATCAACATTTCCATCAAACATGGGGTCGTGGAAAATATTTTCAGTGGAGCAGATTGTTCTCCCGATGAGATCATTTTGTATACCAATCTCTTTAAAGAATCCCATGACGTCTTTTCCTGATCATATGAAGAGATGCCAGGCAATGACCCCACCATTGTTGAGCATGTCATCATAACGTACCCCAACGCTAAACCTGTGAGATAGAAGCTCCATCCAGTAAACCCTCGAAAATCTGCTGCCATGAAGGCAGAAGTAGAAAAGTTGCTCAAAGATGGATTTATCTATCTGATAGCTATAATGGAATGGGTTTCAAATCTTGTTCCCATAGACAAGAAGCAAGGTACCATTAGAGTTTGTACTGACTTCCGGGACCTAGATAAGGCTTGTCCGAAAGATCCCACACCATTAATAGATCAGATCATTGATGCATGTGCAGGCCATGAAATGTTTTCCTTCATGGACGGGTTTTCAGGATATAATTAGATATAGATCAAACCTAAAGACCAACATAAGACAACCTTTATTTTTCCCTGGGGCACCTTTGCCTATCGGAAGATGCCGTTTGACTTAAAGAATGCTGGAGCTACTTTCCAGCGAGCAATGAATTTTTCTTTTAATGACATCAAACACGTAGTCGAACCTTACTTGGATGATCTCCCAACGCGATCTCGCAAGAGATGGGAACATCCTGACCATTTAAGACTTGTGTTTGAAAGGTGCAGATACTACAAGATTCAATTGACTCCCAACAAATGTGTATTATGCGTTGAATCCTTATGACTACTGGGTTTCATAGTACCCAGTCATGGCATAATGGTGGATCCATTAAAAGTTGAGGCGATTATAAATATGCCTCCTCCTCGAACCTTGAGACAACTTCAAAGTCTGCAGGGCATGTTCAACTTCTTGAGACGCTTTATCATTAACTATGCCAAAATTACAAAAGGATTCATGAGACTGCTTAAACAAGACACTCACTTTTTGTGGGATGAGGCTGCTTAAGCATCATTTGAGGCTTTGAAAAAGGCACTACTATTAGCCCCCTTGTTAAGCCCGCTAGACTACACAAAGCATTTCCTCTTGTACCTAGCTACATCAGTATACACAATAGGCATAGTACTGGTTCAGGACGATGACACGCTCCAAGAGCATGTCATTTATTATCTATCGCGCGCTATGATAGCTCCTAAGATCAAGTATTATCACGTAGAGAAGTTGGCATTGGCTATTGTCTATGCGGTCCAGAGGCTACGTCAGTACATATTATTGCGTACTACCACTATGGTTGCGGAGGTCAATCCTTTCCAATATGTTCTTACTCAATGAATAATCAGGGGGAAATTTAACAAATGGATTGTCATCTTGCAAGAATTTGATTTGGTTTTTCAGTCTGCTAAATCAAAGAAATCACTGGTGTTCGCTGAATTGATTTCAGAGTTTCCTAGTGACATAGTGCATGTTGAGGAAGAATCATCATTCGCGGATGAACATATATTTCTCATCGCATCCTATGACCCATGGTATGGAGCTATCCTAGTATATCTTAAGACTTTGAGGTGTCCCGCCACTTTCTCTAAAAATGAACGATGCAAGCTTAAGACTCATGCGAATAATTACCTCATCATTTCTGACACTTTGTACAGACGTGGGGTAGATTTCATCTTATGCCATTGTTTAACTTTGGAGGAAGCAAAATCAGTATTGAATGATTCCCACGGTGGAGCTTGTGGGGGTCATCTTTATGGGTTGGCAACAACCTAGAAAATACTGCATGCAGGTTATTCTTGGCCCACAATCTTCAAAGATTGTGTGGAAGCTGTGAAACGCTGCCAGAGATGTCATTTTTTCACTAGGAAGATGCGAGCACACCTAGCTCCTCTTCATCTTGTAATAACAGTAGGCCCCTTCACCAAATGGGGGGTCGATTTTATGAATTGTAATCCAGTGTCAACTAGAGGCCATCATCATATAATTGTTGTCGTCGACTAC
The DNA here is from genome assembly GCA_027924585.1 of Larix kaempferi. Classification (NCBI taxonomy): domain Eukaryota; kingdom Viridiplantae; phylum Streptophyta; class Pinopsida; order Pinales; family Pinaceae; genus Larix; species Larix kaempferi. The sequence continues at coordinate 3,609,241 of BSBM01000022.1, read as the reverse complement.
TTCACCAAGTGGGCCGAGGCAATGCCTATTGTTAAGGAAAATGGAGAAACGGCTGCTTATTTCATTTTCAACTAGATCATTGCAGTATTTGGTATCCCTAAAGAGATCGTGACTGATCATGGTCATCATTCTCATAACAGCATGATGACCAATTTGTACACCATGCTAGGTTTTCGACAAGAGCATTCGTCTTTATTTTACCCGCAGATGAACGATTAGGTCGAAGCAGTCAATAAAACTTTGAATACTATCTTACAAAGGACTGTTAATGCCAGTAGAACTAAGTGGCACATCATGCTATATCCTGCTCTTTAGGCCTACCGAGCCAATGTAAAGACTGCTACCGGGTTCTCTCCCTTCCAACTGGTACATGGAATAGAGGTAGTCATTCTGGTTGAATATGAGATTCATTCATTGAAGCTAGCTATACAGCTACTACTGGATACTTCAGCTTTGGAAGAACGTTTGTTGCATTTAGAACATCTAGATGAACAACGATGCAATGCGCTTACAACAAATGAAGTACATAAAAACCAAGTTAAAGGACAATATGATAAGTCTGTTAGACCTACGATTTTTCTCGAAAGAGACCTTGTTCTGCTCTGGGATTAGGACAACGAGCCTTTGGGGGTTGGAAAGTTTAAGTCCATGTGGCTCAATACCTACATTGTTTCCAAAGTGCTGAAGAAAGGTGCATACGAATTAACCGACTATGAACGTAATAAGTTGCAAAATCTTAGAAATGGGCTCTACCTAAAGAAGTACTATGCTTAGGCATCTGTGCTTTTTCATGTATTATAGCTATACATTTTTGTATAGTTAGTTTTGTTTATAGTTGTATTTACGTTTTATGCATCTAGTATCATATTGTCATTATTATGTCATTGAGAAACTCTGTCGATAGTTACTAATGCGATTATTGAGATCCTATTTTTTGGCAGGTCATGAACTTATGATCCTAGAATCTATCTTTTAAGTTGTTTTAAGCTCTTGTTTTGACTATTGAAAAACTAAACAAGATTGTTGAGAAGACTTTCTCTCTTCAAGCTCGTTAAAGGAATTGAAGGTCCATCCGCTTAAGTATAAGTTTAACCCTTTTCCAGACTTTTGCGAATTACTTACAAAAAAGGAGTACTCTAGTCATTCGTGGCTAGAAGAGTTCTTCTCTCATTGTTTTACACTTTTTTGGGGGAGGAGACTAACTGTACTAAAAAGGACCTTTTGGAGCCTTCTTTAGGGTTTTCAGGCTCTCGAAACATGAAAACACCAAGTGAGCAATCACCTACTCGGGCTCGATGTGAAATCCACGTGAGGGTATATAGAGGATTGTTCAAGTGTTTTAGACTCTATAAACAGGGAAACACTGGCGAGCATTAACTTACTTGGGCTCGATATTAAAATCCACGAGTAGGTGTATGGATTTATTGTTTAAGTTTTTCAAACTCCTTAAAATTTAAAACACCGACGAATAAGAATAGATCTCAGCTCGATATTAAAATTCAGAGATCAGTACTATAGAGTATTTGTCTATCTCTTCTTCGAACTCTTTAAAAAATGAAGAAGGTATTGAGTCTTCCTCCCATGGGCTCGTTAAAATTTTTACATGGTTGGACCTATTGAGTTTTCTATTTTTCTTGGACTCATTAAAACAACAAGAAGAACATTCTTTTACCAAAAAGAATAAGGGATACGAAGGGTATATCACATCTTTTTCAGTTTCAAAGGTAGTTAAGTCAGCCCTATCCTTGAACACAGCACCTACTTGAGTCTTTCATGTCAGTTGAGTTTTAGTTTTTGTCCTTAGGGTGAACCTGATCTCCAATTTTTTACTCCCTTGGTTGGTTATTCTTCCAACCATATGGAGAGTCTGTTAATGTATCCTACATCATGCTTATATCACTTCCCCTTCATGTTAATATCTACCAAAGTCACTTTGTGGCATGCTCATTGTTCAAGGATACAGCCTGTGTCGACCATTCTGTATTTTACCTTGACTTCATGTGTCGGCCATCCTGGTGTCCATTTATTTCATCTTGTTACTTGTCCTACTCCACATCATCTCATACCTATGAGTGTTCCTCATGTTGGATGATGGAGGATGCATTAAGGTGTCCCTTCCAATGAACTTCTTACCATCGACTTCAACTCATTATGCTATGGGAACGAAGTTTAGAGTTTCGGTTAGTACCTTGGGGATTGCAGTCATTAGTGGTAGTTTCCCTCGCTATTGAATAAATGGGAATACATCAATGTCTCTTATTCAACAAGTTCCTCGAGTGTTCAACTTCAAGTCCACTTATTCACACTTGTTGGATCGTACTAGGTACCTTGGGCCCCATTATCATTATTGATGGAAGCCCTCACATTTTCTGACGGTATACATCAATGACCGGTAATCAAACGATACCCTCCATGTTCGACCTCAGCTCATTTATTCACATGGTTAGGGTTTGTACCTTGGGTTGTTTTAGATGAAGACCGTGGGATCATAATAACATCACCATATTTATGTTATCACCCAAGCTGTGCAAGACTGAGCCCTACTCATTTTGGCTCTTTATGAGACATAGATCCAGCTTGTTGTTATGGCTATGATCTCTCATTTTGACATGGATACACACTTGTATTTTAGTGGCCATGCTTTATATAAACATCTCCTAGTTATGTATTGGAGATCATGCTACACATCTATATTATGTCAAGATTGTAATTTCTCGCTGACCTTGATTGTTGTTTCAGGTGTCTTTGTGACTTGGTTCTGCGGTTTCTTGCTCCTCCTCTGACTTGGACTTATAATGTATTTCAGCCATCGCTTCCCTTTGACCTCACACATTAGGGGGCATCTATTATAGGTCAAATATGCACTTCTCCATCCGTGATTACATTACGCTGTCGATCACACAAAATGACAACATGGATTGAAGAGCTAGGTTGACCTAGATGATGTATGGACTAGAACTACCCTCTTCAACTAAGAAAACCCTTTTTTTCACTGACATTTTGACCTGTGCGCTACTCTATGGGAAGTAAACTAGCACACATTTTCTAGTATGCCCTGCTTTACTCAAGTGAAACTAGCGCACACCTTGAAAATTGTTGAAAATGCTTGTTTCAAAGCATGAAAGTTGCACACTGTGTGCTACTCTTGTTGTATGAAACTTGCACACATCTTAAGATGAAGTCAAAAAATATATTAAGTTTACGAATTGGGATTAGTTGAAGTTGGTTCTGCAACTTCCCCAACCTCCCAATTCAACCACCTCTCGATTCCAACTACCTACCTTGTCCCATAAATACAAGGAGGATTCATGAGAGAGGGACCTAGAAAAAGGCTTAAAGCATTGTTACGCCGGAAGAAAGTCCCAAGTCATTGTGAAGAGTAGGAGCCCAGGACTCAGTTGTAGAAACAACTTGAGATGTCAGGTATATTGTACTGATTTCATGTTTCTTTGACAATAAAAAGGTTGAAATACCCTTCCTGTCCCAAATCAAATGTCTACTAGATTGTATGTTCATTTGGATTAATATCTGATTATATTTTATACTAAATTACTTTCTAATTTCATCATATTTATATATAGTGAAGATACGCTAAGGAAGGTATCCTTTGTATTGCAGGTTCATCAAGTAGGAGATCAAGTGAAAGCTAGGACCAGCCGTTAGTTAAAGTTATGTCTTTCGATATCCTGATCTCTTTCATTTGTAAGAACTAGTTGTAATGAAATTAATATATTTACATATCAACCCTGCTCAGTTAGTAGTGTCCATCTCCTCACTATAGGGTAATAATCCCGAACAACAATACCCTGTGGTGATCCTCCTCCTGTCTTTATCACCTTCCATATCTGCATCAACATATCCCTGTAGAATTGTGTCTGAACCTCCAAAACATAATGCATGAGTGGTAATACCTCTCAAATACCTGTGAATCCACTATACTACCTTCCAATGTTCTTTACTTGGATTGTTCACATACCTGCTCACAACTCCCACTGCATGTGAAATATCTGGTCTTCTACACACCATGGCATACATCAATCTACCAATTGTTGATGAATAGGGAACCCTAGACATGTAATCTATCTCTTCCTGTGTCTTGGGACACATTTCCTTACTTAGTTTGAAATGGCTGGCCAAAAGTGTACTAACTAGTTTTGCATTCTGCATTTTGAACCTCTCCAACACCTTTTGTATGTACTCACCCTGAGACAATGTCAATTTGTGATTTTTCATGTCCCTTGTAATTATCATACCAAGGATTTTCTTTGAAACACCCAAATCCTTCATCGCAAATGAATTAGCTAAATTCCTTTTGAGCACATTTATATCCTGTATGTTAGACCCTACAACAAGCATGTCATCCACATACAATAAAAATATAATATATCTTCCATTATTTAGCCTCTTGAAATAATCATAGTGGTTAGAATGACATTTATTATAACCTTGTTAATACAGGGCATACAAGCTCTTCTTCATTTTGCATACCAAATTCTTCTTCCCTTTGACCTCATGCCCCTATGGCCGCTGCATATAAATTTCTTCCTCCAAATCCCCATGGAGAAAGGTTGTTTTTACATCTAACTATTCAAGATGCAAATCTTCTACTGCCACTAGAATTAAAATTGTTCTAATTGAAAGTCATTTTAAACAAAAGGAGAAAATATTTCATCAAAATCTATACCTTTCTTCTGTGCAAACCCATTTACAACAAGTCTGGCCTTGTACCGCTTCTTTCCTTCATCTTCTTTTTTCAACTTGTAAACCCATTTATTCTGCAATGCTCTTTTACCTGAATGAAACCGAACCAAATCCCAAGTCTGGTTCCTTACCAGTGAGTCCATCTCCTCATTCATGATTTTCTCCCACTTATTTCTAGTTTCCACCTCAATTGCTTCTTTATAGCATTCTGGTTCACCAGAATTAGTCATCAATAATCATACAGTGTAGGAGATAATTGTTGAAGGGGTCTACTTAACCTGGTAGATCTACTAACACTTGCATGAGTTTGAAGTGCCTATTGTTGTTCTTGATTTTCTAGAACCTTTGGAACTTCATTTTCTTTGATTTCATCAAGCATTGTGTACTCTTTGTTTTCCTTTTCCTATTTGTTTCCCTGCAAATGATCTTTATACATGACCTTTTCTTTGAATACCACAACTCTTCTCCTAATTATTTTGTTATTTTTATAATCCCATAAGCGATAACCAAAATCATCAACCCTGTATCCAATAAAAGTACATTTCTTGGACTTAGCCTCAAGCTTTGTTCTATTTTCTTTATCAATATGGAAAAATGCTTCACAACCAAAAGTTCTTAGAAAATAGTAGTTTACCTTTTTACCTGTCCATGCCTCCTCTTTAATACCACCATCCAAAGCACTTGAAGTCCCTTTGCTTATTAAGTAAACAACAATATCTACAACATCTTCCCAAAATTGTAAGGGAAACCCTGCATGGAATCTCATACACCTTGCATGCTCCATGATTGTTTTGTTCATCTTTTCTGACACACCATTTTCTTGTTGTTTTCCCGGTACTCAATTCTCTCTACGAATCCCATGGTATGAACAATAACTATCAAACTCCTTGCCGTAGTATTCACCTCCATTATTAGATCTGAGACACTTCAACCTTTTTCCTGTCTCATTCTCAACCAAAGATTTCCATTTCTTAAAAGTAGAAAACACATTATATTTATGTCTAATGCAATAAAACCAAGTTTTTCTAGTTGCATCATCAATAAATGTAACATAATAATGTGAGACACCAAGAGATTATACCTGAGCTAGTCCCCATACATCTATATGCACAAGATCTAAATTTTCACTTTTCTTCTCTTTCCTAACCCTGAGAAATCTGACTCTCTTCTATTTTCCATAAACATAGTTCTCATAGAATTCCAATCTTACTTTCTTTAGATCTGGAAACAACTTCCTTGAGTGGAGAATCTGCATCCCCTTCTCACTCATGTGGCCAACCCTATGATGCCACAATGTTATATCTGCTCCGGTGGAAGCTAAAGAGATAGAATAGTCAATATTATGAGGACATATAAAACAACTTACCTATCATGTCTCATTTTTGTATCACCATCAATCCTTTTGTGAGCTACCACCGCGTCTCTCCAAATGTAGATAAACAACCACCATCTCCCAATTTCCTCGTTGAGATCAAATTTATTTTCATAGCATCAATAAGCCTTACATCTTTCAGCAACCATTCACGATTCTTTAACTTTATCTGTACCTTACTCATTCCAACGATTTTACATGGCTCATCATCACCAAATAAAACATGACCAAAATGGCCTGGAACATAATCATGAAAGAATTTTCTATGGGGTGTAGCATGACATGAAGTCCTTGAATCTAAGTCTACCCAATCGTGACCCAGTCATCACTAGTATTATCTAATGAAAGAATCAAAGCATCTTGTAACACATCATCTGCTACATTAGCTTCCTGAGTAGTATCCTGTTGTCCATTTCCTTTTTTCTTTAGAGAACTGCAGTCTTTCTTCATATTTCCTTGATTTCAACAGTTTCCATCACTCTATCTTTCCCAGACTGGACTTGAATCTTCCCTTCTTAGACTTGCTGTGATAACCTGGGCTCTTTCCTCTCTCCCTTTGTCTTCCCCTTCTCTCCATGGTCAACACATTACCTAATCTCTCACATGTGCTTTTACTTTGCATTTCCTCGCTAAGAATAACACTAACAACATCATCAAATTTCAAAGTGTTTGAACTAGAGACAAAGTTTGACCAAGCCATTCCATCTTTCTGTAAATGAACACAAGATTAGAAGATCCCTAACCTCATCATCAAATTTCACTTTTACATAATTTAGTTGATTTGTAATGATATTAAATTCATTTAAATGATCAGAAACAGATAAACCTTATAACATATTCATATTAAACAAATGCTTCATTAGAAATACCTTGTTGGAGGTCGAGGGTTTTTCATACAGCTTACCCAATGCACTCATCAGGCCCTCTATTGTATTTCTTTTGAAATATTGAAAGCCACTGACGAAGCCAAGTACAACTGTATTGTTCCCAGTTCCTTTCTGTCAAGAACCTCCCATTCTTCGTCCTTCACAGTCGCTGGTTATTGTGATTTTCCTCCCAATGGTAGGAACAGATCCTTCTGATACAAATATTCCTCCATTTTCATCTTTCATAACTGGTATTTTTGGCCGTTAAATTTCTCGACCTTAAACTTTCCTTCTTCCACCATTACTCCCACTCGAACCAGGAACCCTTCTTTCCTGCGAGTTTATATGCCAAATAGAACTTTGGCCTTGATACCAATTGCTAAAAAAACTGGATCACAAAGCAATAACAATAAAAAAGATGCAAATATAAATCACATAAAACACATTACAAGAGAGACACCAATATAACGTGGTTCACCCAAGATCGGAAACGTTCACACAAAAATTGTCAGTCCTTATTATTATATCATCCAACAAATGAAGGGATACAAACTGCAACACATCTGCTACAACTTCCTCGTCACTCTCTCTTTCAGTCTCTCTTACACAATCATAGATACCTTTACAATGCTACAATACATTACACAGTCATATTAGAATGTCTTCATTTTAAAGGGGAATTACCATGGGAAAATACCACGGGCTACCCAAAACCATGGACACGTAATCTGTCAGCAAACAAAATAACCCAAAAAAATTATTTCGGGGGAAATGCCCCCCCACATCTCCCTGTTGGGATGAATGTACAATCATACTGCATATCATATAAAAATGGAGTAAAAACACGGCTGAACAACAACATCTCTGAATCAGGAAGACCAGGCGCCACAACCAACACCATTCCCATCCACCCTCTGCTCTACATTGCAACTCCCGCTTCCTTTTCTCACATTCGCCACCTGTCCCACACTCCATGCCCACCTACCTCACAAATCCCCTCTCTATCATACTTCGCCTCGCGTCCCACCTCCTGCTTCCTTATGCCTCCAATAATCCCTCCTCCCTTTCCCCCGCGCCCGCTCCTCTCCCTCGATCTCCATTCCACCTTCCCTTACACTCACTATCCACTATCCTTCCCATCCCTTCCAATTATGTTCAGATAAAAAAAAACTATGATAATATTGCTATTTTAAAAACCAATTATTATTATAAATTAAAAAAAAAAAATCTAAATTCCCTCCATTAACTGATATTTATTATTAATATTTATTATCATTAAACACTTAATATAATAATAATAATAATATATTATTATTAAACATAATAATATTTTATTAAGCATAAGCCTGAAGAGCAAAAATTCTAGTGTGCAATATATTCATGGCATAAATGAAGGATTGAATGAAAAAATTAGAAGATACTAAGCTCGGGATTCTAAGATTCAAGAAGGTTTAAGCTTGAGATTGGATCAAACTTAATTCGAGCTAGGAGAAGTAAAAGAGAACTATCAGGGAATGTAAGATACGAAGTCGCCAGTGTCTTATCATGGAAAATGAGGAAGGTAAGAGAATAAATGAACACAAGCATCGAAGAAGGGCTAGAAAATATTGTGAATTTATTCATGGATAGAGACACCTCTAGAAATGTTGATTCACCGAAAATAAACTAGCCACTCCCCGGTTCAACAGATACAACTAATCCTCAACCAAATTCCTTCAAAGTGAAAATTCCACAAAAACATACAGATCACATCCACTTTTTAGGCCTTAACACCAACTAGTTGAACTCAAGTTCAATGAAACCAATGAGTGGTTACCCATAGAGGCCCAAGCTAGAGTTACCCAAGTTCGCTGGTGAGAAAATACAAAATGTGGCTTGGATCAATAAGGCAGAAGAATTATTTTGCGTACACAAAATCCTATCCGATGAGGAGAAGATAAAATATGCCTCAATACAACTGGAAGGGTGGGTGTATAACTGGTATATGTGGTGGAATATTACGAAAAAGGTGTGTGTCTACAACTAGAACACATTAAAAAATGACTTCTTTAAAAGATTTGAAGATTTAAAGGAAACATATTTTTTTGCAAAAATAACCCTATTACAACAAAACGGTGACGTGGAAGAGTACACTTATGAATGGGAAGTATTAGAAACATGAGTGATAGAGTTAAAATACGATCAAATACTTAAAACATACATACATGGGATAAATCCATACATTAGGGATGCGTTAGAATTACACAATGTCTCAAACTTGGATAAGGCCAGGCGTAAAGAAAAAATTATTGAAGAAAATTTCTAAAAGTCATCCCAAGGAAACCTTGTCAAGGGTTATTTACATAAATAAGAGACCCAATTAAGCTATTATGGAACACCTCCATAATATAAGATATGACAATTCTCATCGATTATAGAAGTACTCACAATCTGGTGGACATAAAAAGGGAAAAAGAACTTAATCTTTTTGTATACCCTATGAAGAATATCACAATATCTACTATCAATGATCGACATGCAGAAGAATTAGGGAAATGACACAAAGTTCCTCTACAAATTCAAGGCTTAAATCTACAGCTCAATTGTTATGCCTTACCACTCGAGGGAATAGAGATGGTGTTAGGAGCATGATGGCTAATTCATATAGGCACCTATGCTACCAACCTACAAGAGTAGTATATGGAATTCATATGGAAGGGAAGAAATTATAGGTTGTATGGATTAAGAAGCTCATCACTTAAGCAGAAGGAATTACAAAAAAAAAAGTCCAGGTACACACCAAGTTAAAGGAATTGGTCTAGATTGCATATATCAAGTCAACGTTTCAACACAAATCTAGAATAAAGAAGACATCGACAAAATTGGTTTTGAGGACAAAGATCTCTTTTCAAGGGGTGGGAAATGTTATAAACATAAATAAGAAATAAGTACAATTAATTAATAATAGTAATAATAATAATAATAATAATAGGTTTAGGAGGATGTGCCTCCTCAAAATGGTCGCCCAAACCATATAAATGTAGGCTACCAATTGTAAAATATTCATCATTCTTTCATTATCCAATATATTATTATATAAATTACATAATTCTTTTGTTAATTCAAGAGTGAACATGAATTGTACACTCCAACATCATTATGCTATGACTTGTGTTGTGTTGGATTACCACTTACCCATATTGTGGCACTGATTCTTATGGAGATTTCTTTGTTCAGTCTTAATTTTAGAGATCTTCATTTTATTTTGAGACACATATCCACTTTTTATTTTTGTGGTTGTGATCTTCTATTAGACATAGATCCACTTCGTATTTTCATGGCTATGATATATTTTCGACATCGATCCACTTTGTATTTTCATGGCCATGATCATTGCTTCTATATATTTCATGGATCCACACAGTACTTGATCCAACAACTATACTTTGTTTTCTCCTAACCATGGATATGTCGGCCTCGAGAAGAGTAGTTCTGACTTGATTTGTTGCAGGTGCCTCCTATGGCCGAGTTTCAGGAAAATTCTACCTAGGATATTTCTACACTCATTTCTAAAAGAATTATAATGTATTTCATCCATTGTTTGTCCCTCTGAACTCACACATTAGGGGGAATATGTTATAGAATATTTTGTCACACTTGTCCCATAGATGTTATGATGGTCAATCTTACCCATTTACCATTTTTTGCAAACTTCCTTCATCCCTGATCAACTATGAACAATGCTTATTCTTGGAAAAACCTCTTATAAAATTAGGTTTTCTGAGATCTAAGTGACCTACCTGTGTCTAGACCGCATCCATACGACCTACGTTTTCCTAGTCAACATGCATGCCTGTCTGAGGGTAAAAAATAAAATAAATTTGCTTTGCAATAAATATTATGGTTTCATCCATTCCCAATTGTCCCAATCCCATAAGTAACCACTCATAACCTTCCTAACTTCCTCCGCATCAGTATAAAAGAGGAATAGGAGAGATGGTGTTGTTTCAACTTTGTTTGTACCCCAGTTTTATATGATATGTAGGTGAATTGCACACTCACCCCAGTAGGGGGGTGTGGGGGCAAAGCCCCCGAAAGAAATTCCCGAAAGAAATTTTTTGGGCGGTTTTGTTGGCCAACAAATTACAGGCCCATAGTTTCGGGTCTCCCGTGGTATTTTCCCATGGTAATTCCCCTTTAAAAGGAAGACATTGTAATACAGTTGTGTAATGTATTGTATCATTGTAAAGATCTATGATTGTGTATGAGAGACTATGAGAGAGTCAAGAGGAAGATGCAGCGGATGTGGTGCAGGTTGTATCCCTTCATTTTCTGGATGGTATAATAATAAGGACTGTCAATTCCTAGGTGGACGTCTCCCATCTTGGGTGAACCATGTTATATTGGTGTCTCTCTTGTAATGTGTTTTATGTGATTTATATTTGCATCTTGTTTATTGTTATTGTTCTGTGATCCTGTTTTTCTAACAATTGGTATCATAGCCAAAGGTCTATTTGGAAGATAAACTCGTGGGAAAGAAGGGTTCCTAGTTTGAGTGGGAGCAATGGCGGAAGAAGGAAATTTTAAAGTCAAGAAATTTAATGGCCATAACTACCAGTTATGGAAGTTACAAATGGAGGACTATATGTATCAAAAGTATCTATTCTTACCGTTGGGAGGAAAAGCAAAACAGTCGGCGACTATGAAGGATGAAGAACATGGATGATTTTAAGAACCCCCCCTAAATGTATATGTATAAAAAATGGGTGAATCCCCATGATACAAGGAAAAGTGTGAAGGATATTTTATCAATAATATAATATGTATATATAATTTTTTGGAGAATCTTTCATGTAATTATAAAATCTTGTAAATTTTGGGCGAATCTTTCACAAAATTATAAAAACTTGTAAAAGTTTTGGCGAATCTTTCACAAAATTAGAAAATCTTGTGAAATCTTGGAAAATATACACTAAACTATAAAAACTTGTAAAGTCTTGAAAAATTGGTTCAATTTTAAAGGATTTTGTAGCCATTAAAAAAGATGTCAATTCACATTTTGAATCCCTTTACATGGAAGAAGAAGAGCCAGATCTTGAATCAACAGAAATCATGTTGGAAAATATACTCTCTTTGGTCTCCGATGGTAAACATGAGGAACTAATACCGTAAATAGAAGAAGAGGAAATTATAAAGGCCATTTGGGAACTTTCCCCTTATAAGGCTCTGGGGCCTAACAACTTTTCCATCCACTTCTATAATGCCCATTAGTTTATCATCAAATAAGGCCTAAAATCGATGTTCTTGAATGCTAAAAAAAAAAACATAAATTAGGTGGCAGTACATGCTCCTCATTCTTAGCTCTTATTTTGAAAGAGGCAAACCCATCTTTGTTCAACAAATTTCAACCCATTTCCCTATGCAATTAGTCATATAAGATCTTAACCAAAATAATGGCCAGTAGAATTCATAAGATACTCTCGAAAATAATCTCCAATGATTATGATGGTTTCATGGAGAATAGACATATTATAGACAATATAATTATGGTTCAAGAGACAATCCATTCTAGCAAAGAAAACAAAAGACAAAGGTATGATCATAACAAAGAAAACAAAAAACAAAGGTACGATAATAAAAGTCAACATGGCCAACACATTTGACCAAGTAAAACATTCCTTCTTGTTTGATGTCCTTTGTAAATTTGGGTTAAATAATCATTTTGTTCAGTGGGTTCAAGCTTGCATCAATGGCCCCTTTATTTTGTCATTAGTCAATGGGAGACCCACTTATTTTTTTTAAGGCAATATGGGAATGACATAAGATTTCCTTCTTGCCCCTTTTATGCATCATAATGGCCATGGAACTGAGTAGAAATATGGATTTTGAATAGATCTTTGGTAACTTTCATGGACTCAACTTTGGCAAAGGGGTCAAAGAAATGAACCACTCACATTTCATTGATAATACTCTTCCACTAAGAGGGCATAAATAGTGATAAATTAGAGATTTAGAAGTGTATTGTATCACTGAATACTCAATGCATCAAGTGGGGAGGAAAATAATGGAAAAGGCTAAATATATGACTAAAACATCAACCCACTTCTCCTTTGATCCATCTCTATAATTCTGCAATTTCCTAGCTTTGAAACATGGACCAATTTCAAGTATCTTGGAATGCCTATTTCTCTCAACAATAGGAAACTATAAACATTTACAAGCTTATAAATCTTATAAATACAAGTTATTTATTCATTCTATGGTTTATTTACCTCTTTCGAAGTGTAGGTGAAGTTTTGGTCATATACGGTTAGTGAAAGACTAAGACTGTCTTTGATGTCCACAATATTGTAGTTGTCGATCTCTTTAGGCTCTTCTGTGAAGAGATAAAGAATAACTTAGTTATTCTCATTTGCTAAATGAGAATAAAATACAAAAACAAAAATAAAATGCAGCCATCAAACGTCAGGCATGCATCCATGTGAAAATAGGTGCACAAAGATTCAAGAATTTCTCTAGTCAAATGATCTCGCTTAGTTTTAACCTCCATTCAAAACTACAAATTGTTTAGTGTTTGGTAGAGACATGGAGCCTCCTTCTATTAGTCTAGTTTGAACAAAAATATCTTATCCAAGAGCATATATTTTGAAAAGTACATACGACAATGTACTTATCGTAGTACATTGGTACACACTTTGTGGCAATCACACAACAAGATTTAATGTGGATGGATAGCTCAACAATCAGTTGTACACAGAATACCAACAATCCTAACGGATCATCTTCTTCATCTTCCTGATTTTTGTACACATTTTAGGATATTAAAGATAGGAAACAAATCACTCTATTCCTTTGATAGAATATTTATACATCTTGTTGGGATTATAAATGGGTTTATGGTTGGTTGTTGGCTTGCTAGTTGACTTGCAAAGCTACATGTCATTTGTGCCTCACTGTACAGATTTCTTTCATTAATGAATGTTCAAGGTTTTGTTGTTGCCTAATTTATCATGACAATGTGTATGATCAATTTATGATTTCATTCCTATTTTGTTGTTCCTAAAGTTGTAAAAAGCATCATTTAGAAAAGAAATTAGAACATAATATAAAGGAAAATTCTTAAATAGGAAATTCAAATAATTAACAATGTTTCCCTTGTTACTCTAAAAGGAAAGTAATTAATAAGCAACCACCAAATAGTATTTACGCACAAACATTTCCATGGCCCCTGTTTAAAATTAGTATACTGTAGGATGGAGATCAGTTTTATAGTAAAAGGAAAAAAATGCCCATACTTGTCAAAAGAGAAGGTATACAATAATCACTACATATGCCTACTTCAGATTATCTAAGATAAGAGAAACTCCCATTGGTGAAATTCAAATTTCAAGGATGCTGCAATAAATGCAAATTAAAATTACTTCAACTTCCAAATCTGAGAAACTCTAAATTGTTAGATGTCAAGAAGTTGCATTCTATGTTCTGATAAAAAAATGACAAGCCTGACTTATATACATGTTGATGTCTACCATGGGTTTGCACTATCATCATTATGAGTCATGACCTTCAATAATTACGATGTAAAAGGTTATTCAAATTTAAAATATTTACACTATTTTGGTATTATCCAGCAATTTCAGAGGCAAAAGCATAAAGATGTTAACAAATAGGAGAGTAGACATTGTTTCCACACACCAAAACTGTGTCTATTTGATCTATCCATCAAATAGTGTCACATATTTTTTAATTTATTGCATCAAGTGAAACGAGGTGCTCTACAGCCCAGTATGGGGGAGATGTTGTAACGTGATGTAACGTTTGTAACAAAATAATTGAAAAAATTCATGTTGCCTCATACAATAAAAAATTATGGAAAGTATTTAAAAAATGTATGGGGGAGATTTTGTAACGTGATGTAAAGTTTGTAACAAAATAATTAAAAAAATTCATGTCGGCTCATAAAATAAAAAAATTATGGAAAGTATTTTAAAAAAAAATCCACGTTGGTTCATAAAATAAAATATTATGAAAAGTAATTAAAAAATAGATGTTCGTTTATAAAATAAAAACTTAAAAATTAAACCCAGATCTATCAATCAAGAGAGATCAAATTTGTTGAGTTTAAATTTAAAAAAAGAAATGCACCTCAAGAAATTGGATCCCTCTGGGTGCTTGATAGATACGGGTTTAAGATGGATCTATGCTGGTACAACATCTTATCACACCACTTCCTAACAAAAGAGAGAGAGAGAGGTTGAACAACTATCTCAACCCTCTAACCACTCATCCTAAGTTTAGGACAATCTGTCATCCAACTGAGATCCAACGTCCTCCTAAAATAACACAACAAGGCTACTCATGTAGAGATAAAATCTACATAATAATTACCATTACTGTTGATGTATTTGTAACTTTGGAAGATATTCACTTGTATATCGTATGTATTACATTTCTACTTTATTGTATCCCCAACGGAGATGTATTATTCCTCAGATTCCAAGTGTCGTCATTTGTATTTGCAAGTGTCGCAAGTTATATTGTAAATGTCGTAACTTATAATTGATGGGTTATTAGACCACCTTAGTGGGGTCGTCCCTATATGAGTTAAGTGGAAGGGTTATTAGACTCCCTTAGGAAGTTGCCCCAGTTAGGGTGAAAGGCAGGTTAAGTTGAAGTATAAATAGAGTGGTTGCACCACTCTATTTGCTCATTCACTCACTCATCCAACTCGCATAGTTGAGAGAGAGGAGTGCGCAAAAGTGGAGGAGGAGTAGATACTGAAGACATCTATATTTTTGGGTTTCATCTTTGTGATCTTTGTATTGGTGCTTATTCTATCTCTGAGGAAGTTGCGGGGTTTTTCACCTTCTTGGTTTTCCCCGATGAAATGATTTGTGTCTCTTGTCTCTTGTGTTTGATATGTTGTACATGTTGTTCTCTCAGTTAAGATCCTAGATCATATTGAATTAAATTATGAAAAACTAACATGGTATCAGAGCTAGCCTAAAGGAAGGCATTGTATGGCATTTACGACACTTGTTGCACTTGCGACAAATCGGAAGCTAGGGCTTGGTATAGTAAAAAATAGTCACTGTGGCACTTTCTCTATAAATAAGTTGTGGCAAAGGTTCAGGATCTGAATATTTTACAGGCCGAATATCAGACACAGATGTACCCTGTGTAAATATTTCAACCTCAGATTCATTTTACTTTGTGAGATATGATTCGTACAAGTTAGGGTTTCTACCTCTTCTAGAATGCATCCATAAATAGGTGACCTAGGAACAAAGGTCATATCTCGGGCTAGGAAGATCCAAATGGAATTCCGTAAAAATTGACAGTTAGGGAATGGACTGTAGTTTCACATGTTCAACTTTCATAGGTCGAAGTTGAAACAGTGACACGTGGCACTCCGTACAAGTTCGCTATGTTGTTTCATCCCATAAACAGGTCATGTTGCGACACTTATCATATCTCTGTCATGGAGAATCCATTGGAGCTCATATCTATGGGGTTGGAAATATGACAATTTAGTCTACCACAAGCTGAAGTTTCAGACCCTGAGGATCCGAAATTTCAGATATGCACTAGAAACAATATGGCATATATTTTTATCAAAACATAATTGGATTCTGAGCATTTTCATTCTTGACTTTTTACTGCTGCGGGAAATTATGGCTTTTGACAGAAGTGGAATTTTGGATTTCTCTCAGCATAAGATTTCTCTCCTCAGCAAAATCGAAATTTAGAGACCAAGATGGAATTTTTTGGTTGGGTGAATCTCCGGGAAAGTCAAACCCTAATTGACTTTTGGACTAGAAAAACTAGAAAACCAGATTTTGACAGAAGTTGCAGATCCTAAATTTGTAGGTAATTTTTAGAGTTTTCAAAATCTGAGCACACCAACTTGCTCGCCTCAGTCCATTGCATTTCCCTGTCCATTCAGGAGTTTGAAATTCCAGGTTTGGATTTTTAGGGTTTCTCTGTCAAACCCTAGCGAGCTCCAAATACAATTTCAGCAAATCAAGTGGTAAGACCTAAATATTTTATTTCCATGATCATATTGAATTAAATTATGAAAAACTAACATTGTATCAGAGCTAGCCTGAAGGAAGGCATTGTATGGCATTTACGACACTTGTTGCACTTGCGACAAATCGGAAGCTAGGGCTTGGTATAGTAAAAAATAGTCACTGTGGCACTTTCTCTATAAATAAGTTGTGGCAAAGGTTCAAGATCTGAATATTTTACAGGCCAAATATTAGACACAGATGTACCCTTTGTAAATATTTCAGCCTCAGATTCATTTTACTTTGTGAGATATGATTCGTACAAGTTAGGGTTTCTACCTCTTCTAGAATGCATCCATAAATAGGTGACCTAGGAAAAAAGGTCATATCTCGAGCTAGGAAGATCCAAATGGAATTACGTAAAAATTGAGAGTTAGGGCATGGACTGTAGTTTCACATGTTCAACTTTCAGAGGTCGAAGTTGAAACAGTGACACATGGCACTTCGTACAAGTTCACTATGTTGTTTCATCCCATAAACAGGTCATGTTGCGACACTTATCATATCTATGTCATGGATAATCCATTGGAGCTCATAACTATGGGGTTGGAAATATGACAATTTAGTCTACCACAGGCTGAAGTTTCAGACCCTGAGGATCCGAAATTTTAGATATGCACTAGAAACAATATGGCATATATTTCTATCAAAACATAATTGGATTCTGAGCATTTTCATTCTTGACTTTTTACTGCTGCGAAAAATTATGGCTTTTGACAGAAGTGGAATTTTGGATTTCTCTTAGCATAAGATTTCTCTCCTCAGCAAAATCGAAATTTAGAGACCAAGATGGAATTTTTTGGTTGGGTGAATCTCCGGGAAAGTCAAACCCTAATTGACTTTTGGACTAGAAAAACTAGAAAACCAAATTTTGACAGAAGTTGCAGATCCGAAATTCGTAGGTAATTTTTGGAGGGTCAATTTTTGGAGTTTTCAAAATATGAGCACACCAACTTGCTCGCCTCAGTCCATTGCATTTCCCTGTCCATTCAGAAGTTTGAAATTATAGGTTTGGATTTTTAGGGTTTCTCTGTCAAACCCTAGCGAGCTCCAAATACAATTTCAGCAAATCAAGTGGTAAGACCTAAATCTTTTATTTCCATTTGAGTTTCTTATTAAGATGTATCACCACACAAAGCTTGAGGATAAGCTTGAAGGGGTTGATAACTTCCGAGCATGGTAGTATAGGATTGGATTAATCCTAGAAGGGAATGAATTGGACACTTACATAAGTAAAAAGGTTCTAGTTTCAGAGGAAGATGAGGCTAAGGCCTTACATGAGAAGAACTTGGTCAAGGCCAAGAGAATAATTGCATATTCTATCAAAGACGATCTCATACCTAATGTGTCTTCTCTAAAGACACCCAAGGAGATGTTTGATTCCTTGACCAAGATATTTGAAGGAAAGAATATAAATCAGAAGATGACATTGCAGAACCAATTCAAGAGTGTGAAGATCCAGAATGGAGAGACCATCCAATCCTACTTTACTAGGGTCTCTCAAATAAATAAAAACTTGAAACTGTGGATGAAGTGGTGGAGAATGGATAAAGTGTGATGACTAATTTGAATGGCCTACCTAGGTCATGGGACTCCTTCATCCAAGGAATTTGTGGAAGAAATAAATTGATTTCTTTCAGTAGACTATGGGAGGAATGCTCACAAGAAGAATCTAGACTTGTGTCCCGAGAAGAAAAGATAGGAAGTGAAGACCAAGCTCTCACAGCACACACCAAGAGAAGTAAGTTCAATAGGGATAATTCTCATCACAAGAAGGGTAAACATCACCACCAGAAACAGAGGGAGAAATTTGGAGAATCCATGAGAGATCTTTCTCACATTCGATGTTATACTTGTGATGAGAAGGGACACTATTCCATAGAGTGTCCCAGGAACAAAAGCGGCTCCGACAAGAAGAAGAACAACAAAAGAAGACATCATGCTCACACTACGAAGGATGATGAACCTCCAAGGAAGAGAACCAGGGAAGATTCTTCAAGTGATGAAGAATATGTATTGTAGTGAAGTTAACCAACTACATAGGTTCCACCTCATAAGGTGAAGCTAAATATGAATTTCAGTTTTACATGAAAGGAGTAGAAGAAGCTACTACAGAGTTGGACTCCGGAAAACAAATAATCTATGAAAGAACCTCTCATCCATTTTCAGCATTGGTTAAGGTGCACACTATCAGAGACTCCAGTAGCTCCTGCAAGGAATCAAAGATTGAGAGGAATTACACCCAACAACCAAACAAATATAAGTATTTGAATTGTTATTTCCTGTATATATGATTACTTAAATGATGTTGTTCAATTATGTACATACTTCTGTTCCTAGATTTAGAATGTATATTATGCATTTTAGAAAAGTTGCATTAATGAACAAGATATTACTAATATAGTAATAGGTAAGTGGCCTATGGTACTGTACAACACTCCATTGCTACTTATCTAGATTTAAACCTATTTGCTGACATGTTGGGAGTAATGCACACTCTTAACAATGTTCTGGTAGAGATGGAAGGCATCTAGAAAGTTATCGTATGAATACGGGATATGGATGAATGTTGTATTGAAGCATTGGCTAAGATAATTGCATGACTGTATGACATATGTCCTTGTGTGTAATATTTTGTTCTGAAAACTATGATATGTTTCTAATCATGCAATTGAATTTGACTTGTAGGAAAGATTGTGTACAATTACCTACATAAGAAGGACAACGACATTTGTTCCAACAACGAAGTTCAAGAAAACTACCTATTGAAGATATTGAAGAATTTGAAGTTCCCAGGATCTGGGATGCAGTAATGGAAGGATGCCATGATCAAGGAGCACCATTCAATCACGAATAATGATGTATGGGATGTGGTCCCAAGACCAAAAGGGAAGTATGTTGTAACTTCCAAGTGAAGCATGATGCAAATGGTAGCATAGAGAAACACAAGGCAAGGTTTGTGGCTCGTGGCTTCTCCCAGAAAGAATGGATAGATTATGAAGAAAATTTTGCACCTGTAGCTAGATACACTTCCATCAGAATAGTACTTGTTCTAGCTGCAGTGATGAAGTGGAAGATACACTAGATGGATGTCAAGACAACTTTCTTGAATGGTGTAGTCGAACAGGAAGTGTATTTGGAGCAACTACTTGGTTTTGAGACACATGACAGGGAGTCACATGTGTGCAAATTAAAGAAATCCTTGTACGGTTTGAAATAAGCACCCAGGACATGGTATGGATGGATTGACAACTTCCTGACTAGTTTGGGATTTACCAAGAGTAAAGCAGATTTCAACCTTTACTACAAGCTTGAGGAAGGAAATCCAGTGATACTCCTACTGTATGTAGATGACCTGTTTGTGATAGGTGAGAATGGGTCGATTGCTGATATGAAGAGGAAGCTTGCTGCCGAGTTTGAGATGAAGGACTTGGGTATGATGCATTACTTTCTAGGTATGGAGGTGTGGTAGAGCGCAGATGGAATCTTCCTTGGACAAGGAAAGTATGCAATAGAGATCCTGAAGCGGTTCAGGATGATGGACTGCAAGGCCATATCCACACCTATGGAATCAAACCTGAAGCTATTGAGTGATGCTTCGTCAGATTCATTTGATGCCCCGATGTATCATCAGATGATTGTGTCCTTGATGTACCTAAAGAACACAAGACGGGATATTTGATTTGCTCTGAACACATTGAGCTAGTTCCTGACGAATCCTAGACATGTTCACTTGATTGTTGCAAAGCATATTCTGAGGTACCTGGAGGGTGCAGTTGATTGTGGCCTCAAGTATGATGTGAATCAAAAGGTTAAACTGGAGGGTTATGTTGATTCATATTAGGTAGGTAGTGCTGCAGATAGGAAGAGCACTTCAGGGTGCTGCTTTAGTATGGGATCAGGTGTGATCTCTTGGTTTAGCAGGAAGAAATCATGCGTAGCACTGAGTACAACCGAAGTAGAGTATGTCGCAGCTTGTTTGGCTAGTTGTGAGGCAATATGGATAAGGAAGCTACTGTCTGATTTGTTTGATCTCTAGTTGGATGCTACTTGTATCTTCTGTGACAACCAGAGTTGTGTGAAGTTGTCTGAGAACCCGGTGTTACATGAAAAGTCGAAGCATATCAAGATCAACTATCACTATATCAGGTATATGGTGCAGAGAGAAGCAGCGAAGCTCTTGTATGTTGTGATAGACGAGCAGATAACAGATGTGTTGATCAAGCCACTAGCCAGGGTGAAGTTCGAGTGCTTCAGAGAAAGGCTTGGTGTTCTTCAGATTGAAGATACTTCTAGGAGGAAGTGATGGGACACATATGCAGGATCCCTTTCCAAGCATGGTGGTAGGAGGGTCCTCCCCATGGCTGTGGATGTAAGTGTTGTGTGATGAGCATCTGGATGATGCTCCGCTATGAACATCATGTTGATGCCTCGGTTGAACATGTGTTGGAATGGTGTTCAAGGAAAACAACAGGGGATGAAAACCTAGCCAAAGGCTTCGGATAATCCTACGCAAGTTTTACTCTATCCTCGAGCTGTTTGGTGTGGTTAACACCCATGGATACAAAGGCCTCCACTGGCACTTATGTGTGTTTGATCTTGAGAAGGATCTGTCTTCCTAGGGAGAAAGAAAATAGTTTTCCTAATCCTAAAAGTTAGTCTAACTTGTAAAAGAAATCTAATCTAAGTCAGGCCTATTGTAACAGGAATGATTTGTTTGTGTACAAGATAACATGATCTGGAAATTACTAAGTCCTTTCACCAATTTGACAGACATGCAAAATTGGATCTTGGTTCAACAGCTTAAGAAATAATTAATTGAAGGCATTCAACCAACAATAGATTAAGAATGAAGTGCATACAAGCTTATCCTGAATCTGGAATGTTAATTGAAAAATTAACATTAACTAGTATAAGAGAAATATGAACTATAAACTAATGCAAGTTACTGATTGCAAACAATAAACAGTATTAGTGAATGTGTTGAAGCAAAACCATAATTCATCAAAAACATTTGACAAATTAAAACAGAAGAGATAGCTGAAGAAAACTAACTGTGTATTAAGGCCTACAAAACATTACATAGTCTGCAACAACAGAGTATCTCCAATCTCTTTTGGAAATTTTGTCCCTTAACCATCCATCCTTGCTATGAGATCTAAAATCTCTTCAATAATAATTACAAAGTAATAATTCAGGATCAAATCTCCCACAAGACCGGGATAATCAAAACTACATTATCCTAAAAATGGCCAAGAAAAGACTACCTCTTGGCCTACAATATCTAACTATCCTTATACGTAGGAACAAATAACCAATTTGGACCCCAAACTAGGCATCACACAATTCAAATGATTGCACCACATATCTTCGAGGACATCCTGTCATGGGTCAAGGAGAATCAAGATAGATCATGAGTTGTTGAAGATAGCTAACGAGGAACATATGAGATCTTCCCTGGATTCACGAGGATCAAAAATGTCTTCAAAGAAAGAAAAATCAGCTAACGGATTCTCCTTGGAAGGAATTGTGGGACACACAAGTGGAAAATTAATAATCAAGTCCCGAACAATTGTGTTATCTTGATCAATGTACTCTTTATCACCCTTCATCTGCTTGTTGAAAAGAAGTCTTTCATATATGAATTGAACCCTGCCATCTTCCTCCTCACTATCTGTGCTACCATCAAAAACATCAATGTCAAATGGTGCAGGAACAGGTTCAAAGTGTTCCACTAGCTAAGGCTCTTTTTTGAAATAATGCTCGACAAGAATATGAGAAACTCCCTGCATTTTACTTACAACATTCAATTGTTAACAGAGATATCAAATTATCAATCCGAAATTTGCATATATGATCGTAAAATAACAGATTATCCATAAAAAATCTTATTTGACAAAAAAACACAGGATTTGACATCAATTGCGTGTAACCAACTGGCACGATTGCGGATCAACAATGCGCAATTCACAATTAACGTTTATGCGAGCAAAATATCAGTTAGTGATGCATCAATTGAAATTTGGCATAAGATGAAGTAAATTTGCATAATAACACATGAAATTAACAGTCAAATCTCAAAGTTTTAATCATTAAGTAATCATTGGATTCAAGGACTTCATGCTTGATCAAGCATAATGTAGACAAAACCAGATCAATGTTTGAAAACGACGAACCAAGCATGAAAAATCGAAATTCAAATCATTTCGCCAGATGCAATCAAGGCCATCGGATCATTGTATATTAATGGTCAGGATGTGAGATGCGGGATTCCAAGTGCGGGCACTCGTTTATTCAAAACCTTCTATACCCTTCCGCAATCCGTAATCCGCAAATTGCAGGTTGCGGGTTGCAGAATGTAAACATAATGTGAGGTGAAAGTAATCCCGCATCCCGCAATTTGCAAGTTGTAGGTTTCAGGGAGTATAGGCTAATATTTATTCCAAAGGGTCTTTCTGCATCCTGCAATCCACAATTTGTGGGTTGCGGGTTGCGGGAAGGAAACTTTACGTGCAACTTTCAAATCCTTTTTCCGCATCCCGCAATCTGCCATTTGCGGGTTGCATGTTGCAGAAGGAACAACTCGAAATGGAAATACAAACGCCCGCAATCCGCAATTGCGGGTTGCGGGTTGCGGGATGATTGAAAATTCAACGCAAAACTTATTTCCACAACTTCTCAAAAACACACAAAAATGCATCACTTTTTTGAGAAAGAAAAATGACTGACTTGATTAAATCAAATCAAAGGAGGAAAAATAAATGGTAAACTGGATGAACAACCCCCAAAATTGGTTAAGTTACTTTTTGTTATGGAATTGGGGCTCCCATGTTTTGGATAAATATGGGATTTGTTGTGCCTACAACAGATGGCGACTGGCTGGGAAGAACCAGTTATCTCTATAAATGAAACCCTTAGTTATAAAACAGACATGCCAACCAACTCATTTTCAACCTGCAACCTACAAAATGATCTCATGAAAACACTATCAAAACAACAGAGTTAGGCATATGATCAATACATTCCCATCCAAAACCAATTAACGATAATATTTAATCTAGTAAGGCAGTCTAGGAGCAAATAGAAATCTTATACCTTTATGTAATCATGGAAGGGAAGATTTATGATTAACCTTTGGAATAAACTCAGAGCCTCTCTGGATTAAAATAAATGAATCACCTTGGTTTCATTAATTTTTCATTTATGTACATGTATATTTCTCTTTTCTTTTTTTAAATAAAAATTTTGCTGATATAAGGCCATTTCCCTGACTTGGTGATCAGATGCTAGCAATTCCATTCACAAACTCTATTTGGAATCTAAACAAGCTAGCTCGATCAAGAGACTTCTTGTCTTTCAGTATTTTAGGCTGAAAGCAATTACCATGGCTTGGTGACCACAGGTGGCAATTCCAGTCTAAAATCAAATCCATGATCATGGTAGGGATAGCTTGTAATAAGACCCCCCTTATCCTTTTATACAACAAACCATCTTATAAGAAAACAATAATTTATTAAGGCATAGATTACAAGACGCTACCATGGTTTGGTGACCACATGACAATAGTGTTACTCACTAATGCTTTGCATATCATGACTGGGCCGACCTGTGATAGGATCTTCCACCTTCCATACAGAGCCGAAAGTCATCTCCCAAGTTTGGTGACTTGATGTGAATATGTCATTCCACTTAAACATTCATGATCATAATGGGATGGCTCGTAATGAGACCCCCCACCTTGTAATCTACTTTAATTGAAATAAATTATTAACAAAGTGATCAGTATGGAATCCATAATAGATAAGTCTAATCGGGCTATGAAAGATTATGCCATTTACTCATGAAACACAAAGTAAGAAACTCTAGTTTGCTCTTCAACTTCAATTAATCAGACAAATATTTAAAATATGTTGATGATAGTGGGGATATATCAATCAAGGCCCTGCAAAAATTGATTGTTTGGTTCTGTGAAGACCATTTTTGACATAGGCCGAAAAGAAAAGAAGCTGGCATGCTACCTAAAAAATTTAGATTGTGTTAGTCTTAGAGACGCACTTATTAACAACTTCTGCCAAATGTGCAGGATTATTTAAAAAGAAAAGAATCATAAGGAAAAGGAAATCAATCAAAATCAAAGGAAAATAAACAAACCACACTTTATGTACATGTGTACCAACATGCTCTCCTCAAACAAAGTACTTCTTGAGCAGCTGGACGTTCACTAGATAGGTTTCTGAAAAACCTTCTAGTGTTTGTAACTGGACAATACTAGGACCAATATTTTCTGTAACAATGAAAGGTCCTAGCCACAAGCATTGGAACTTATTATAATAATCCTTGTATTGCAGAGAAGAGGGAGGATTAATAGGCCCAACAAAATCTAGACCCCACTGTTGGAACGGGAATCGAACTGTGACTAGTTGCAAAGGAATTGCAGGCTTCATTTTTCCAGCGCACTTTTGACATGGTTCACATCTTCTTGCGTAAGCATAGGTGTCTCTGAACAAGGTCGGCTAGTAGTAACTCACTATTAGAATTTTGTGGGCGGTGGTTTCTCCTGAGAAGTGTCCCCCTACAAGTCCTACATGAAATTCCAAAAGAATGTTCTCAGTTTGAGCTCTCTATAGACATTGAAGAAAAACACCATCATAATTTTTTCTAAATAAAACACCATCAATGAATTGGTATGGTGTTGCTTTCAATCTAAAAGCTCTGCGTTTTCTGAAGTCAAGGGATTTAGGAGCATACCCATGAGTTAAGAAAAATTTAATGTCATCATACTAGTCGGATGCCTGAGTAGTGATAACATTGACAAAACCTGCTGAGGTGTCTTCTTCTTGCTCCCACTCAATTTGTTGTCCTACGAGATCATTCGACTGAGCGGTAAGCAAACAAAAACCTTGGCCTTTTACTATTTTTGCTGGTCTTATTTCTAAATCGTATTCTTGTAAATCCGTCATCCAGTGAGCTCTCTTCTCCCCCAATTCCTTTTTTATCAAAACATTTTTAATCGTTGCATAGGGCACAATTACTTTAGTTCTAGACTTCAATAAGTATGGTCTAAAATGCTTAACTGATTTATAAACCACATAAGCTTGTTTTTCTATTTGCAAGTAATTTAACTCTGCGCCCTTGAATCTTGAACTCATAAAACCAATAGGAATCTTGAGATCGTCTGGGTGCTTCTGTGTAAGAACAACAACATAAGAAAAGTCAATAGCAAAAGTATATAAAATAAAATCCTTACTGAAGTCAAGAGACATAAGGGTAGGAGCTTTTGCAATAGCATTCCTAATCTCAGTAAAAGCATTTCGTTGTTCATCAAACCATTTATACTGTGCATCCTTCCTGATCATTAATCATAAAGGTTTAACAATTTGCGCAAAATTAGGGACAAATCTGCAAACAAAATTTATCTTACCTATGAAAGATTGCATGGATTTGCATGTACCTGGAAACCCAATCCTTGCGATGGCCTCTGTGCATTCTGGATCGATAATCTTACCTTCTTTCGAAACAATAAATCCCAGTAGTTTGCCTTCGGTCACTACGAAGATTGATTTCTTAGGATTGAGGGAAATTTTGTATCTTTTGCAACATTCAAATACCTGTTTTAGGGCAAACAAATGTTCATGTCATCTTTTTGAAAAGATAGTAATGCCATCTAAGTATACAACAACATAATCATGCATAAGTCCCATGAAAGCTATTTCCATTTCTCGTTGCAACGTAGCACCTGCATTTATTAAACCAAATGGCATTCGCTTGTAGGAAAAAGTTCCCCAAGGGGTCCTGAAAGTTGTTTTTAATTGATCATAAGGTGCAACAAAAACTTGGTTATACCCTGAAAAACCATCAAGGAGAGAAAAAATTTATGAACCTACAACTTTCTGTAAGATCTGTTCCATGGGTGGAACAGGGTAATTATCTTTCTCAGAAGCTTTATTAAGATTTCTAAAGTCAACACAGAGCCTAATATCACCATTTTTATTGTGAACTGGTACTAAATTGGTGATCCACTGTGTATGCCTAACCGGAAATATAATTCTTGTTGCAAGGAGCTTTTCCATCTCCTTCTTGACAGAAGGTTCCAAGCTAGGGTGCACCTTCCTGAGCTTTTGCTGGTAGGGTTTAGTGTATGGCTTCATCAGTATATTATGATGCATAATGTTAGTGTTGAAGGTTTTCAGCTCATTGTATGTCCAAGCAAAGATGTCCTTAAATTCTCTACATAACTTAATAAAATCTCTTTGTTCATCGGGCGAATAGTCAACCCCTGAGGTTAACCATGCGAGGGTTATGTTCACTTCCCAAATTCACTTATTCATAATTGAGAGAAGAGATATGAGTCTCACAATTTACCTTCTGCTTGAACTTATCTTGGAGGTCATAAAAATTTTCCAAGTTGACAATTGACTTAGGAATCAAATTGGCAGTGTAAGTGGGATCAACTAAATATTTTTCATGCTCACTTTCATCAATAGCAACATATTGAAACGTGTCCTGAGCTGTAAGAAAATATAGGATATGTTGATCATCATTAAACACTTTCCAACCGGTTATATTATCCAGGATCAAAGGTACGTACATTAATTCAATCGAAAAGGTATCTGGTGACAAACCTTTTAGAGGTATCATCCTGGATGCAGTATTAGCTAGCAGGTCAGCATTGAAATTCTGAGATCTTGGGATAGAGTTAATGTTAAAAGCAATGAAAGAATTAGTTAAGTCCCTTACTAAATTTCGATAATTAAGCAAATGATAAGATATGCAATGAATCTTGTTTCTTACCTACTTAACTATTATTTCTGAGTCTCCATAACACTCAATTACCAGGGCATTCATATCGATTGCTTTCCTGAGTCCCTGGACCAAGGCCTCGTACTCAGCAATGTTGTTGGTACATTTGAATTCCAGCCCGCAAGCAATCATGTTTTTGGTTCCTTTTGGATCAATGAGGACACAACTTGCACTAGCTCCATCTTTAGATCTGGAACCATCAAAAAACAAAGTCCATGCATTCAAATCTAACTTAAAATTTGTATTCACACTATATACATTATGTAAAATATCACCTGAGAATGGAACATACGTAAAATTGATAATCTGAGACTGTTTCTTGTGCTCTCTCAGCAGGTAACAAATCTGTAGGTAAGTCTCCCAAAAAGTATCAAAAGTGAAATGTTCCACATGTGAGTTGAAGTATGTAGCTGGCTCACTGGGGTCATTCAAATCTGTGACAATCTGCTTCATATAAGGCTCCCTGCTAATCTTTATACTGTTTGGCCTCTCATTGTAAGGAAGCCACAAGTGAGACCAATCGGTTGCAACGTAGCCCTTAAGTTTTTCTGACCAATATCTACTTAGCCACATCCCATACATATCTGGGATGTCAGCCACAATGATTTCCACTCTTTGATGGATCATGGGGTCGGCAGATAAAGTTAACATAACATTCCTTAATTCCCCTACTACTTTCACTTTGGATCTACCCAGTGGAACAATATAAGTAGGACATGGTTCCCAAGTAGCATTTAATTTATTGCAAACTGATAAGGGCATTACATTGGATGAAGCCCCTAAATCCACCATACAATTATGAATGTTCCTCTTAAATATCTCAAAGGTTAACAAAAAGGGAGGTGTCCTTTTCCAAACAGGTTTTGTACTATTGGTTTTAATGTATGTCTCCAGATTATTGTTTTGAGTCTCCCTAGGTTTGTTGACAATTATGCTTTTGGAAAAATTGTCCCTCATAGCAGGGATCTTCAAAAGTTCAAATACATAGATATTAGCTTTCATCTTCTTTAAGTCATCAATCAAGTTGTATTCTATCTTAGGACTAAGTGTATCTTTTTGTATGGTTGTTTTGACTCTGTTCGTTGTGGGTGTGGAAGTAGAAGCTTCTTGAGTCGTTTGTCCTTTACTCCTTGTGTTGTAGGGATGTTGGACATTAAACATTGTTTCAGGCTCTTCTTCTTCCTCATCCATGGGAAGTTCTGTAAAGAAACTAATGGTATTAACCTTGTGGTCTTCTTCCTCATCAAGAGGTTCAGGATCTTGATTCTCCTATAGTTCTTGTTCTGGGTGATGAGGAGAATGATGGGGTTCTGAAATTAAGGTTTTAAAGATCGATAAAATTTCCTCAGAGTTCAACCCTTCCTCAGGATTGGGTGGGACTTGGTTTTGTTGGGGTTGATAGGGCCTTCTAAATGGTTTTCTGTTGAATCCGCTGTTTTTGTTCTGGTTTTCAGTACTAGTTCTCTTTAGGTCAACCATTTCGTTAGAAATCCTCTAGAGAATTTTCTTCATGTCACCCATTCCAAAAGGGTCTTTGTCTTATGCAACAGGTTTTGTAGGAACATCAGTTTTCTTACGTGAAGTGGAAGGTTGATCTACTGAAGTATCCAGGTTGTCCTTTAAACCGAAAATATACTTCTCAACCTGAATGGCCTCAGCAAAATCCTCTGGAAAGGTTTCCTTGTGTACCCATTTAACCCACATAGCTATGGGAACCGGTAAACCTTTCACATAGTATGCAACCAGGAGTTCTTCCATAGGAAGAAGAGTGACAGGGATTTGTTTTTTAGATAGGAAAATATCTGATTATAACCTTTTACTCTTTCTTTACCTTGGATTTTCATAGAAGATAGATCAATTACCAAGTATTCGGGTGTCTTATCATCTCCAAACTTTTGCATGAATATTTTCTCAAAATCATCCCATGAAGTGATAGACCTAGCTTCTAAGGAAAAGTACCAAATGGATGCTTTCCATTGGAAGGTATATAGGAATAACCTACAAACCCATCCTCATGGATTACATTTCTAATCCTGATGGCTTGCATAAATGTCTTTATGTGATCGAGTGTAGGTGAATTTTCATCAGGATCGAACTTAGGAAGCCATATTTTCAGGATTTTTAGGGAGTCTATGTTGATCTCCTAGGATTAAAACGGCATCTTGGTCCAACCAGGGTCTGTTTTGACCTTGAGCCATGGGTATGTCCTCTAAATATGAGATCAAGAATGAATCACTATCTGAGGATTCTTCAGAAGGAGAAGATGAAGACGGATGTGGTGGGGGTGGTGGTCCACTGGTTGTCACTTGCGGTTGATCTTCTTGTGCTTCCCAAAAAACTGTGTCAACGTTAAAATCTGGTAGCAAATTGTGGTGGGGTGAATTATGTTGTTCAGGATTCTGGTCACCTGAGTTCTAAGTATCAAAATTATTGACTTGAGGACCCATGTTCTGGTGATATTGAATTGTTGCTAGTCCTATATTACGCTGATCAACGATTCTTTGTTGTAACCTAGAAAAACTATCAGAGGCACGTTTAAGAATTTTCTCAAGTGTGAGGGGTCCTCTTGTGGATGATACAATAATAATATCGGACCTCCTAGTTTCTTTTCCTACGACAGGGGTTCCAGGAATACTTTAGGAATTTTGTGTTGGTTGTTCTATTGAGGTTGAAACTTGAGTATGGCTACGTGTAACATCCGGTTCTCTTACTGGAGGAGGTTTTTTTAAGTTATGTTTAGGCATGTTTGGTACATGGCCCTCCTTCTAGCATCATTTGTTGATGCCTCGGTTGAACATGTGATGGAATGGTGTTCAAGGAAAACAACAGGGGATGAAAACCAATCCAAAGGATTCAAATAATCCTACGCAAATTTTACGCTATCCTCAAACTATTCGGTGTGGTTAACACCCACTGATACAAAGGCCTCCGTTGGCACTTATGTGTGTTTGATCCTGAGAAGGATCTATCTTCCTAGGGAGAAAGACAATAGTTTTCCTAATCCTAAAAGTTAGTCTAACTTGGAAAAGAAATCTAATCTAAGTCAAGCCTATTCTAACAGGAATGATTTGTTTGTATACAAGATAACTTGATATGAAAATTACTAAGTCCTTTCACCAATTTGACAGACATGCAAAACTGGATCTTGGTTGAGCAGCTTAAGAAATAATTAATTGAAGACATTCAACCAACAATAGCTTAAGAATGAAGTGCATACAAGCTTATCCTGAATCTAGAATGTTAATTGACAAATTAACATTAACTTAATGATTACTGTTAATCATTTGCAGAAATCGATAAAATGTTTTAGATAAAGAAATTCATTTAAAACATCATTTGCAGAAATCGATAAAATGTTTTAGATAAAGACATTCATTTAAAACATCAATTGCAGAGATCATAAGTTAAGAGAAATATGAACTATAAACCAATGCAGGTTACTGATCGCCAACAATAAACAGTATTAGTGGATGTGTCAAAGAAAAACCACAATTCATCAAAAACATTTGACAAATTAAAATAGAAGAGATAGCTAAAAAAACTAACTGTGTATTAAGGCCTGCAAAACATTACATAGTCTACAACAACATAGTATCTCTAGTCTCTTTTGACAATTCTATCCCCTAACAATCCATCCCTTGCTATGAGATCTAAAATCCCTTAAATAATAATTACAAAGTAATAATTCATGATCAAATCTCCCACAGGACCGGGATAATCAAAACTACATTATCCTAAAAATGGCCAAGAAAAGACTACCTTTTTTCCTACAATATCTAACTATCCTTATACGTAGGAACAAATAACCAATTCGGACCCCAAACCAGGATTCATACAATTCAAAAGATTGCATCACATATCTTCAAGGACATCCTGTCATGAGTCGAGGAGAATCAAGATAGATCATGAGCTGTTGAAGATAGCTGACGAGGAACATATAAGATCTTCCTTGGATTCACGAGGATCAGATATGTCTTCAAATACCGAAAAATCAGCTAACAGATCCTCCTTGGAAGGAATTGTGGGACACACAGGTGGAAAATTGATAATCAAGTCCTGAACAATTGTGTTATTTTGATCAATGTACTCTTTATCACCCTTCTTCTGCTTGTTGAAAAGAAGTCTTTCATATATGAATTGAACCTGTCATATTCCTCCTTACTATTTGTGCTACCATCAGAAACATCAACATCAAATGGTGCAGGAACAGGTTTAGAGTATTCCACTGGCTAAGGATCTTTTTTGGAAGAATGCTCGACAAGAATATGAGAAACTCCCTACATTTTATTTACAACATTCAATTGTTAACAGAGATATCAAATTATCAATCCAAATTTTGCATATATGATCGTAAACTAACAGATTAACCATAACAACCCTTATAGGACATAAAAACACAGGATTTGACATCAATTGAGTGTAACCAACTGGCACAATTGCGGATCAACAATGCGCAATTCGCAATTAACGTTTATGTGAGCGAAATATCAGTCAGTGATGCATCAATTGAAATTTGGCATGAGATGAAGTAAATTTGCATAATAACACATGAAATTAACAGTCAAATCTCAAAGTTTTAATCATTAAGTAATCATTGGATTCAAAGACTTGTTGTGGCCACAACAGATCCCATGCTTAGCCAAGCATGGGAGCCCCCCCAATTTTCATAAACACAAAGGTATTTGGGTGAGTCATCTTGAAAATTTTGGATTTTGATTTTACCTCTAAAATTCTTCACCCATGCTTTTGGTTTGCTTGTCTTTAAGGGTTTGATTATTTCTTCCAAAGTGTTTTGGTCTGGAAGGAGCCAAAATTTTAGTATTTTGTTGACTGTTATCATCATCCCGAAACCCGACATTTAGAGAACCCTCAACCCAACAGATGCGGGTTGCAAGACTGTTATTTTATGTTTTGATTTTGTTGATTCCAAAACCCACAACCTGACGGCTGTGGGTTGCAGAATCATTCTTTAATAAGATTGAAAATAATTACCCTGAAACCCGAACCCTGCAATGGCGACATTCGGCTTTCAGGATTGTGGTTTTTCGTTTATTTGGTATGTGCTCCTGAAACCCGCAACCCATAATTTTGGAATGCAGCTTTTGGGATGGTTATTTTACATCACAGTTTAATGTTTCCGAAGCCCACCACCCTCACAGTTGGTTTTCATCTTTCGGAAATCCTTTTTACTTCCGTTTGCAGACCCACAACCAGCAAATCCATACTTTCGGGTTTCGGATTATAGGATCTTTGAATAAGAACTTCCTGGAATTTTTTCAGCCCGTTTCCGCGTTCCGCTCCGGTTAATCTCCATCGTCCGTCTGTTATGATCTCACGGTCATGGCGATTTTGGGCAGTCAGTTAAGTCACGCCTTCCATTTGGCTTTTGAAAGCTGGTTCTACCAAATTATCATTTTTTTGCAATCCATGATAGCAGACACTAATACCAGTCTATCGGTTAATTCATGTTGGATGGACGCCATTTTTCGCCTTAAGTCCGCCATGTCCGAACTCGAGCTTTGACATCTTGTCATTTTTGTTCTACATCTTAATGATCGGATTTGTTACATGCGAAGAGTTGATATCCTGTGTACTGGAACTCTTAGTTGTAACCGTTTTTCATATCATCTTTGTCACCATAACCTTCGTCCCCGTTATTAATCACTAGTCATAATTATTGATGGGATACGACTTATAATGATGTGATCGTAAAAGCAGTTCAAAATCATGCGAGTAGTAATTGAACTCGTACTTCGCACAGGCTTTGATCTGACTGGCACATACCTCGGCTTTTGTCATTACAATTGAAGTAATTACAATGAATTGATTGGATAACTTTAATCATTGTAGATTGCCCCACCCGATTATCATTGACCCGCTTGCTGGCCTTTAAATAGCAATTAACATGAAAGTTCCAGTTCATCCATTGCCTTCTGAAACAGGAAACACTTTGTTTAGCATTATTCTTACATCCTTCTATGCGAGACTCATTCAGAATGAGCAATATCCATGCAGATGGTGAATTTTCTAACGTTCATATTGAAAATGAACAACTCTACCCCTTGTTATATCAAGAAATGTTGTCACCACCGTTTGATGCAGGTGTTCCCGATCTTAGCAATGGTAGTAGTGAAGAAGACTTCGAAACTTTGTCTGCCTGCATTCACGACCCCAAAAAGCAAAGAAAGGAAATTCTAGAGGGATCAACTTATCTTGATACTGATGTTATATAGGACTTTATAATCAATGAAGAACCTGACGTGCCGGCTAACATTCATGAAGTAAATCCTCTAATGGATTTCTCTGTTTTTGATAGTGGGTTCTTCGACCCCGAATTTCCTACAGCGGATGCTCTACAAGACACACCACCTGTCGATGCTAGTGAACGATCTATGATTAAATTTTTATGGTTCCATGAGACCTTATCAGATTGAAGAACAAGTCTTTATTTTTGTGAAAGGTGGCGGAAAATCTTTTGAGCTTAAAAATAGCAAAATTTCTTGGATTTGTAGAATCTCTCCTTTTGGAACTCTGACGAAAATTTAGTATAAAAGGAGGAAAGTTTCTCTTAGGAAGGGGTTGGGAATTTTGGAATTGCAATTCAGCAGGACTTTGGACTGAAGATACTCTGTTTATCAGAGTCATTGTAATTTTTGTACAAGACTTCTCTATTCAGTAAAGTTATCTTTTAATTCACCTCCTATTGTTCTCCAAATTTCTTTGGGAATTGCTGAGTTAATGTTTCAAATTTGTCATCGGTTATGTGTTTAATCGTTTGCACGATGTTCTTTAATGCACAAGATCTCTCATATATTTCTCTGTATGTTTGGATTATGCTCGAAATTGTTCTATTAAATTTCTTTAATTGAACGTTTTCCCTTTTTTTTGCAAATGATTCGATGCAAATAAACATGTATAATCAAATGTTAATTTTTCAATTAATACAATGATTACAGATCAGGTATTTGAATAGGCTCAAAAATTTTGAGGAATTGTCACTTAATTTTTATTAATTGATTAAAGTTTAAATTAACAAGTGAGGAACTCGAAGACATTTCCGTTCAAGGAACTTATTACTTGTTCATCACATTTCAACTTTGACCTGCACAACATCAATTTTCCCTTTAGGTCAGATCTGACTTAGAATAGGTACTTTCCTTAGGTAGGTTAAGATAGGTTCATTAGCCAGCTTTCATACTTTGTTTTTCCATTATAGGAGAACTGATCTCCCAAGATCAAATCTTTTACTCATAGAGTGCCAACGGAGGCCAAATATCTGTGGGTGATTACCACACCAAATAGATCGAGGATAGAATTGCCCTTGCATAGGGTCTTTCGAAGCCTTTGGCTAGGTTTTCATCCCCTATTATGTTCCTTGGAACCCATTCCAGCACCTCGCACTTACCCTGCACCCCCGAGGCATCAACAAATGGCGCTAGAAGGAGGGCCACTAATAAAACATGCCTAAGCAAACTACTAATAAACCTCCTCCAGTAAGTACTTCAATGGTTCAAACCCAAATCCAGACTAGGGCTTCAACATATGAACAACCAACAAATACACAACCTACAATTCTCCCTGTCACATCTACACAACCTGTGGTTATACTCGTTACACCGGTGGTACAACAAGAGAACATAGGAGAAGTCATCTTCACGTCACCCACAAGGGGACCCATCCCGTTAGAGCAGTTATTGAAAACATCTTCCAATAGGGTTTTAAGAGTAGACCAACGTCTTGCCGA
Source organism: Larix kaempferi (assembly GCA_027924585.1). Lineage (NCBI taxonomy): Eukaryota > Viridiplantae > Streptophyta > Pinopsida > Pinales > Pinaceae > Larix > Larix kaempferi. The sequence continues at coordinate 3,573,709 of BSBM01000022.1, read as the reverse complement.
TCAAAGAAGACATGGTCTGGCAGCTCTAAACTTAGAAGGTGTTTTGCAGGCTAGCGGTCGGGAAGAATAGCAAGTTCCCACCTCACGGACCTCTGATCCGCCGGTTCAACACACTGATAGTTTTAACGCACAGGATTAACATACAACTGATCACCAATCTGAAAACCACGATCTAATTAATCGACCAGATTATCCTGAATGTAACCGTGAGACCACCCACACAACAACACAAGGTCAGCCAAATCTTGGAGCCGGTGGTCCACCACGATCCCCTCCTTCATCTTCATCATCTTCCTCAGACGAGGAGAATTCTTCTAGTTCATCATCTGAAGAAGAAAAACAAGAACCTCCAATGGCTGGAGAAGGTCAAAATAGACCTTGGCTTGACCAAGGTGCAGTTTTCATATTAGGCGTTCAACACAGATTACCAAAGAATCCTAAGAAATGGCTACCTAAATACAACCTTGATGATAAGACGCTCGCGTTGGATCACATAAAAACTTTCATGAAAGAAATCGGGCTTAGAAGCGTGGTACATGAGGATGTAGTATGTAGACTTTTTCCATACACTTTTGAGGGTAGAGCGGCCACCTGGTATTTTTCTTTACCAGCTCAATCCATAATTTCCTATGATGAATTCAAGAAACATTTTACCCTGAAATTTGGGGATGAAAAAACACCACAAGATCTTGTTTTAGAGTTATCCTCCATGAAAGCCAAAGGAAAAGAAAGGGTAAAAGACTTTAACCAAAGGTTTTCATATCTCAAAAACAGAATTCCTGCCAATCTTCTTCTTGCTGAAGAATTGTTGGTGGCTTATTATGAAAAGGGTTTCCCTCCCCCTATTGCAATATGGGTCAAAAGGGCATAGAAAGGTACCTTACTGGAAGCATTTGATGAAGCAATCCAAGTTGAGAAGGACATCTTTGTTTGGAAGATAGCCCAAAAACTTCATAAGGACAACCTTCCACTTCTAGGAATAAAACTGAGAATGTCCCTAAACCCATAGCCCAGAACAAGGATCCATTTGAATTGACCAACATGAAAAAATTCCTTTAAAAGATGTCAAATGAGATGGTGGATTTGAAGAAAAATACTAAAAATAATCAGAATCAGAACAGAGCTTTTGTAAGGCCACCATTTAGGAGACCTTACCATCCTCCACAAAATCCACCACCACCAAATCCGGCGGATGCACTCACAAACGAGGAACTCTTTTCTATTTTTAGAGCATTGGCAATAGAATCTCAAGTCACACCCGACACTTCCAACGATCAGACTACCCCAGATCCTCCACTGCCTAAAGAAAAAGCGGAAGGTGATCCACATGTTGATGTTGTGGGTTGCTTTTCAGAACTCCCTATGTGTGAAGAAGAAGAAGAACTTGAGGCGGTGTTTCACACACAACATCCTTATAATACAAGGTCAAAACCACAACCACCTCAACAACCTTCATCTTCTCCCCCAGTTCCCACAAGAAACAATCTTGTCCCACAGAAGGATACAGTCCTCCCTCAAATGGAATACAACCTGGTTGAAGACTTAAAAAGAGTCAAAGCAAACATCTCTCTGTTTGAGCTACTCAAGATTCCCGCCATGAGGGATTCTTAACCTAAAAACATGATAGTCAAACAACCTAGAGAGTCACAAAATAATAATATAGACTTGTCACTAAAACTGATGATAAAAAACCAGCAAGTAAGAGAACTCCTCCTTTCTTGCTCACTTTTGAGATTTTCAACCGGAATGTATACAACTGCATGATAGATTCAGGAGCGTCGTCAAATGTGATGCCCTTATCTGTTTGCAGAAAATTGAATGCAACATGGAAACCCTGTCCAACCCAGATCGTGCAACTTGATAGATCTAAAGTGAGAGTGGTTGGTAAATTGAGAAATGTTCTGCTCACACTGTCAGCTGACCCCAGGATCCATCAGACAGTTGACATTGTGATAGCTGACATCCCAAAAGCTTATGGGATGTGGCTAAGCAGGGACTGGTCAGAGAAACTTAAAGGTTATTTTGCAACCGATTGGTCCCACTTATGGTTTCCATACAATGGTCAACCGAATAAAATTAAGATCAACAAAGAACCTTTTATGAAACAGGCATTTATTGATCTTAATGATTCAAGTGAACCTACTGGTCATCTCACCTCTCGTGCAGAGCAATTTACATTCAATACCTTTTTCGGTGAATTCCCAGCTGACGCCTCACCAGAAGAAAGCATCCGCAACGAATCACATATCACTCAGGTTACTTCTATACCTTTTTCTAGTGAAATTGTGCATAATGTATATAATGTGAATACGAATTTTAGATTAGACCCTGTCTCATGGACTTTATTCTTTGATGGCTCCAAATCCAAGGAGGGAGCTGGAGCGAGTTGTGTTCTTATCAATCCTAAAGGAATAAAAATCATGATTGCTTCCAGGTTAGAATTTGATTGCACTAATAATGTAGTTGAATATGAAGCTCTTGTGCAGGGGCTCAAGAAGGCCATTGATTTAGGTGTACAAGCAATAGAATGCTATGGAGACTCTGAAATTATAGTCAAGCAAGTCAGGAATAAAATACATTGCTTATCTTCGTGGTTGGCTAATTATCAAAAGTTGGTAAGAGATCTAACCAACTTGTTTCTGGCATTCAATATTAAATCAGTTCCTAGGTCACAAAATTCCAATGTAGACCTGTTAGCAAATACAGCGTCTAGACTGATCCCGCCAGAATGTCTGTCTCCTCAAACTTTTTCTATCGAATTGATGTGCAGACCATCAGTTCCGGATAATGTGACTAATTGGAAAGTATTTGATGATGACCGATAGATACTCAATTTTATCACTACTCAGGATATGTTTCAAGACATGGCCATCGATGAAGCAAAACATGAAAAGTCTCTCACTGATTCCTCAAACGTCATCCCAAAGTCTATGATCAATCTAGAAAAGTTTTACAATTCACAGGACAAGTTCAAATTTCAAACTAATTGTAAAACTCAAATCTCATCTTTGAATTATGAGCAGGTCAACCTAGGCACCGAACAGGAACCTCGTTTCATCAACTTGGGAGTTGATTGTACCCCTGAAGAACGCAGAGCCATTATTGCATTGTGCAAACAGTATAAGGATGTTTTTTCCTGGACATATGACGAGTTGAAAATGTTTGACACTAGCGTCATGTTCCATAATATACCCATGAAACCAGAGGGTAAGCCATTTCAACAAAAGCTGTGGAAAATGAAACCCAGTTTGGAGCCTTCTGTAAAAAAGGAGTTGGAGAAGATGCTCACTGCTTGACTTATCTTTCCGGTCAGGCATACTCAATGGATTGCTAACTTAGTACCTGTCCGTAAGAAAAGCGGGGAAATTCGACTGTGTGTCGATTTCAGGAACCTAAATCGGGCTTCTGAGAAAGACAACTATCCCATTCCACCAATGGAGCAGATTCTTCAAAAGGTAGTAGGGTCAGAGATGTTTTCCCTCCTAGAGGATCAATTGAAAACAGCTTTCAGGACCTTGTGGGGTACTTTCTCCTACAGACGAATGCCTTTCAGGCTGATCAATGCAGGAGATACATTTTAGAGAGCCATGGATATAGCTTACCAAAGGGTAATGCATAATTCTATCATGGTTTACCTTGACAATATCACTATTTACTCTAAAAAAAGACATGAACATGTGTTTGCTTTGAAACAAGTTTTTGATCACTGCAGAAAATTCGGTATTTCTGTCAATCCGAAGAAATCTATTTTTGCAGTAACAGAAGGAAAGCTTATGGGCTTCATTGTTTCGAAAGAATGTATGATTGTCGACCCTAAATGTACAGAGGCCATTTCAAAGATTGGTTTACCAGGCTCGTGCAAAGCAATGCAATCTTTCTTAGGTAAGATTAATTTTGTACGTAGGTTTGTACCAAATTTTGCCTGGATTGTTAAACCATTACAACTTTTGGTCAAGAAAGATGTGCAGTTTACTTGGTCGTAGGAACAGAGAGATGCATTCATCCGAATTCAAAAGGCTATTGCAAAATCTCCTGCTCTCATATCCCCAGATTTTAATAAGGATTTCATTATTTATACTTTTGCCACTGACTTTTCTTATGCAGTTGTCTTAACTCAAAAGCATGACAATGATACTGAAATCCCGATCTCTTTTATGAGCTCAACATTCAAAGGTGTAGAGCTTAAATACTCACAGATTGATAAGCAAGCCTATGCGGTCTATAAATCCGTCAAACATTACAGAGCCTACTTGTTGAAGTCTCGAACCAAATTCATTGTTCCATATGCTCCTATCAGAAATGTCCTCATCCAGAAAGAATTGGGGGAAAAGAGGGCCCATTGGATGACCGCACTACATGAATATGATCTTGAGATCAGACCAGCTAAAATTGTAAAAGGCCAAGGCCTTTGTCTTCTTACTGCACAATCCAACGACCCCACACAGCAGTAGGCCAAATGGGATCATGAGGAAGAAATTCTCTCAGGTGTTATTAATGTTATCGATGCCCCGACATCGGAATGGTAAGACGATATCATATTTTTCCTGAACCATGGTTTTGCTCCTGAAACCCTTGATTTTAAGAAAAGAAGAGCTTTAAGACTGAAATCTGCTCCTTATCAATTCATCGATCATGTTCTTTTTAGAAAAAAGTATGATGGAGTATTTCTTAGATGATTGGAAAAACATGAAACTGATGACATTTTGTTTCAATTTCATGCAGGTCCTGCAGGAGGCCATTTTTCAGGAGAGACTACGGCACACAAGATTCTTAGGTCTGTATGTTATTGGCCCACATTGTTTAAAGATGTTTATGCTTATGTCAGGAAGTGTGAACCGTGCCAGAAATGCACAGGGAATTTTAGGAAACCTGCATTTCCTTTTCAACCGGTTACAATTCAGTTTCCATTCCAATAGTGGGGACTGGATTTTGTTGGGCCTATAAACCCTCCCTCATCCCTCCAAAATAAGTGTATCCTCACAGCCACAGACTATTTCACTAGATGGGTGGAGGCAGCTCCTCTTAAACAATGTAACGCTGCCCAAGTAATCTCTTTCCTTGATAGCCACATCGTCACACGCATTGGCGCTCCAGAGTACTTATTCTTCGATAATGCATCCTACTTTTCTTCAATCGATATAACCGAATATGCCCTTGAGATGGGGCTTAAGCTTAAGTTTTCCGTCAATTATTAGCCTCAAGGTAATGGTTTGGCCAAGTGATTGAACAAAAACCTGATAAACATTCTCAAGAAGACTGTAGCTTCTCATCATAGAGATTGTCACACACAGTTTTATAATGCATTATGGGCAGATCGAATTACCCCAAAAGCAACAATTGCAAATTCTCCCTACTGTTTGGTGTATGGAAAACAAGCCATCCTTCCCACTAATCTTACCATACCTTCGCTACAATTGTCCCAGTTTGTCCAAGAAGATGATTCTTCTCCCCTCCAGCAAAGAATTGACACCCTCTTGAAGCTAGAAGAGGACAGGGAAATAGCCAAGAACAAGTTGTATCATCATCGGCAGATGGTGAAAAGGTGGTTTGATGAAAAATCTTCATCTGACAGGGAATTTTCAATTGGTGACCTGGTTCTAAGGTGGGATAAGCAACGTAAAGATAAGAATTAGTACACCAAGTTTCAGCACCTTTGGCTAGGACCTTTCATTATTACAGAAAAGATTAGTCCCAACACTGTTCGATTACAGACGTTAGAGGGAGTTGTAGACACCTTCCCACTGAATGTGTCTCTTCTGAAAAAGTATTTTGTTTAAACAATATGGTGCACTTGTACATAGGTGTGGTTTATTTTCAATCATTTTTTTTATTGATATTTTGATTGGTTTTATTGTTTTGTTTTGGTTTCCATCAACAAGGCTTCACACTTGTGGTAATGGCTTATGATCATTTTCTTAGAAACAATTGCTTCTGGAGCTTCGGCATCGTTATCAATCTTACTTTCTGGCTTTTGAATAGAATTTGCTCTGAAGAATTAACAGTCAATAAGTGTAGTGCCTTTGGATACTTTTCACTTTGATCATTATCTTTCACCATGCTTTATTTGCGTAATTGAGGTATGGAGGATGGTCATCATTTCTCTATATGGTGTTTCATGGTTGAATGGCATATCATAAGATGTTTATGCTTATGTCAGGAAGTGTGAACCGTGCCAGAAATGCACAGGGAATTTTAGGAAACCTGCATTTCCTTTTCAACCGGTTACAATTCAGTTTCCATTCCAATAGTGGGGACTGGATTTTGTTGGGCCTATAAACCCTCCCTCATCCCTCCAAAATAAGTGTATCCTCACAGCCACAGACTATTTCACTAGATGGGTGGAGGCAGCTCCTCTTAAACAATGTAACGCTGCCCAAGTAATCTCTTTCCTTGATAGCCACATCGTCACACGCATTGGCGCTCCAGAGTACTTATTCTTCGATAATGCATCCTACTTTTCTTCAATCGATATAACCGAATATGCCCTTGAGATGGGGCTTAAGCTTAAGTTTTCCGTCAATTATTAGCCTCAAGGTAATGGTTTGGCCAAGTGATTGAACAAAAACCTGATAAACATTCTCAAGAAGACTGTAGCTTCTCATCATAGAGATTGTCACACACAGTTTTATAATGCATTATGGGCAGATCGAATTACCCCAAAAGCAACAATTGCAAATTCTCCCTACTGTTTGGTTTATGGAAAACAAGCCATCCTTCCCACTAATCTTACCATACCTTCGCTACAATTGTCCCAGTTTGTCCAAGAAGATGATTCTTCTCCCCTCCAGCAAAGAATTGACACCCTCTTGAAGCTAGAAGAGGACAGGGAAATAGCCAAGAACAAGTTGTATCATCATCGGCAGATGGTGAAAAGGTGGTTTGATGAAAAATATTCATCTGACAGGGAATTTTCAATTGGTGACCTGGTTCTAAGGTGGGATAAGCAACGTAAAGATAAGAATTAGTACACCAAGTTTCAGCACCTTTGGCTAGGACCTTTCATTATTACAGAAAAGATTAGTCCCAACACTGTTCGATTACAGACGTTAGAGGGAGTTGTAGACACCTTCCCACTGAATGTGTCTCTTCTGAAAAAGTATTTTGTTTAAACAATCTGGTGCACTTGTACATAGGTGTGGTTTATTTTCAATCATTTTTTTTATTGATATTTTGATTGGTTTTATTGTTTTGTTTTGGTTTCCATCAACAAGGCTTCACACTTGTGGTAATGGCTTATGATCATTTTCTTAGAAACAATTGCTTCTGGAGCTTCGGCATCGTTATCAATCTTACTTTCTGTCTTTTGAATAGAATTTGCTCTGAAGAATTAACAGTCAATAAGTGTAGTTCCTTTGGATACTTTTCACTTTGATCATTATCTTTCACCATGCTTTATTTGCGTAATTGAGGTATGGAGGATGGTCATCATTTCTCTATATGGTGTTTCATGGTTGAATGGCATATCATAATAACCTGACTAGTTCCGATTTCTCTATCTGGTGTTATCAAGCCAGCCCATTAGGTTTATAGGTGTTTAAAGTGGAATGACATATTCACATCAAGCCACCACACTTGGAAGATGACTTTCAGTTTTACTGGAAGGTGGGAGATCCTATTACAGGCTGGTCCATTCATGATCCGCAAAGCATTGATGACTAGCATTATCACTATATGGTCACCAATCCATGGTAATGCTTTGTAGCGTATGCCAAAATAAATTGTTTCCTTTTTTATAAGATTTTGTTATATACAAGAACAGGGGGGTCTTATCACAAGACAACCCTGCTATGATCATGGGTTTGACCCTGGACTTGAATTATCACTATATGGTCACCAAGCCATGATGATTTCTTTTGGCCTTACAACCAGAAGACAAGGAGTCTCGTCATCGAGCTATCCTGACCAGTTTCTGGATCAAGCTTGTGAATGGCGTTGTTTCATCTGATCACCAATTCAGTACAGTGGTCTTGTATTAACAAGGTTTTACCTATAAAAGTATATATATAAAAAAAAAAAAAAAAAGACAAAAGAAAAGATAAAGGAATATATATATAACCCATAGAGGATCACTGATTAATAAACCAAGGCGATCTGTAATTAGGATATTCGTGAGCATTTCTAAGACTGTGCCCAGGTTCAACACAGCTGGTTTTCAATGATTACATCATGGTAAAGATTTGGTATTACTCTCTAAATCTCCTTATTGAATGAGTGTTATCTTTAAAATGGTCATTGTTGATATCTATCCATTTTCATGTTCATTTTTGGTTGGCTGTTATCTTTCGAGCATCTTCTTTGAATTGATTTTCAAGAAATTGGTTGATTGACATGTTGTCTTTAGTTGGATTTGATTGCAGAGATAACTGGTTCTTCCCAGCCAGTTGCCATTTGTTGTGGCCACAACAAATCCCATGCTTAGCCAAGCATAGGAGCCCCCCCAATTTTAATAAACGCAAAGGTATTTGGGTCAGTCATCTTGAAAATTTTGGATTTTGATTTTACCTCTAAAATTATTCACCCATGCTTTTGGTCTGCTTGTCTTTAAGGGTTTGATTATTTCTTCCAAAGTGTTTTGGTTTGAAAAGAGCCAAAATTTTGAGTATTTTGTTGACTGTTATCATCATCCCGAAACCCGACATTTAGAGAACCCGAAACCCGCAACCCAACAGATGCGGGTTGCGGGACTGTTATTTTATGTTTTGATTTTTCTAATTCCGAAACCCGCAACCTGACAGCTGTGGGTTGCGGAATAATACTTTAATAAGATTGAAAATAATTACCCCGAAACCCGAACCCCGCAATGGCGGCATTCGGCTTTCAGGATTGTGGTTTTTTGTTTATTTGGTGTATGCTCCCGAAACCTGCAACCCGTAATTTTGGAATGTGGCTTTCGGGATGGTTATTTTACGTCACAGTTTAATGTTTCCGAACCCCGCCACCCGCACAGTCGGTTTTCAGCTTTCAGAAATACTTTTTACTTCTATTTGAAGACCCGCAACCCGCAAATCCGTACTTTCGGGTTTCGATTTGCGGGATCTTTGAATAAGAACTTCCTGGAATTTTTTGAGCCCAATTCCACGTTCTGCTCCGGTTAATCTCCATCGTCTGTCTGTTATGATCTCATGGTCATGGCGATTTTGGGCAGTCAGTTAAGTCACGCCTTCCATTTTGTCTTTTGAAAGCTGGTTCTACCAAATTATTATTTTCGTGCAATCCATGACAGTAGACACTAATACCAGTCTATCAGTTAATTCATGTTGGATGGACACCATTTTTCCGCCTTAAGTCCGTCGTGTCCGAATGCGAGCTTTGACATCTTGTCGTTTTTGTTCTACATCTTAATGATCGGATTTGTTACGTGTGAAGAGTTGATAGCCTGTGTACTATAACTCTTAGTTGAGACCATTTTGCATATCAGCTTTGTCACCATAACCTTCATCCCCATTATTAATCACCAATCATAATTATTGATGGGAGATGGCTTATAACGATGTGATAGTAAAAGCAGTTCAAAATCATGCGAGTAGTAATTGAACTCGTACTTCACACAGGCTTTGATCCGACTGGAACATACCTTGGCTTTTGTCATTACAATTGAAGTAAATACAATGAATTGATTGAATAACTTTAATCATTGCAGATTTCCCCACCCGATTATCATCGACCTGCTTGTTGGCCTTTAAATAGAAATTAACATGAAAGTTCCAGTTCTTCTGAAACAAGAAACACTCTATTTAGCATTCTTCTTACATCCTTCTATCTGAGACTCATTCAGAATGACCAATATCCATGCAGATGGTGAAATTTATAATGTTCATATTGAAAATGAAGAGCTCTACCCCTTTTTATATCAAGAAATGTTGTCACCACCGTTTGATGCAAGTGTTCCCGATCTTAGTAGCGGTAGCAATGAAGAAGACTTTGAAACTTTGTCTACCTGCATTCACGACCCCGAAAAGAAAAGAAAGGAAATTCTAGAGGGATCAAATAATCTTGATACTGATGTTATACAGGATTTTATAATCAATGAAGAACCTGACGTGTCAGCTACCATTCCTGAAGTAAATCCTCTAATGGATTTCTCTGTTTTTGACAGTGGTTTCTCCGACCCCGAATTTCCTACAGTGGATGCTCTGCAAGCCACACCACCTGTCGATGCTAGTGAACGATCTATGATTAAATTTTTATGGTTCCACGAGACCTTAACAGATTGAAGAACAAGTCTTTCTTTTTGTGAAAGGTGGCGGAAAATCTTTTGAGCTTAAAAATAGCAAAATTTCTTGGATCGATGGTTAGACCCAATTTTGTAATCCCTATTTTGTAGAATCTTTCCTTTTGGAACTCTGATGTAAGTTTAGTATAAAAGGAGGAAAGTTTCTCTTAGGAAGGGATTGGGAATTTTGGAATTGCAATTCAGCAGGAGTTTGGACTGAAGATACTCTGTTTATCAAAGTCATTGTAATTTTTGTACAAGACTTCTTTATTCAGGAAAGTTATCTTTTAATTCACCTCCTATTGTTCTCCAAATTTCTTTGGGAATTGCTAAGTTAATGTTTCAAATTCGTCATCGGTTGTGTATTTAATCCTTTGCACGATGTTATTTAATGCATAATATCTCTCATATTGATTTCTCTGTATGTTTGGATTATGCTCGAAATTGTTCTATTAAATTTCTTTAATTGAGCGTTTTCCTTTTTTTTTGCAAATGATTCGATGCAAATAAACAGGTATAATAAAATGTTAATTTTTCAATTAACAAAATGATTATAGATCAGGTGTTTGAATAGGCTCAAACATTTTGAGGAATTGTCACTTAATTTTTATTAATTGATTAAACTTTAAATTAACAAGTGAGGAACCCGAAGACATTTCTGTTCAAGGAACTTATTACTTGTTCGTCACACTTCAACTCTGATCTGCACAACATCAATTTTCCCTTTAGGTCAGATCTGACTTAGAATAGGTTCTCTCCTTAGGTAGGTTAAGATAGGTTCATTAGCCATCTTTCATACTTTTTTTTCCATTATAGGAGAACTGATCTCCGAAGATCAAATCTTTTACTCATAGAGTGCCAGCGAAGGCCAAATTTCCATGGTTGATTACCACACCAAACAGCTCGAGGATAGAATTGCCCTTGCACAGGGTCTTTCGAAGCCTTTGGCTGGATTTTTGTCCCTTGTTGTGTGCCTTGGAACCCATTCCAGCACCTCGCGCTTACCCTGCACTCCAGAGGGATCAAAAAGACTTCATGTTTGATCAAGCATAACGTAGACAAAACCATATCAATGTTTGAAAATGACAAACGAAGCATGAAAAATTGAAAATCAAATCATTTCTCCAGATGTAATCATGGTCGTCGGATCATTGTATATTAACGATCGGGATGTGAGATGCGGGATGCCAAGTGCGGGCACTCGTTTATTTAAAAATTTGTACACCCTTCTGCAATCCGTTATCCACAAATTGCGTGTTGCGGGTTGCGGAACGTAAACATAATGTGAGGTGAAAGTACTCCCGCATCCCGCAATTTGCGGGTTGCAAGTTGCGGGGAGTATAGGCTAATCTTTATTCAAAAGGGTATTTCTGCATCCCACAATCCGCAATTTGCGGGTGGCGGGTGGCGGGTTGCGGGAAGGAAACTTTACGTGCAACTTTCAAAACCTTTTTCCGCATCCCACAATCCGCCATTTGCAAGTTGCGGGTTGCGGAAGGAAAAACTCGAAATGGAAATACAAACGCCTGCAATCCACAATTGCGGGTTGCGGGTTGTGGGATGATTGAAAATTCAACCCAAAACTTATTTCCGCAACTTCTCAAGAACACACAAAAATGCATCATTTTTTTGAGAAAGAAAAGTTACTGACTTGATTAAATCAAATCAAAAGTGGCAAAATAAATGGCAAACTGGTTGAACAACCCCCAAAATTGATTAAGTTAGTCTTTGTTATGGAATTGGGGCTCCCATGTTTTGGATAAATATGGGATCTGTTGTGCCTAGAACACATCCAAATGATGTTTTGTATGATGATGATCAGCATGCTCATGAGAATCCGCATGATGCTTAGTGCGAGGATGATCAGTATGATCATGAGTATCTAGATGATACTCTGTGGTTGTGAATATGTTGCAGGTTGCACAGTGTCATGTAATTAGTCCTGGGAGATCCTATAGGTTGAGAAGGAAGCTCGTAATCAGTCCTGGGATGCTCTTTCGAGGTTTTTCCTGATAGCATATAATCGTTCCCTAGGAGATCCTATAGGTTGAGCAGGAAGCTCGTAATCAGTCCTGGGATGCTCTTTCGAGGTTTTGCTTGTTCACATGTAATCAGTCCTAGGAGATCCTATAGGTTGAGCAGAAAGCTCGTAATCAGTTCTAGGATGCTCTTTCGAGGTTTTGCTTGTTCGCATGTAATCAGTCCTGGGAGATCCTATAGGTTGAGAAGGAAGCTCATAATCAGTCCTAGGATTCTCTTTCGAGGTTTTGCTTGTTTGCATGTAATCAGTCCTAGGAGATCCTATAGGTTGAGTAGGAAGCTCGTAATTAGTCTTGCGATGCTCTTTCGAGGTTTTGCTTGGTCGCATGTAATCAGTCCTGGGAGATCTTATAGGTTGAGCAGTAAGCTCGTAATCAATCCTGATATGCTCTTTCCAGGTTTTGCATATGCACATAATCAGTCCTAAGATTCCACCAGATGGGTCACTCGCAGAGATGATGAAGACCTACATGGAGACTAGGCCTACATCCAACATGAAAAAGGGTTGCCTATGTAGAAATTCCTATGACGAGAAGAATTGAGAGATAGCACCAATGATCGAGATGACGAGTACAGCAGCAGTGACAATGATGCTCTGTGATCCACTGACCATGATCCAGCTCCAGTATTGAATACTTGTGCCTATATGTATTGATGACCTATGTCAAGAGAATACCTTCCTAGTTAAGAGGGAGTGTTGATGTATTTGTAACTTCGAAAGATATTCAATTCTATATTGTATGTATTATATTTGTACTTTATTGCATCCCCAACGGAGATGTGTTATTCCTCCAATTGGAAGTGTCATCATTTGTATTTGCAAGTGTCGCAAGTTTTATTGTAAGTGTCGTAACTTATATTTGATGGGTTATTAGACCACCTTAGTGGGGTCGGCCCTATATGAGTTAAGTGGAAGGGTTATTAGACTCCCTTAGGAATTCGGCCCAGTTAGGGTAAAAGGCAAGTTAAGTTAAAGTATAAATAGAGTGGTTGCACCACTCTATTTGCTCATTCACTCACTCATCCAACTCGCATAGTTGAGAGAGAGGTGCACACAAGTGGAGAAGGAGTAGCTGCTGAAGACATCTATCTTTTGGGGTTTCATCTCTGTGATCTTTGTATTGGTGCTTATTCTATCTCTGAGGAAGTTGCGGAGTTTTTCACCTTCTTGGTTTCCCCGGTGAAATGCTTTGTGTCTCTTGTCTGTTATCTCTTGTATTTGATATGATGTACATGTTGTTCTCTCAGTTAAGATTCTTGATCATATTGAATTAAATGATGAAAAAATAATAATTACAATAACAAACCACAATTAACTATTATGATCATAAGTATCACACAATGAAGATGAGTAGGAGTTAATAATTCCAAAATTCACGAGTACTTGTCTTAATCTTTGTCAAGTCAAGTTTTCATCATCATTTAGTCCTCTACAATAAATGCTCCAAAAAAACTCCCAATCAACAATGTCTATATCTGGTCCAAGCTAGCACTTGCATCTCATATGTCAATAATATAGATGTCAGCAAACTATCTGCGTCCATATATAGGAACAACCATCCACATGAATACATGGGCACCTAATTGTCGTGACCATTGATCTAGTACGATGTCCTTCACATATATGGTTCATTCAACTTCTTTATGAACTCCCCCCCTGAATGTACAAAATTCCTACCACACCTCCCAAATTATACAACAATGAAAATCCATGACCACGGACCTCTCTCATGAGAGAGTCAAGCTCGTATTGGCTTTGATGCCATCTTAACAAACGAGATAGAAGACATCGTTTCCACACCAAATCTATGTTTTCTTGATAAAATTTGTCAAATGATGCTACATATTTATACAACATATGTACTTATCTCACTAGATTGGTGCACACTTCGTGGAAATCACACAACAAGCTTTAATGTGCATGGATAGCTCAAAAATCAGATGTACACAAAATACCAACTGTCCTAATTGATCATCTTCTTCATCTTCCTAATTTTTGTACACATATTTTAGGAAATAAAAATATAGGAAACAAATCACTCTATTCCCTTGATAGAATGTTTATACCTTGCTGGGATTATAAATGGGTTTATGGTTGGTTGTTGGCTTGCTAGTTGACTTGTAAAGTTGCATGTCATTTTTTCCTCACTGTACAGATTTCTTTCATTAATGAATGATTAGGGTTTTGTTGTTTCCTATCTTATCATGCCAATGTGTATGATCAATTTATGAGTTCATTCCTATTCTCTCCAATTTTCTTAAGTAATTTGTCTATCCATAGACTAGTGATTGTGTCTGAGTAGAGCTCATCGCAACTATTGTTGTGACTACACTAACATCTAGATAAATTGGTATTTGAGATCTGTTTCAGAGTTGCTATAATTTATAGAGATTTTATGGTTAAGATTCACTCTTAGATGAAGAGAGAAATGGAGGAATATCTATAGAGTCACATGGAACTGCACAAAGCAGTAATTGTCAATCTTGATAGTAGCATGGTCAAGACTATGGATATATAATAATACCACTGACCAATATCATCCATTTGTTGCAGATGTTAACATTCTCCAATACAGACATGCTGCTATCTATTAGAATCCCTCTGGAAGCAATCCCAACCCCAAATTGAGTATCATTGGAGGAGGTTTCTCACTGATTATGGGATCCTCCCTCAAAGTGGAAACCAAGATAGAGATTTCATTCTATAGCCTATGACTCAATCAGTGACTAAAGCATCTAGATTTCTACTATATTAGTCTTCAATAATGAAACCGAGACTCTAATCCAAGTCAAAAAATCTAGTCATCCATGATTAGAGATACTATATTCTCCAATATCCAAGGAAAAGAGGCACTACTCAACTCAAGGAAAAAGAGATACAATGGCTCCATACTTAAGGAGCATTATAGCCCAAGACTTAGATGAAGGAGATGTTGTCCACGTACCAAATTTTCTGAAAATCTTTGAACATCCAGAAGCATCTAGAAATCTACATTCTTCAATGGATGTTAAGACCAAAACACATTCAGCTAAATGTTTGATGGGTGAATCCATGACCATCTGGCTCAAGAGGAATATTTTTTGGTCGTGGAGGAGTAATTCACTGCAATTTTGCATGGAATATTGGCATTAAGACCGATATTTTAGATGAAGCTTTAGCCGCCTTAAAAGATCAAGAAACAAGGATGGGAATCACCAAAGGAAATTTGGTTTTCTTAGGAGACTCACAAGTGATGATAGAAGAACTCAAAGGAAACCATTAAAAAAAAATTTGTCATCATTAGATGCTAGAGTCATTCAAAGATGCTAAGTCTCAATTGAATAGATCCAGACATGCCCTGAGAAGACACAATGGAACATGAATCCAAACATGCCCTGGGAAGATACAATGGAAAGAGAATATACAGTGGAACATAAATCTTGACATGTCTTGAGAAGATACAATGGAACAGTGAATAATATGAAAAATGCAGCAATTTCCATTCCTAGAGGTTCCTTGAAAATTTTGTTCATAAATGACCTAGAGATTATCTCAAACCCTGCCATTCCTTAACCAAAAAGTAAATAATATGCACCAATACAATATGAAATAGTGTGATGGGATGACAAATGTTTTTGAATGTTTTAATATCCTAACAGGACCCAATTGAGATCAAAGTGACATAATCACAACTAATATTAGTGACAGTGTTCTGAATCTAGAGGGAAAAAAATCATAGAGTAATGAAAGTGCCTAACATTTTCTCAATGCAAGTAATATTAGTCTTTGATAGGAGTAATAAAATTCATTGCCACAATTTATTTTCCACGAAAAGAAACAAATTCTTGATAAAGCACAATGAGAAAGTATGCATGGGACTCTTGCTTAAATTTAACTCAACATAACAATAGCAAGAAAACTAGTGTCCAATGTTTAGCTCGGAATTAAGATATGCATCATTGTATTGACTCTAGTTAACTTTTAAAGATACAACTGATCAGAAAATAAACAATTCATCCCCCTGTAAAGGAGATAAAACATTAAAAATCCCCTACTATGGAATTTGAGCACTGACTTTTACTAGTTGGCCATGATTCAAACAATTTAAAAATTTCACATCTATCCTTGTCACACTTAAGAGGGAAGGAGCGATGCATGATAGTCGTAGAATTACTAACAAACACCACATTCTCTGGTGATTCCTGGTGGATTTGTTGGGTTGCTCACCATTTGAGGAGGTTTAAATTTTCAACTGGCCTGTTTCCAGGTCTTCTACAATCGTGGCCAAGGTAATAGCCTTTTAATTAATCTCCTATAGATATGAGCAAAGGAAATTTGTGAAAAAATGATTGAAAGATCTATTACCTTCCACACACTCTCCTGAGGTTGGATATTATTCACCTGAAATGCAACATTTAGGTAACCGATGATAGTTTAGGTTATAGGCCAAATACCTTGACATTTGATACACCAATTTCCCATGTTATCAATAAAAACGTTTTTTTTAGAAGTTTGGCTTTATTACTGGAGCCCCTACTAAGAACAAGCTTAAACATTATATTTGAATTGTTTTGAATTGGAATCCACCCCCTTATATTCTCTATACAAAGTTGTCTCTTGTTGGTCCATCAAAATGTCATTGGCCTTATCATCTTTCCTTGTTGGGGTATTATACACACTTCCTCTATTTTGGTGCCTTATCAGTCCCTACATTGGCTTTTAGTTTGTGATACACTCTAGATTTACCATAATACCTACAAGGGAATTGCTATATCTTCCTCCAACTTTCCTAGTGACTAGTTCTCTAATACATTTATTAGAGCCAAGCCTTCCCACTTGTGTTTAACGATTGGCACTCCAAACTTCCTTTTATAAATCAAATTTAATGAGAAGGTTAGGCAACTTTTCTATCACTTATTTACATTCCTTCACATACTAAGGACCTATATGGGCCTTCCAACTCCTTCGGTGCAAGTTATCCTAAGATAGTATTTGTTTTTTAGTGCTATCTAAAAAGATAAATTGGTTTTTGGAAGTGATTTTCTCTTCCATATATTGAAGCAAGGCCATTTGGTGTCTTCTCCATTTTCCATACTTAATAGGGTATTCTATCCTTACTTAACTGAATATATCATTTATTTCCTGTTGATCCCCATAGAATTATATCTTCTTTGTCTCTAATCTTGATGCCTTCCCTAGCCATGTGTGCTCTAAATGAGTTCCATTGATCTATTGCTTCTCCACTTAGTCCCAAATAACTACTATCTAGGAAAATATACTCCAAATCTAAGTGGGCTAAGGGGATTTCAAAGATTGAGAAGAATCTTAAATGCCTATTTTATATCTCTTCTAAGGTAAGTACAGTAATTTTTTCATATGGATCCTTCCTAACTCACTCCTCCTCTCCCAACTTGATTGACTTTAATTTCCAATTTGCTAGAAGAGGAATCTACTTATTATGGTTAAGGAGGATATACGAGGCCTTCATGGAGATTACCTCCTCTAATAGGTTTGATGTGATTCCACATCCATTCTTGAAGTGACATTTTTCCCTTCCTTGAACACCAATGTTTTTCCCTTCCCTGAACACCAACAACAATGCCTTAAGCAATAATATCAAATGGATGCATAAAGGACATAAACACGATTTCAAATACCGTTTTATAACTATTCTTGAATATGAAACCTATTGATAACAGTTGAGATGAAAGAAAAAAAATAACATAGGTCACGGTCCCCATAACAAGTAAAATGACAATCATCATTACAATGAAATTTGCATTCACAATTTGGTGCATCTATTATATGGTAGTTTTATTGTCATTCAAAGATTGGTCCAACAAGTTCCTTTATAGATAAACATTCACCTGAAATATAACACCAATTATGAGAGATTCAAAACATATTGATATGGTACAATCCCATAATTCTAAATTAGAAACAACTTACTTTATGTCTTTAATGCAGTTTATTTAGCAGAGGAAACTCTACAGAATATCAATGCCAAAGTCATTTTGCAAATCTTAGAGAACCAAAGTCTTTAAGAATCCATTACAATGAAACGAAAGTGTAGGAATAACATTAAAAATGCATGGAACCCAATAGTTAAGAGATTTTTTTTTTGCAAGTCTTAATTGCTCCTTTAAATTGGGGAAAGAATGATTCCACCTCACTCTTGTTCAAGAGCCTCAAAAGGCCTTATTCCTATATATACAAGTAATATATGAAATCGCATTAGAATGAAACCAATATTCATAGTGCTCAACAATAAAACGAACAACACATGACTAGAGTATTGTTATACAAGGAGAAAAAACTAATGTATCAAAACTTAGCCCCCTATATTAACCACATTTTTTAAAATTCTCATTATTGTAGCTATTATTTGCAGTTCACTTGTAATCATTGCGTCATGACAATGTTTCAACTCATTAATTTTATTAGAAATGGTAGAAATTCTAGAATGCTTAATTATTTTTATCAATCTCTTCAAATTCCAGGAAGAAATTTTTTGGTTCAACTTTTGGAGATATTCAACATCTATGACAATACCTAGTATTTCTTCGTTATCCCCATGACCACTACCTTTCATATTGTTCATCTCTATGATCCTCAAGTTCATAATACTTCCTCTTGTTCTTCTTCCATTGGAAAAATTGTCATCAATATTGGACTTTCCCTATGACCATCATATCCCTTTTGCTCATCCTTATAATCCTCAAGTTCATTATACTATCTCTTGCTCTTCCTCCCATGGGAATATCATCATCAATAAAGGACTTGGGGATATTCTTGTCATCACTAAAGATCCGTTGAATATCTATTATAGGCTACAATGGGATCGTCTATAATACATATTGGTGGAAGAAAATATTGATATGAAAAATGGAAGCCATCACATTCATAAACAAAATTTTAAATAACTTGAAGTTAGTAAAATATGTCCTCGTAATTTCTCTCTTATAATGCATATCGGTTGTGTAGTGAGAAGGCATGATGAGTAGAAACAATAGACCCATTTGTCGAAGTTATTGAGAGATCTAAGTTGCACAAGTAAACAAAATGGGCAGAGTTACATTTCTTACAATCATTTCCTTGCTAATACATCCATTAACATAAATATTATCGGTCTCTAAAATGAAAAAGGGTTTTTCATTCTATCTGTAGAAGTGTACAACTACTTTGAAATGTTTTATCTCTATATTCCCAAAGGTCATGCTTGGTTGGTTCTTCCTTCCTATACACATTACATATTTTCTTAAATTATCCCAAGCAAATTCTACACAATAATAAATGTAATTGTTCCATCACACAATTGATCTATCCTTATATTAATGCTAAATAATAGTAATCAATATTTTACACCCTAATTTTTTGAGATGAATTCCTTTAAGCATTTATTCAACATTGAGGTATTTTATCATTTTCCACTTGCTCTATTTCAAATAAGAATGTAGCCAGAGAATACATTGGGTCTAAAATCATGTCAAGTCTAATATTCCAAGAATGTAACCTGAGAATACATTGGGTCTAAAATCATGTCAATTATAATATTTCAACTATTATATATCTCTACAACAAATCAGTTTAAATGAATTTTGTATAATTCAAAATGTTTAAAACAGAAAGTAGAGAACTCTAAAATTCCAAAAATTTCACACAAGAAGAAAACAATCAAACAATATAAATGATTTTTGTAGAGTCCAAAATGATAAAAAAAAAAGATCAACTTTTATCAAAATGAACTAATAGCATCATAAAATAAATAAATATATCGGGTATGCATCAAAATATTTAGACACCACACCAAGATGGTGAAAATCTAATTTTCAGAAGGTTGGAATAAAAAGACAACTAATTCACTAATCATAACACTAATGATTGCTAAGACCTTTTAATGAAAAGGATAATGAAGTTATAGAAAAAAGAAAAAAAACAATAAATGAAATAGTTGTATAAATAATTTAGCATGACCCTCGTCACAGCACAACAATAGAAGCAAGTGTTCCAAGATTCAACTATAGATAAATTAATAGAGAAAAATCCAATAGTGATAAAATCTTAAAGAATCTAGAAATTATTTATTTTCATCTTCAAAAATAATTCTTTTTTTAACTTACTTTGGAAGAAGAAAAAGAATAATTGCATATAAGTCTAGTTAATTCCAAATCAAATGAGATTTTGGAATCCTTCCAACAAAAGATGATGTAGGAATAACATCCCTGATGGTTTCGACAAAAGAACAACTTGAACAATTTAATAAATCTCCATCCCCTATGTTGTGACAATGAAAGCATAATTATTATTCATTAATACAATGAGAGAGGATGGAAATGTGGGACATGAAAACAGTAATATAGAAAATGGAGAAGAGATGAAAACCAGAGATTACTACAAGAGAAAATCACTCATATTTGAAATAACTTAAAGAATTGGAGATATCTCCAACAAGGAAGGAAGCAACATAAATTTCAAATACCATTAAAATATGGGACACAATAAGAGTTAATAATACATTTTGAACATCAACATGAAGAGTCAATGTTGGAGTGTGATCCAGTGAAAAGCATTGATATGACTAGGCTCACATTAAAGTGGGTTCAAAACCTTTAAGTGAGTCAAGATGAGGTCAAATGCAAGTTGTAGGTGATTTTGACGGCATACATATGCATATCATAGTTCAAATATTTAACCGAAAGGATAACTATGTAACTTGTAATCTATGGAGATATGATCTATACAAAAATCTATGTCATAGATGATAGTTGATGCAATACAAAAACGCCCAAGGAAATGATAGAGAATGTACTAGACAATATAAAAATGTCCAACGCAAAGAGAGAACAATCCAAGCAATGAGAAAAGGACCCAGGAAAAACAAAATACAACCCAGCAATGAGAAAAATGGTCCGGGCAATGAGAGAAGGATCCCAGCAATATAAAAACACCCCAGGCATTGAGAAAAATACTCTAGGCAATGAGAGAAGTAGTTGGACAATAAAAAAACGCCCTAGGAAATGAGAAAACTCCCAAGGAAATGAGAGAAATACCACTGGGAATGAGAGAAGGACCCAGTAAATATAAAAATGACCAAGGTAATGAAAAAAATGCCCCATCAATGACAAAAATGCCCCAACAATGAGAAAAATACCCATGCAATGAGAAAAATGTCCAACAGTCAATAAAATATTAAACACACCAATTTAGAAACTCCCTACAAGATTGCATTAGCTCCTAGATGAGATCTATTGGCAATCTTAAAGGTCATCTAGTGGTAGATAATAGAGAGTTGTTGGGTTTAGAACCCAGGCAATACAAAAAACGACCAAGCAATGAGAAAAATGGTCCAGGCAATGAGAGAAGGATCCCAACAATATAAAAACGCCCCAGGCAATGAGAAAACGCCCAAGGCAATGAGAGAAATACCACAGTGATTGAGAGAAGGACCCCAACAATATAAAAATGAGCAAGGCAATGAGAAAAACACCCTATCAATGACAAAAACACCCCAGCAATGAGAAAGACGCCCAACAATCAATAAAATATTAAACACACCAATTTAGAAACTCCCTACAAGATTCTAACATCTCCTAGATGAGATCCGTTGATTTGCAATTTTAAAGGTCATCTAGTTGTGGATAAGAAAGAGTTGTTGGGTTTCCCACGGGCTAAGGAAAGAATTAAATATTGAGCAAAAATAACAAGTTATAATAGACATTTATTCCCACGCCATTAATAATCACTAGGAAACCATTAAAAATATATATCAACTTCCATTAAAATATAGATCAACTTTCATTAAAATGACTGTATATATATCTAGATATATCCACACAGTCATACTCCATTCAAGGCTTTTGGAATTTCATTAAAGGATATACACTTTGCAGCTGCTGCCACCATTTCCTTTGCAGGTCAATCCTCCCTTCTAGTGCCTTTTCATGTTTTTCATTTGTACCTCAGAAGGTGAAGTTGAAAAATGTGAAGAACCTGCAATAATTAATTAATGAAAACACACGAAATAGCAGAAATAACAGAACTCAGAATCACTTTTATATTGATCGCAGGTCACTTCGAGGGGGCAACCTCCTTTGAGCAAGCTCAATACAAATAACTTCACAGTACCTTCATTGGTCTCAACACAAACTTATATACTAAGTCTAGGCACAAATACCATGTGTCAATAGAAACCATGGGCTAATAAAACATATGGATCAACAATTACTATAGGACGACTTTCAAAGCATATGCATCCAACAACAATAATACAAACTATGGATCAACAAATACTATGGGATGACTTACAAAGCATATGTGTCCAACAACAATATACTAACAAACTAAATAGAAGGGTTGACATGTGTTCCTAACATCCCCTCTCCCTTAGAAAAAGCTTTGTCCTCAAAGATTTAGATGTGGAAATTGATGCAGAATCTGAAGGAGTGGTTGCCCTATAGCATCCTCGGGTTGCATTCCAGCCCACTGATGCCTTGTGAGTTTCAGAGAGGATTGCTTGGAAGGTTGTAGACGAAGAAGGACCATATCCACTGCGTGGAAAGTGCGCTCAGAATGGTGTTGATCGTCTTGTTTCTTCAATCAAATTCTTGCCATGTGAAGATTGTCCTGCAGAATGAGAAGAATCTGATCGCGGTTTCGAAGAACCGAGTCAATTGCCTGAACTGGGGAGCCATAAACTGCTTCATATGGTATCCTTTTAGATGTGGTATTGTACCACTGAAGCGCTTCTAGGAAATCCATAGAAATAGCTATCCACATCTGTGTAGGGATGGGAAAGGGTTCAACCAGTCTCGAAAGGAGTGTTGTTTCACCCTTGTTGACCTGGAAAGTATCACACCCAACCACCATCTGGCGAATTTTCATTTTCAGTCCCTTCCAAAAGAAGTTACATTGTTCCCTTTCATAGGTTTTGAGGAACCCAGAGTGCCCTACTGATGAAGAAGCATAGAGTTCACAGAAGAGATAGCCCTGTTGAATAGATTGCAACCAATGTGGAACAAGTAGATAAATAGTTGTAAGAGAATCTGGGTCATCAAATTGGCGAGAAGGAGCATCTGCCACCATATTATCCTTACCCTTCTTGTAAGTGATCGCATAGTCATAACCCATGAGTTGGATAACCCATTTCTAGTGTGCTGGTGAGGAGACCCGTTGTTAAAGACTCTAGAGATCAGTCTTGATGCAGAAATAATTTCCTAATAGGGATGGATTCCACTTCTATACTGCATGCAAAATAGCCATCATTTCCTGTTGAGATGTAGATGCGGCTAAATGCTTACCGGAAAGGTCTCTTGAAAGCGGCAATCCCACTGGTGCAACAAAGACTCCTGCATATCTATCCAAGGAAGTAGTGGAGACCGTTGGTGGGTGCATCTAAATGGAATGGAGCTGAGCGATGACACCATGTGAATTCTTCTTAAGGATCTTTTCCAGGCTATGTGAACTGATGATGCGGAGAGACCCTAGTTGTAAGCCCATAAATTTTTGTTGTGTCCCATTGACTGAAAACTGCATCCAAAGTTCAGCAAAATCCCATAAGATGGGGCCAAGTGTGTGTAACCATTGAACGCCCAAAACCACATCACATCCGCCTAAGGACAAGGAAAACATGTCAGAGCGCAGGTTATAATATTCCAGATAGATACGCACATTGTGACACTTTCCCTTGCAAGGTAAGGTGCTCCCATTGACAACCATGAATTCAAAGTTAGAGCAAGGATGGAAAAAAAAATTAGCGTGTTTGGCGATCTGCGGGTCAATGAAGTTATGAGTGCTACTAGAATCAATGAGTATTGTAAGAGGAAGCTTCTTGAAGTAACCCTGAACCCGCATTGTTTGGGGGGTGGTGACGCCGGATAAAGGATGGAGAGATATCTCTGGGTGGTCTTCCTAAGATGGGAAGTCAATAGGCGGCTCCTAAATGTCAACTTGATCACCTAGTGTATCTGGAGCTTATTCACCAACTTCAGAGGCGGGCGGAGAATCCACATCCAATAGATAGAGCTTTTGTTGAACACATATATGTCCCCGAGTGAATTTTTCATCACAATTATAACAAAGCCCTTTTTCTCTACGTGCCTGCATCTCTATTTCGGACAAATGCTTGATAGGATTTGGTCGAGGAGTTGGCGGGATGGGAGGTCATTGAGAACCCATATTTCAGAAGAGAACAAAAGTGGGTTTGGAGCGCTATTGGGTGGCAATCTTGTCTTCTGCAAACTTATCCAACCTCAAGGCTTCCATCATTGTGTTGGGACAAAACATTTTGACCTTTGGGTGGATTTCATCCTTAAGACCAGTGATAAAAAAACTCCTGTAGAAGTCATTAGACAATCCTTTTGTGTGGTTGGCTAGTTTCTCAAATTCTGTTTGATACTCTC
The DNA here is from genome assembly GCA_027924585.1 of Larix kaempferi. Lineage (NCBI taxonomy): Eukaryota > Viridiplantae > Streptophyta > Pinopsida > Pinales > Pinaceae > Larix > Larix kaempferi. The sequence continues at coordinate 3,549,078 of BSBM01000022.1, read as the reverse complement.
TCACAGTGCCAATTTGACGAATTTTAGTGAGTGCTCTAGTGAAGTCATCAAAAGCACTAGCACCAAATCACTAGAAAAGGAGTTGGAAAAAATCTATCCATTTTGGCTTGTCATGAGCCTTGATGTACCAACGGTACCATTGAAGGGCTTCCTGTTCCAAATGAAAGGATGCAAGTGGAACTTTTTGGACATCAAAAGTATTATGCAGACTGAAATACTGTTCTGCATGATAGATCCATCCAATCGAATCAGTACCATTGAAGCGAGGAAATTCAAGCTTTGGACCATGGAAAGTGCTGGAAGAAGCGAACCCATTGGCTACAGAAGATTCTTGTTGTCGGTTATTGTTCATGGTTGAATGCTAAAGATGGAGGCTGAGAAATTTTTCATCCAGATCTTGGAGTTTGGTTTGGATGGATCCAAGTGCTTCCTCCATGGTTTTTGCTCCTGCACGGGTGACAACCATACCCAGGAGTTTTTTTTTTTTTGGAATGAATAGAAAAACACAAACAAAATCTTATTTAGTAAAGGTAAATTTGGATTTGGGAAAATTTTGGATGGGTAATTGGGGTTTGACTAGGTTGTGGACACTTTTTGATGGACAGGGAGGCAAAAAATGGGGATTTCAGAAGCGGGGTGAAAGAATGAGAAAATTTGTCAAAGAGGGACAAAGAAGTGGAAATAGGGAATGAACACGGTGGCAAATTTTGGAGGCGAGTGGGTGAAAATTGAAGAAGTTATGGCAAACCTTAAAAATAGACAAATGTGAGATTTCTGGATTTGGGAAGTAGAATTTGGGATAGGGTCCTCAGGAATGAAATATGCAGAATGGGATTGCAGGGGTGTACGGGAATTTTTCAGGAATGGATCTGCAACAACGCGGAAGGGATCGAAAATAGATAGATCTGCAACGATGCGGAAGGGATCGGCAACAGATGGATCTGAAACGACCCCGAATGGATAAAAAATGGTTGGATCTGAAATGACTTTGAGAATAGATTTGAAATGGCTCGATCTAGAATGACTGTCAAAATGGATCTGAAATGGATCGGAATGGATCTTAAATGGCACGGAAGTGATCGACAACAGTTCAACTGAAAATAGATATGGACCCCGGGTTTGTGCAGCTTCCTATCGGTTTAGGGGATTCACTCGGCCACCAATTCTATTTGACGTCTTGCGTATTGAGGCAGTACCCCTCACTCCACAGCTCAGGTAAAACTGATAACCACTTTGCCACAAACGACAGCTCTTGGTTTACCTCACGGGTGGGAACTAGTCAATCAGATAGGGGTCATTGCCCTTTTCGCTGGCAGGTCCTCTCAATGGGCCAGCTACTTTGGGGTTCCTGTTGCACTCCTCACAATGCGTTTTAGGGATTATGCCCTAGTACTTCCCACAGTTAAGCGGATAGGGATTATTCCCAAATCCGAAGCTGCAACAGATGCGAAAAACAAATTTGGCAGAAATTCCACCCAACGAGCCCAAGAAAGTGCTCTGATATCAGATGTGAAGAACCTGCAATAATTAATTAATGCAAACACATGAAATAGCAGAAATAATAGAACTCAGAATCACTTTTATATTGATCGCAGGCCACTTCGAGGGGGCAACCTCCTTTGAGCAAGCTCAATACAAATAACTTCACGGTACCTTCATTGGTCTCAACACAAACTTATATACTAAGTCTAGGCACCAATACCATAGGTCAATACCACATGTCAATACAAACCATGGGACAATACAAAATATGGATCAACAATTACTACGAGATGACTTTCAAAGCATATGCGTCCAACAACAATAATACAAACTATGGATCAACAAATACTACGGGACGACTTACAAAGCATATGCGTCCAACAACAATATACTAACAAAGTAAATAGAAGGGTTGACATGGGTTCCTAACAAAAAACCTTTATCATGTTTTTTGTCACATCCAAAGAACCCACATACACTCCACAGTTTTGGGTGATCTATCAATTCTATGTGTTGCACAGAGAAACAGTGAGTTGAATCTAGATGATACATTTAGTATATTGAATATTAACATTTGTAAAGGCTCATTTAAAATACGGTCTTGAGTTCACACAAATTAGTAATGCATCACATATCGGAACTCAGATATATATATTTAGATGTGTTTCTAATATCTCATGAAGAGCTATGAACCCCAATTTTGACATTTGTTTTAAGTAACTGTAAATATTTTAAGTTGATTGGTGGGGAGTAATGGATCCCATTTCATCAATGTTGTAGAATTTATATTTTCGATATCTTAATGAGAACACATGTATTCTTTGGAATTTGAACATGAATCTTCACAATGACAACCTATCGTCTTTACCAATATTAAAGTTCATAGGCCTCCACAATGACAACCCAATATATGTACTAGTGTTTTCATTATTGTGTGTAGACATTTGTTGTTAATTTGATTTGTAATTTTGATTGATATATCCAATTTATACATATAATTGTGTTAAATCTAATATGATTTCACATGATTCTAGGTTTTTATTTGAGTTGAAGCTTAGGACTAAAACATAATTGCATACATCCCTAATGATCACCCTGGCTGGGGATGTCTACACTAGTTTCCCTAATGACATGATTCTATATTTTTACTTGAGTGGAAGCTCAGGACTCAAACATAACTACATACATCCCTGATGATCACCTTGGCTGGGGAGGTCTACACCATCTACTATGATGATAGTGTAGCACTGAACTAGAAAAGAGGCTTAAGATTCTGACTATAACCATGAAAATGATCTTTCAACAAATTAAACCAGATCTTTTGACCAATTTTAGAATTGTGAGGGACATGATAGCACCGAGGGTATCAAGGCGGTCTACAACCCAGTATGTGGAAGATGTTGTCATGTAATATAGGTAACCTGGGCGTGGAAATTATAACCTACATCACAAAAGAATAATATGTTTATTTATAAAAATAAAAATAAACTGTAAAGATCTATTTTAAATATGGATCTACCAATCACTAATGGATCCAATTTATTGAGTTATAATTTTTTTTCTTAATTTTTTCCAAAAAAAATGACACCTCAAGAGATCCCTCTTGGTGCTTGATAGATCATGTTTTAAGATGGATCTATCTTGGTTACATCATTTTGTTGCCTATGATTTTGTTGTTATCTAGTGAAGATGTCTTAGACTTCCTTTAATCTAATTTCACTATCGCTGATATGGTGGAAGTAGGCTCACAAATATTGGAACCTTGTATTCCAATGAAATGCTATAAAATCCCTCAATCCATCCTTAATTTTTTATCATCACGGTTTAGTAGTTTAGGTGTGCACTATTTTCTGGGCATATGTAGACGAGTCCTGCAAACCCATTTTGGTTTTGTATATTAGGTTAGTCTGAATTTGCAGTTGGGGAGACTATAAGAGAATAGTTGTATTTGTCTGTATGGTTAAGTACTCGCTTGTGAATATGCACTGGGTATGATAATGGGTTAACAGTGAGTTTGAAATTTTTTGCAGACCCATGTTGGTTTTGTATCTTCGGTTATTATGATTTTGTAGTAGGGAAGGCTATAAAAAAATAGTTGTATCTGTCCTTGGGGATGAGTACTAGCCTGTGAATATGAACTGGGTATAATAATGTGTTACCAATGAGTCTAAACCTTTTTGCACAATGTAATATGGACAATTGTACAAGACGAGATTCAACTACTTAACTCGTTGTTCAATACTCAAATACAGTTATATTAAAGTTCATATTACTATCCTTGATTCAATTGGTCGATGTTATGAATATGGTTTCATAGGACTATTTAGTTCTGACTGGGATGTTAAAATCTTATCAGCTTATAAAATTAAAAACCTTTTGTCTTAGATATTTGTCAGAATGCACCCATGATCTTTTTTGAGAGTTTATAAGCATCCTTTTTTTTTCCTTTGAGCAAGATTCAAAGTCCTTAAATCTTGGCTTCCCATGTGGTTGGTTATCCCTGCATTTCTCCCAAGAAAGAACTCAAGTTTGCACTTGAATCCTTTTGGAACAGCAAGAGTAGTGCAACTGACTTGCGGAATGTAGCAAAGGATTTGAGATATGCAACATGGAAGTAGATGGTTGATGCTAGTCTAACATACATCCCAAGCAACATGGTATCCTACTATGATCAGGTCTTTGAGACAAGTTCCATGGTTGGGGTTATTCCTCCATAATATGGGTGTACTCGTGGCGAGATTGGATTCAACACTTACTTCTCAATGGAATGCAGAAGTGTTAAGATTCATTCTATGGAGATGATCAAGTGATTTGAAACAAACTAGTAAGTGAAACACTGCAAACTCTAGCAGGTTGTGAATACCCTGACTTTACTTAATAGATTTGTGAAATTTTGTTTATTAAAAGGATTTAAACATAGATGAGCTTGTCCTTTTGAGCGACTACATAGTTCCATAGCTGGGACTAGAAAGTTAATTCAAGTACTCTTTGCACAACTATGTGGATGAATACAAGGAGGACAAAGAGGTTAGTATTATTCTTCATTTTGCCACAATGACATTTGGATTTAAAGAAGTATTCCTTAGCTTCTTAGAATGAAAAGTACCCACTTTTTATTGTTTGACTCTAAAATATCCCTGCATCTTACACATTTCATTGGCATGAAAGTTCTGTGAGATTTTATCCACTTTTAGGATGTAAAATTAATGCTTTTTTTTTTAGTGCAGATTGATATTGAGACTATAATTGTCATCATAGGTCCCATTTCATACTTTATGTTATGAAATCCCCCAAAGGGTGTTCCTAAAACATTTGGACTTATATCTCTTCTTGATGCAATTCTGCCAGTCTACAAGTAAGTTTTCATGTAGAAGCCTCCTCAAGTTGTAGATTCATGCACTTGATATTGTAAGTAATGGTACAATTTGACAAAAAATATTTTCTTTGTGTTGTTGTTAATTTAGGGAGGTCTTAGGTGAGTTTAAGGCATATGGGGAAACATGGATATATTTTGAAAATCCCTCGCTTGTAATGGAGCTTGGCGCTCATCACCTCGATGCCTTCTCTAAAGCTTATTCTTTCTTAGAGGAAGTACTTGTTGGGACCAAATTTCTTGTAGAAACATACTTTGTTGTTATCCTTTTCAAGACCTATAGGTAAGGTGGCATTTTTTGCATCCATTTATGTAGATGATACCTTTATTTTTACTTACAATATGAAAATGATACTGCATTTCTATTGAAAACAGGTAGATAGTACTTGAACTCCAAAACTCATATAGTTTAGCTTTAAGGATATAAATTTTCTGATACTCTGAAATACCTTATTTGCACCATCACTCATTTTCTCAAAAACAGTTATATAGTACTTGAATTCCAAAATTCATAGAGTGTAGGTCTGGGAATCTAAATTTAAATCAAGACCATCATCTAGTAGAAGTCTATATCTACTATTGGGTTGGATCTAATATGCATCTAACTAAAACACTTAGCCTTTTCAAAATTATTGGTTTTCCTGGAGACAAATACCTTTATGCTGGAGTAATTGACGGACAAAACGTCTGGGATAATGAATTGTCACAATCGTTTAGCATTTTAAAGGATCTTGAAAAAATTGTTGGTAAAGGTATGTTTGCACTATGCACACTATATTTCCTTGCTTGAGGTTCTCTTGAAATGAAAAATTCCATATGGTTTCCTATTTAATCTGAGAATGTCATCTATTTGCATTGTAGTAAAATTAGTTGTCTCCACTTTCTACTCTCTTCTCCATATAGATGTGGATTTAGTAAATGAGACAAAACTTGATAATGAGATTAAGTCCTGGATTGCATTTGCTGCAAAAAAAGTAGTTGAAGTAGTAGTTATGGAAAAAGCATTGATTGGTCAAGCACATCACGTAAAATTCTTGACATTTTTGGAGCTTGCATTCTGTTGATTACCATTATATATATTTGTGAAGACAGGGCTAGTTGCAATTACAAGATGGAATGCATTTCCTATCAGAATGAAGACCATGGCCTAGGGTGTAACTATAGTCTAGGTTTTTGAACTCAGAGGTTGGTTATTACTTGCGTCTAAAATATGCCCCTTTTCAATCTCAACATTGTTTTCATACTGATATTTCTGTATTCTAGAGCATTTTATTTGAAAACCTAAGTCTATCTAAACACAATCATTTTTTGCAGGCATATTTTGCTGCTCATGCAGCTGCTATATCTTCAAGCAATAATTCTCTCTTCATAAATAATATCTACACCAAGATCCATAAAATTTAATATGGGGAAAAACATTCTCCTAGGGATTCATGTTGGAGTAAACTCGACTTATCCATATAACCCTAATACAAGCCATAAAACAACACTAGCAAAATAGAACAAGTATTTTTCCAAATAAATCCAGTAAAAACAAATCCACATCATCGTCATCTCGTAGCACCCATCATTGTGATCCGGCAAGCTTAAAACTTAAAAATAAAGTATAGCCATTTTAGCAAACACATACAAAGATAGAAAACACTTGAATAGGACTAAGCCATCATAAATTTAGAGAAAGGGGTTTCAACTTTGTTGATGCCTCCAAAGACCAACATGAAAAACAAATTACTTTCATCATCCGGTCAACTTTAATTAAAAGACTCATGTTCTCTCAGATAAATGCCTCATTTTGCATCAAACTATTAAGTGCATCAGACTCATCATTAAATTTGACATCACAGAGAACCACACGGGGATTTAACTTCAAACATCAAATGAAAAATTTACACTGTAGAAAATCTTACCTAATTTTCAGGGAGAATTCAACCCTATGGTCCATAATCCTCACAAAAGTATTTCTCCAAAATTGAAATTGGGGGAGAACTAACTCCTGTTCACCTCCATTATGGAAAAATTGGGGCGAAGTAACAGTTCTTGGCCTCCATTACTGAAAATACGAGGGCGAACTCACAATTTCATGTATATTTGAGAGGGCTAAATCCCTATTTTCCTTTATCGCAGGGTTGTCTATTTGATTTCTCATCATTATTGGTTTAATAAATATTGGAATAATGTATCAAATTTTAAAAAACCCTTTCCATTTCAAAAGTTTGCCCATCAATTTTTTGTGACCCCTAAAATTCCGGCCATGTGCTAAATTTCGCCCCTAAAATTATCCCTGATCAAGAATGGGAGGTTCTTGACAGAAAGGAACTGGGAACAATATGATTGTTCCTGTATTCATTGGTGGCTTTCAATATTTCAAAAGAAAATACAACGGAGGGTATGATGAACGCATTCGGTAAGCTGTATAATAAATCCTCGGCCTCCAACAAGGTATTTCACATGAAGCGTTTGTTTAATATGAAGATGTCAGAAGGTGGATCTGTTGTTGATCATTTAAATGAATTTAATACAATTACAAATTAGCTAATTTCTATAAAAGTGAACTTTGATGATGAGGTTAGGGCTCCTCTAATCTTGTGTTCATTTCCAGAAAGTTGGAATGACTTGGTCATGGCTGTAAGTAACTCTGTGTCTGGTTAAAACACTTTGAAATTTGATGATGTTGTTGGTATTATTCTTAGCGAGGAAAAGCACAGGTGAGACATCAGGTAATGTGTTGACCATGGAGCCCAGGTAACCACAGTAAGTATAAAAAGGGAAGATCCAAGTCCGGACTGAGAAAGATAGAGTGCTGGAATTGTGGAAAGAAAGGACATCTGAAGAAAGACTGCATATCTCTAAAGAAGAAAGGATATGGACAACATGAGACTACTCAGGAAGAAAATGTAGTAGGTGATGTGTTACAAGATGATTCGATTCTTGCATTAGATAATACTAGTTATTACTGGATAGTAGATTCAGGGGCTTCATGTCATGCTACACCCCATAGGAAATTGTTTCATGATTATGTTCCAAGCGATCTTGGACATGTTTTATCGGGTCATTATGAACCATGTAAAATTGTATGAATGGGTAAGGTACGGATAAAGTTAAAGAATGGTGAATGGATGCTAAAAGATGTAGGGAATATTTCTGCTATGACAAGAAATATGATCTCAACAGGGCAGTTGAGAGATGGTGGTTTATCTATGTTTGGAGAGACGTGGTCAAAGATCAAAAAATGATCGATGGTGATAGAAAAACGAGACAGGATAGGTACATTGTATTTATGTCCTCATAATACTGACTAATATATCTCTTTAGCTTCCAAAAGAACAAATACGGCATTGTGACATCATAGGGTTAGCCACATGAGTGAGAAAGGGATGCAGATTCTCCACTCAAGGAAGTTACTACCAGATCTAAAGCATGTACGTTTGGAATTCTGTGAGAACTATGTTTATGAAAAACAGAAGAGAGTCATACTTATCAGGGTTGGGAAAGAGAAGAAGACTGAAAAGTTAGAGCTTCTGCATACAGATGTATGGGGACCGGATCAAGTACAATCTCTTGGTGGCTCTCATTATTATGTGGAGGAGAGTGGGGGGAGGGCGAGGGGATGAAGGGAAGGGAAGGGGGATAGGAGGGATGGAAAGGGGAGGGGGAGCGGAGAGGGAGGGGGAGGGGAGAGGGGGAATGGGAGTGGATTTTTAGTTTTAATTTGTTTTTTTTTTAATTTTTAATTTTTAAATGTTTAGTTTTAATTTGTTTTTGTTTTTTTTTAAGTTTTGATTTTAGTTTTAATTTTTTTTTCAATATTTATTGATTTTTTTTTCAAATTATTTGGTTTAATTTAAAATGTTTTTGATTTTTTTTAAATTCAATTGATTTCTTTTTTAATGTTTTGGTTGGAATTTACAAAAAAAAAAAATGTTAGTTTTTTTTTTTTAATTTTTAATTTTTATTTTCTTGGGATTTATTTTCAAATGTTTTGTTTATAATTTTTGCTTTGTAAATGATGTAAATTTTACATTTTTGAATTTTCACTTTTTTGAATTTATTTTGTCATTTTATTGTTTTTAAATTTTAACCTCAAATAGAAATGATAGTGATTCTAGTAGGTTCATTTTTCAATCCAAGGATCAATTTAGGGTTTTGATTGCAACGATACCCTCCATAGTTTTCATAAAATTGTAATTTTAACCCCCCTAGAAAATGGGTGATATTGCGTTTTCTTCTTTATGCGCCCAAATATCATAACTTCTACCTTTTATGGTTTAATATATTGTTTTATTATTGGTCAAATAATTTCTTGAATAATTTGTGTTTAACTAAGTGCTAGTTTTATATAGTGTTACTATGATATTTAATTAATACAATTTTAAATTATGATTCAATTATAGAATAATGCCAATTTTTGAAAATGTGTGCTACCGATAACATTAGTTTTTAATTCGGGACTTGATTTTAAGGTTTTTGTCAACAACAATGAGGATTGTTTTGGTTCGTGTCTATATTTTTAACAAAAAAAAAGTGGTGCTACCAGTAGCACCACTTTTTTATTCAGGATTGTTTTTTGGTGTTTTTTATGCAAAAATATGAGTTTTTATGGCTAGAATTCTCGTTTTGAGTATAAAGTTCTCGTCAAGTTGTATAACATGTTGAAGATGTTGAAGGAAATAACAATGCATTAGATATGCATATTTTACAAGACTATGGAAAACAAAGTTCAACAATGTGCGTATTCCTTGGAGGTCAAGGATGGGGGTTTGCGATATATTTCCTTCTCTTAAACAAAGAAGAAATAAATCAGAATGGATAGAGAGAAGTATGTCTCTAACAAATTTATTTTTTTGGAATAAATATCTATTACGAAATCTCATCGATGTTTTGTTTTTATTTTATTTGTAGATTTTATTGTTAAAGAAAGTCAAGCACATCTCAATCAACAATCAATTGAACGAAAAAAAGTTATACAAACATCGCACGAAGTTTTATGATGAACCACGTAAGTAAATGGGTTTGATAATTGATGCCATGGATCTAAAAAAAACACTTTTGCCACATTTTGTTCGTGTTCCAAATAATTTAAAGGAGGAAATTTTTATTCGGTTTCACTTGATTGGTTGTAAGGTTTTTAATGGTCAAATGTCTCCAAGGGTTTACTTTACAGCTCCCAATATTCATAATGATGCAAATCTGACCATTACTATAATTCACCATGTGTTATCTCATTGGTCTGGTAATATTCCTCGAGTTATATATCTGCAATTGGACAACACCAGCTAGGAAAACAAAAATCAGATCTTGTTTGGTTATCTGAACATGCTTGTTGAATTGGGAATTTTTCATAAGCCTAAAGTTGGTTTCCTTCTTGTTGGGCATATGCATGACTATATTGATCAAATGTTTAGTCGTTTTGCAGTGACATTGGGGAGAAAGAATGTTGGGATCCTGCCATCATTAACTGAAAATATTAGAAAAAGATGTAGTCTAGAGCCTATTGTACTAACATTGAAGGAAAATATTGACATGCGGAGATTTATTTTGGGATCGCATGGCGAAGAAAGGTGCATTGAGAAACTTAATGACATTAGTTTTCAACATTAATTTAGTATAAAAAATATTGATGGGAAAACACTACTATGGGGTAAGAAGTACTCAACAAGTGCAAAATGGGGGCCTACATCAGGTTTAGCATTACTGAAATTCATCCCAAGTCATCAAATGTATGCTTCAAAGTTATTGTTGTTGTAATCAATTGTTGAGATTCAAAATGCATGCCGGCACAATAGAGATGTTGATTCTTCTCAATGCTTGGAAGAAATAAAAAATTCTATCAAAGATACATATGACTATTTTGATGTTGTTGATTCTGATTGGTGGGAGTCATTTTTCATAGAGAAAAATGACATAATTTCAAACTTGACAAGTGGAGATATTTTTTTGAAGATTCCATTTAGTTGGCCACAAAGTATGTCAAATGAAAATGAGGAGAGAAATGTTGAGCCTAAAGGTGTTGCGCCTTCTCAACCAGAAGAAAGGGAAATGTACACTGGGTCTAGAAGATCATCTGCATGGCATGAGGCAATGGAAGACCTTTACAGAGGCTTAGTACAAGATCTTAAGGAGGGTTGCATGATTGTAGTTTTGGCCACGGAATATCTAGACGGTTATCCATTCTAGATTTCAAAAGTTATGAAAGTGAATAAAGAAAATGAAGAATTTATATATATTGAAGTACATTGGTATGCAACATACATACACCCATTTGATGGTGTGTACAAGCCGGAGATGGTGATCGAGAAAAAGGTTTTCAAAAAGAGAAAAAGAAAGTGTCAAAATGTAAATCATCGTCGCATAGAAATTTTGAAATTAGAGGATGTTGGCAAACTAGTTTATGACTTCCAGTTGACAAGGAAAGGCACTCTTCACTCCAAGACTATAGAGATTATCAAAATATTGTTGGCACCGGAAATAGTTGCAACATGGGAGTCTGCTAAACCAAGGCGTAGATCTAGAAGATATATGGCATATGAAATGTTGGGCGTACATGAATACTCAGATGGTGCACTCATTGATAGTAGAGAATAAAATGGGTCATCTACATCTTCATCCAGCCATTCATCTGAAGAAAAAAAATGTAGCTTCTGATGGTGTGTCAGAATTCATGTGTTGATTTGAATATTTGCACATGAAACATTTTGTCTTTTTTATTAATATGCCATTGTTTATATGGAAACTCTAAAGGAGTGCTTGAATTTTGATATGAATTACTTCTACATCGTATGGTTTAATATATGATTTTATAATGAATACCATAAATTTTTTATTTTATATGAAAAGAGTGGTCAAATTATTTCCTTAATAATTTGTGTTTAACTCAATGTAAGTTTTATATAGTGTTACTAAAAGATTAAATAAGCACAATTTTCAATTATGATAAAATCATATAAAAATGTCATTTTTCGAAAAAGTGTGCTACCGATAGCATTAGTTTTCAATTTAGAGCTTGATTTTAAGGTTTTTGCAAACAACAATAGCAAATGTTTTGGTTCAGTTCTATATTTTTTAACCCAAATCAAAAAGTGGTGCTACCAGTAGCACCACTTTTTGCTTCGGGATTGTTTTTTGGTGTTTTTATGCAAAAATATGGGTTTTATGGCTAGAGTTCTCATTTTGCGTATACAGTTCTCGTCAAGTTGTATAACATGTTTCACCTAGATTTAAGAAACATCATCCTTTGAGAGGTAGGCATATATATCACTTTGTTGTTTGGGTGAATTCTACATTTGAAATTAAAAAAGGTTGGTGTTGAAACCTCTATTCAATGAAAGGATTTTGAATGAAAATGTCCTACTTTTGGTTTTAAGATGGCGTTCGAAGGGAATGGAGGTGATCCACTTTATAGAGAAAACTTTACCCGAGGCAAGGCCTATGCAATGGATTTGAACATTCGATACAAGGCACTTTGTATTAAAATGGTATAATTAATATGACATGGTAATCCTTTCTATATGATGTAAATTTGCATTATGAAAGTCGGTTTGGGATTGGGATAAGGAACTCAAACATGTATACCTATTGGAAATTTACACTTGAATGTTGCAAGTTCTTAATAAAACAATTACACTGCAAATATCAATAAGCTAAAGTATTAACTTTCAACAAGAAATTTCATTCAAATTTCTAATCTATACATGCATGGATTCTTATAAAGAAACACTTTTGAAAAAGAGAAGACCTAACCTATAATATAAGGAAGACTTCAAATGACTCGGTAAGGCGGTATAACCATGCGCAATCCCTTTTCACTTTCAAAATTTACTATTGTGACGGTTTCCTAATGATTGTCCCTAAAATAAACTCAAGATACGTCTCTACTCAATACTATCCATCAGAAGCAATTCATAAATAATACTAAAATTCAAATGTCTTAACATTGATCTAAAAGTATACGACTTTTTCATTTAATCCAAATGCCAACAAAGGATCAAGGGGATGTCTAATATATTTCATGTGAGGCAAGCATTGAAGTCAAAAGAAGAATGGGCACATGTGCCATCAATTCCATTAATATTTAAGATTTGCATAAATAAATGTGAAACATTCGAAAGTTGTTTTGGGAAGCCTAGTGAATAATCATGGGTTTTTGAAAAGTGAGCATTCTAAATTTGAAATCACCTTGATGTTCAATTAGGAACTTGCAAGATATGTTTATAGGATGTTTGAAAATTTCCTTAATATTTTTTTTGGGTAGTTTGAGAGATGGACATTTGAAGCATCAAAAGTCCCAATATATTATTAGAGAGACTCAAGAGAAGAAAATTAGAATATCTCCAAGCCCGATAAAATTAGAATAACTCCATGCCTGATAGCTTAATGGGGGAAGTTGAAAGATTGATCACAATCAAGGAGGGAGGGCTAGTAAATCATCAAACACTTTCAAAATATGTAGAAAGTACATATTTTGAAAAGACTTGATAGGTTATCAAATAATTTTGAAAGATGTATTGGCTTCTTCAAAAGTTTTCTGATAGTGTATCAAGGGATTTGGAATGATTGATGTTGAAATTTTGGGAAAGTTCCGATAGTATTTTGAGGCCTCTCAAAATATGTTCATTGAATGAATAAATTGGTTCAATATACTATCAAGGTTTGGTTTGATAGCTTGTTTGGGCCTTTCAAAATATGTAAAAGTTAATCTTTCAAAAATGGTTTCATAGAGTATCAAGGGGTTTGAAAAGTTATACTAAGCTCATATAAGGATTGATATAGTATTATGACATTTTGAAAGAAACTCATTTCAAAGATAAATAGGGATTCATAGTATATTGAGGATTTCCAAAACATGAAAAAATGAAGTTTTGAAATGGCATGATAGAGTATTGGTCCATCTAAAAGATGATTAGTTCAAAAAATGAAAATTCCTTAAATGCACTATTAGGGTTTCTCAAAAGATGTCGACCAAGAAAGAATATTAATAAATGCTTGATATAATATCAATGCACATTGAAGGATAAGATTTTCAATTCAAAAGTAGATTGATAGAGTACCATGAGTCAATTGACGAAATTCAAAAGATAAATAGCTCAAGTTCCAGATATGGATGAACAAGGTATCAATTTTATATTTTTAAGTCTTCTCTTGTTTTATCTTAATTAAATATTAATTCAATTGTGAAGGTTTTTCTTTAAATGTATACTGTGTATTCCAAGTTCCAAATTCCAAAGGGGTGAACCCATGAATATGGGTAACACTTTTTGGCCAAAAGTGATGGTGAAAATTCAATTTCTTACTCATTCATTAAATCGAAGCCCTCGGAACTCATATATGCCTTGTGAATTCCGACACACAACAAAAAAACAAAAATGTAGGGAATTGTGTTGTATTTTCACCTATATTTAAAATAATAATAATAATAATAATAAAATTATTTAATATGCCAAAAACACCCTTTTGAAGAGCGCGAGTTGGTATGGGGCGTATATATTTTTTGAAATATTTTTGTTTTGTACTTTTCTTCTTGTTGATTTTTCTTTGCATTGATTCGAAGTTGTGGTCATGGTTTTGTAAGTGTAAGTTTCCAAATAAACTAAGAAATAATTATCATATGAACTTAGAAACTCATAAATTATATGTCAATGGATAGATGATTTGTTAACAAATCCATTGGTATGAAGTCTGCCTTCTAAGGTGCATCCTAAGATAGGGTTTAAGTTTGGAAAATAAAGGAGAAAAATAAATTTTTAGAAAAGGGGGTTAAAAGCCTATTTTTGTTGATGTATATGTAACTTCGGAATGTATTTCATATATATATTCATTGTACCCTTATAAGAGATGTGTTATTCCTCTATAAGGAAGTGTCGTCATTTGTATTGACAAGTGTCGCAAGTGGATTAACTTGTCGATGGGTTATTAGACTACCTGATGTGGGTGTCGGCCCGAAATATATGTAACTGGGGTTATTAGGTTGAGTTAGACAAGTCAGCCCCATAAGTAATTAGGCAGGTCAGGACAAGTATAAATAGAGAGTCTGGATTCTCCATTTTGATCATCTCAGAACTCACTCTTCTCTCACTCAAAAAGTGGTGCACATTGGAGGAGGAGGATCAGCTGCATAGTAGGAGACTATCTATTGTATTTGGTTGTACTTTGGTTGAGCCATTGCTCTATCTATCTCTGAGGAAGTTGTGGGGTTTTTCACCTTAGGGTTTTTCCCACGGAAACTCTGTGTGTCCATTGTCTCATGCTTTTGATTCTTGTGATGCTTTCATATACTGTACATGTTATTCTCTCAGTAAAGATCCTATAGCATATTGAATTAATGCTAAAAATCTAACATGGTATCAGAGCTAACCTGAGAAGAAGACACTTTGTAGTTGCGGAAGCTATGGCTTCTTGTTTTTGGGTTTCTCTCCACAGATTTTGGAAAAGCAATATGATGGATTGACTCTCCTCAGCAAGGTGAATCTATCTGTCCAATCAGAATTCAATTCTGAGCACTTTCAGTTTTGGCCCTAAAAATTAGGGTTTCCTAAAAAATAGGAATTTCTGAAATCTGAAGGCACAGCTAGAAGCTCCTTGGAAAATTAGAAGTTTAGAGCTTTGGATCAAGATTTTTGGTTGGGTAGATATCCGGGAAACTCAAACCCTAATCCAGCACCAGATCTAGTTTTCAGCAAACAAGTGGTAAGGCCTAAATCTTTTCTATTTCCATTTGAAGTACTCTGTAAAGATGTCTCACCAAACCAATATTGAGGATAAGCTTGAAGGAGTTGATAACTTTCGAGCATGGAAGTATATGATTGGGTTAATCTTTGAAGAAAATGAGTTGGATACTTATATAAGTGAAGAGGTCCCTGCCCCAGAGGGAGAAGAGGCTAAGGCTCTTCACAAGAGGAATTTGGTTAAGGAAAAGAGGATCATTGTTGATTCTATTAAAGATCATCTCATCCCCCATGTGTCATCCCTAAAGACAACCAAAGAGATGTTTGATTCCTTGACCAAATTATTTGAAGGAAAGAACATAAATCAGAAGATGACCCTGAGGAATCAATTGAAGAATATCAAGATCCAGAATGCAGAGACTATGCAGTCATATTTCTCAAGGGTCTCCCAGATAAAAGAACAACTTGAAGCTGTGGGTGAAGTTGTAGAAAATGGATAAGTGGTGATGACCACTCTTAATGGCCTCCCTAGGTCATGGGATTCCTTCATCCAAGGAATTTGTGCTAGAAAGAAACTTATCTCTTTTGGTAAACTGTGGGAAGAATGCTCACAGGAAGAAGCTCGAATTGTATCCAGAGAAGAGAAGATGGGGAGTGAGGACCAAGCACTCATAGCTCACTCCAAAAGTCATGGTGACAAGAAAGCTCACCATCATGGTAACAAAGAAAAATATCAGAATCAAAGAAGTAGTCCCAGACATCGAAGGGACATGACCCATGTCCGCTGCTATACATGTGATGATAAGGGACACTATGCCAGATATTGTCCTAAGAATAAGAAAGAGGGTTCTCACAAGAAGAAGAAATTCAAAAGAAGACATCATGCTCATGCTGCAGAGGATGATGAACCTCCCAGGAAGAGGGCTAGAGAAGATAGTGAACATTCTTCAAGTGATGAAGAATATGTTTTGATTTTTGCTATCACTGGAACCATTACTCACGGAAGTAATGATTGGCTCATAGATAGTGGGGCTTCTAAACATATGACAAGATTCAAAGAATCCTTTGTGAATCTATCTAAAAATGATTCACCCCACAAGGTGAAGCTTGGAGATGACTACCAGTATCCCATAAAAGGGAGTGGTGAATCCTCCTATAAACTAGACTCTGGAAAGTCTATGAAGATGAAAGATGTACTCTTTGTTCCAGGACTCAAGAAGAATCTACTCTCAATCTCTACATTGGATGCAAAAGGCATGAGGGTTGCATTTATAGATGGCCAAGTCCTAATGTGGCCTAAGGGTAAGACTATAGATGATGCAGTTGTGATTGGAGAGAAAGAGGGAGGATTGTACAAATTGAAGGGCCATCCAGAACAAGCCATGGTCCATCATTCAGTAGAGCCAAGTGAAATTTGGCACAGAAGGCTTGCACGCATGCATTACAGAGCATTACCAATTGCAAGCAAAGCGGTAGAAGGTCTTCCTGAAATCCACACAAAGCATGAAGGAATTTGCAAAGGTTGCGCAAAGGGAAAGAATACAAAGAAGACATTTCCAAGCAGTGAAAGCAAGGCAAAAGGAATCTTGGAGATTATCCACTCTGATGTATGCGGCCCATGTCATCCAGTTCTCTGAGTGGGAGACTTCAAGAAGTTATTCAGGGGTGAAGAGGGAGTTGACCACTCCTTACAGTCCACAACAGAAAGCTGTAGAAGAAGCTACTTCAAAATAGGACTCCAGGAGCTCCTGCAAGGAAGCAAAGATTCAGAGGGAGTCCACCCAACAAACAAACAAAGATAAGTATTTGAATTGTCATTTCTTGTATATTCTAATTAATGTTGTTCAATGATGTATATACTTATGTTTCTAGACATAGGTTGTGTATTATGCATATTAGAATAATTGCATTAATGAACAGTATACTACTAATATGCATGTGATGGGTAAGTGGCATATGGCACTGTACAACATTCCATTGCTACTTATCTAGAATGAAACCTCTCTGCTGACATGTCGGGAGTTGTGCACACTCTTAACAATGTTCTAGTAGAGATTGGCAGGCATCTAGAAAGTTACAGGATATGGATAAATGTTGTATTGAAGCATTGGCTAAAATAATTGCATGACTATATGACATGTTTCTTTATATGTAAGAATTTGTTCTGAAAACTATGAGATGTTTTCTAATCATGTAATTTAACTTGTTGAGTAGGAAAGATCGTATACCATCACCTACAAAAGATGGACTACAGCATTTGTTCCAACAAATCTATCTATTTAAGATATTGAAGATATTGAAGTTCCCAAGATCCGGGATGAAGTAATGGAAGAATGCCATGATCCGTCGATCATGAAGACTGATGTTTGGGATGTGGTCCCAGACCAGAAGTGAAGTATGTCATGACTTCCATGTGGATCTATAAGATCAAGCATGTTGCATATGGCAGCATAGAGAAATACAAAGCTAGGTTTGTAGCTCGTGGCTTCTCCCAGAAAGAAGGAATTGATTATGAAGAGACTTTTGCTCCTGTGGCCAGGTACACTTCCATTAGATTAGTAATTTATCTGGCTACAGTGATGAAATGGAAGGTACACTAGATGGATGTCAAGATAGCCTTCTTGAACAGTGTAGTTGAAGAGAAAGTGTATGTGGAGCAGCCACTCGGGTTTGAGACACATGATAGAGGAACACATGTGTGCAAACTGAAGAAATCCCTGTATGGTTTGAAACAGGCACCCAGGACCTGGTATGGCAGGATAGATGGATTCCTATCCAGTTTGGGCTTTACCAAGAGTAAAGCGGATTCCAACCTTTACTACAAGGTTGAGGAGGGCAATCCAGTGATACTACTATTGTATGTGGCTGACCTATTTCTGACAGGTGAGAATAGACCGATTGTCGACACCAAGAGGAAGATAGCTGCTGAGTTCGAGATGAAGGACTTGTGTATGATGCACTACTTTCTTGGTATGGAGGTGTGGCAGAGTGCAGATGGAATCTTCTTTGGACAAGGGAAGTATGCAGTAAAGATCCTGAAGAGATTTGGAATGATGGACTGCAAGGCCATGGCCACACCTATGGCATCGAACCTGAAGCTTTTCTGTGATGCTTCTTCTGAGCTGGTTGATGCTACGATGTATCATTAGATGATTGGGTCCTTGATGTACCTGACGAACACAAGGCCATACATTTGCTTTGCGGTGAACACCTTGAGCCAGTACTTGACAGATCCAAGACATGTTCACCTGATAGATGCAAAGCATGTTCTGAGGTACCTGAAGGGTACAGTGGATTATGGGCTCAAGTATGAGGTGAATCAAAAGTTTAACCTGGAGGGTTATGTTGATTTCGACTAGGCAGATAGTGCCATTGATCGAAAGAGCACTTTGGGGTGCTGCTTCAGTATGGGATCAGGTGTGATCTCTTGGTTAAGCAGGAAGTAGTCCTGTGTGGCACTGAGTACAGCTGAAGCAGAGTATGTCGTAGCTTGTTTAGCTAGTTGTGAGGCAGTATGGCTTAGGAAGCTACTTTCTGATTTGTTTGATCTCCAGTTGAGTACTACCTGTATATATTGCGACAACCAGAGTTGTGTGAAGTTGTCAAAGAACCCAGTGTTCCATGACAGGTCGAAGCACATTGAGATCAAGTTCCACTATATTAGGGATATGGTGCAGAGAGGAGCTGTGAAGCTCCTATATGTTGCGATAGACGAGCAGATAGCTGATGTGTTGACCAAGCCGCTTGCCAAAGTGAAGTTTGAATACTTCAGAGGGAGACTTGGTGTACTTCAGATCAAGATGCCTTCCAGAGGGAAGTGATGAGTCCGGAGACACAGATGCACACTGGGCCATTCTTAAATGGTGGTAGGTTGGTCCTCCCATGGTAAGATGTAAGGGCCAAGCCATTCTTACATGGTGGTAGGTTGATCCTCCCATGATAAGATGTAAGGGATGAGCAATTCTCACATAGTGGTAGGTTGTTCCTCCTATGGTGAGATGTAAGGGCTGGGCCATTCTCACATAGTGGTAGGTTGGTCCTCCTATGATGAGATATAAGTGCTAGAGCCATTCTGACATGATAGTAGGTTGGTCCTCTCATGGTCATGATATAAGTGTTCAAGCCATTCCAACATGATAGTAGGTTGGTCCTCTCATGGTCGTTGATGTAAGTGTTGGGGGCCTTTCCGACATGGTGGTAGGTTGGTCCTCCCATGGTCATTGATGTAAGTGTTGTTCCATTCCGACATGGTGGTAGGTTGGTCCTCCCATGGTCATTGAAGTAAGTGCTGTGAGCCTTTCCCAGATGGTAGTAGGTTGGTCCTCCCATGCTGGTGAGTGTAAGTGTTGTGTGTGTGCATCTGGGTTGTGCTTCATGGACTACATGGTGATCTAAAGACATTGATGTGACAGTTTGATACACAGGTTTTGTAGAGGCATATAATCAGTCCTGAGATGCTCATGTAGGTTTTTCGAGGCAGTGTAATCATTCC
This sequence comes from Larix kaempferi, assembly GCA_027924585.1. NCBI lineage: Eukaryota > Viridiplantae > Streptophyta > Pinopsida > Pinales > Pinaceae > Larix > Larix kaempferi. The sequence continues at coordinate 3,529,073 of BSBM01000022.1, read as the reverse complement.
TGAGAGATCTTGTAGGTTTTGCAAAGGAAGTGTAATCAGTCCTGAGGTGTACCTACTTGATGGCTTGCTCGCAGAGATGATGATGATGATAAGGTTGATCATGTGATGATATACATCAATTGGATGTATAGTGAGTATCAGGTACTCTGTGGTCGTGGACAAGTTATGTAGTGGCATGTAAAATATCTTGGGAGATTCGAGAGGTTGAGTTGTGTGCTTGTAAAAGGCCTGGGATGCTCTTGTGAGGTTTTGCAGACACACGTGATGAGTCCTGAGGATTCCACAGTATGACCAGTGATGATGAAGACCTACAAGTGGTGGGACTACATCCAGTATGAAAAAGGACTGACTCTGTAGAACTTCCTATGGCGAGTAGATTCAGAGATTGGACGAGATAGCAGTAGTTGTGACGATGATGATGATGATTCGATTACGATGTTCCAGAGAAGAAGACTTGTGCCCAATGATCTGTGTCGAGAAATACCTTCCTAGTTAAGAGGGAGTGTTGATGTATATGTAACTTTGGAATGTATTTCATATATATATATATATATATATATATTGTACCCTTATAAGAGATGTGGTATTCCTCTATAAGGAAGTGTCGTCATTTGTATTGACAAGTGTCGCAAGTGGACTAACTTGCCGATGGGTTATTAAACTACCTGATGTGGGTGTTGGCCCGAAATATATGTAACTGGGGTTATTAGGCTGATTTAGACAAGTCGGCCCCATAAGTAATTAGGCGGGTCAGGACAAGTATAAATAGAGAGTCGGGATTCTCCATTTTGATCATCTCAGAACTCACTCTTCTCTCACTCAGAAAGTGGCACACATTGGAGGAGGAGGATCATCTGCATAGTAGGAGACTATCTATTGTATTTGCTTGTACTTTGGTTGAGCCATTTCTCTATCTATCTCTGAGGAAGTTGTGGGGTTTTTCACATTAGGGTTTTCCCCATGGAAACTCTGTGTGTCCATTGTCTCATGCTTTTGATTCTTGTGATGCTTGGCATGTTTGATATGATTGTTATGCATTGATATACTGTACATGTTATTCTCTCAGTAAAGATCCTATAGCATATTGAATTAATGCTAAAAATCTAACAATTTTAAATCCCTCGATCGATCTATTAGCTCAATCGAGGATTTTAAAAACCTCAATTGAGAGTTTGTGTGCATTTTGGAAATACCTCAATCGAGGGTTAATGCATAGTTATCCAGAAGCTCGATCGAGCTAATAGCTCGATAGAGATATTAGCTCGATCAAACTTCTTAAAACCTCTATCGAACATTCTAAAAGCACTATATAAATCTTAGTAGCTCGATCAAGCTACTGTTCACCAACGTTTTCACTGATTTCACCTCTCTTTCTTCCCTCTAATAGTACCTATGAATCAAATACCCACAATTTACATTTAATGAGCTAAATTGTATAAACAAATCTATGAAACGCACATATAAAGTCAAATTTATCAATTTTAACTCCATATTTAGACTCTTGAGTCTCTCATAGTGTACATTTCTCTAAAGATTTTAAAGGAAATTGGAAATTTTCATTTCTTATTCACCAATCAACATGGGAAACAATAAATGCCGAAATAGGAAACATGACCGTGATCAAATTAATGAATAAGAAATAAGAGGAAAGAATAAAGAAAGGATGAGATGGAAATGAGCATCATTGGGAGAGAAACAAGAAGATGATGGAGATCAACCTTTGGTGGATCCAACTCCAATTGAGGATGATATCGGTATTTTTCTTACTTCATTCTTCAAATGATAATTATTTCAAACAAGTTTCTTAATTATTACTTCTTACCTCATTATTTCAATTATCATGTTTCAAAATTAATTACAATTATCAGGTTGACATTAGTTACAAAATTACCATGTTGATTGATTGGTAGTCATCGTATTTTCAAGATATTATACGATTTTTATTGGTCACAACTTAATTTAATTTAGTTTAATTTATTTATTATTGGTCACAATTATTTTTTATATACTAAACAATGTAGTTAAATTTCCATACACGCATTAAGTGCTATTAGAGAATAGCATTGCATGCTAGTTGTAACTAGTATCAATCTAGATATAGAAAAAAAATTGTGTATTCTCAAAATTTCCCTTGTAGTGTTAAATTTTATTCCTCAAATTCGGTTTTGATAGGACTTAAAATATCATCTAGTGGAATTGATAGTCAAATATTCATAGCAATGAACACTCTAGAACAACTTAAATTCAAATATGTGTGTGTGTGTGTGTGTGTGTGTGTGTGTGAGAGAGAGAGAGAGAGAGAGACAAATCCTTAAACTAGAGGTAATGTTTATCTATGTATATGATTTATCCTTAAACTAGAGGTATAAATGTGCATGCAGTTTCGCACATAAATGATATCTCATAAGACATGTATTGTAAATTACTTCTTTGGGATGGATGTTGGAACTAAATGTGAAAATACACTTAAAATTTAGATTAAAAATTAGTACATAAATTTTAAATTAAATGATTGCAATTTACTAGTACGTAGGTTTGCGGACCCATTTGTAAAACTTGAAAATATATTCACTTTCCATTTTATAGAACCTTCACAAAGTTCACATGAATCTTAAATGTGTGACACTCCACTAGATATTGTAAAATTGTTTAATATATAATGGCATACACCTCCTTTTAAAATGTACCATGGGTAGTAAACTAGGAGCTCTTAAGATACAATACACCCATGTTTAATAAATTGGTAATTTCATTTTCACTTAAAACTTTAATATTAATCTCTATTTAATTTAATAAATAATAGATATTTAATGTTTGGTTTATATATAATTTGTGTGTGTGTGTTAAAATAATAAATAGAAATTGTGTATAGTGTTTATATATTATATAGATTTCGAGTGATATATATTCCAATTTTATGAAATTTGTTTTATTTATATCAATTAAATTTGATATTTTTCAATTAAAATTTAAAGCATAGTTAACATAATCAAGAAGTTCATTAATGTAGAGTACTAAATTTTATTATTTTACAATTTAGAAAGTAGGAATTTGTATTGTCTATTCATAAATTACTAGATTAAAAGTCCTATTAAATGTTATCCCAAAATCTTAAATTGAAAGTGCACATGTATTAAATAAATATAAGATTAGTCACTCTTTTAATATTTGTTTTAAAAAAGTTTGTATCATATTTAGTTATTATTTAACATGTACATGTATAGAATATATATAATTTAATTTGGATGGATTATTTTTTAGTAGTGATCTCTCATTCTCCCTCCACTAAGCGAAGAGAGCTATAAAAAAATCAACCACAACTTAATACAACCAACATAATTTCTCCACAAGAAGGAACAAAATAATTTGTTAGTATAAGGTAGGATTGTTAGGTTAGGCATCCAAATAATGCTCAGCAATCATTTCCCATATGTAACATAGTTTTTTTCTATAAAGAACCTTTAAAAACCCTTCATCATCAAGTGGAAAACAATTCTCTAGGAAAGAGGTGGCGTGCCAAAGGAGGTAAAACCCAAGGTAACATGTTTCTATTCTATTGGGGGGGCTACCCACCACCTATTTATAAGAGGTGAAACAATACCATTTGAGGGATAACTTATTTTCCCCAACTTGACGAAGTCTCTTAGTGTCCAAAACAAAGTATACCTACCCTATAGATTATTGTCATTTCATTCTGAAAGTACTTGTATTAGAGTTTCTTGGGCACCGGTACTGCTCCCGATTCCCATCGCTATAACCGATCATTTGTTACCATCGCGGGACGAAGTCTCTAATGGGTTCACAACCATTGGCATGAAAGCCTTTGGAAGACCTAGTTACAATTTGAGTGGAAGGACGCTAGGTCATAGGGACCTATTTACATTTTATTTTGTAGATACATTACATGATAAATTTATGATATATAAGTATATACATATGGAAAAAAAATCCAGTTCCAACGTGGCAAGAGATACAGAGGAAAAATCAAAGGACATAATATATTATATAGTGATCTCTAAAATGGAACTATGGAGAGACTGAATAGAAGTGAAAAGTGTAGTTGACTTCAAATGGAATGGATATCAAAAGAGAATAAAATTTGAAACATGACCCCAGGTGGAGTTGCAATGGATTTTATTGTAGCACTGAGAGTTCTAGAGTAAAGTAACTTTTGGAACAAGATTGACTAAGGGAAGGAAAAAATATAAGAGAACATTGATAGTATTGCTGTATGAATTAGAATTACGAATGACATACTTGTGCTTGGATATAATTGCTCAAGGTATGTGGAGAAACAAAACTATGTGAGCAATATACATGCACATGAAACTCAAATTTAGGAAAATATTGTTGCATAGTCAAATTGGCCTTGAGGATAGCTGAAGACAATAGTGTTACCCAATTGATTAGGTAACATCAAAGATGTTGATGGAATCCATGTAGTCATAAGAACCCCTTCAACCATATTTAAATGCCCTAAATTTTCATGCATTTGCTTGTGATGTTTGAATGCATTTGAAATAGTCATGGGTGAGACCATAGTATTTGAATGCTTCTTACTTCGATTCTATTTTTGTTTCTTAATTCAAACAAAAGTACCTTATTTGGATAGATTTGAACATTGAAAAATTCAATTGGACTGTATGCAGGGATATATCCCAATTAGTCATCACAGGACCCCATTCCCTCTCACACATCTTCAAGAGTAATTGGGAGCTTCAATGGCTTTATAAGAGGTGGATATTGTTTAGAAGACCTTATGGATGTTTCCATAGGAGAATATTTTGGGAACCCAAGTCTTGTTCACACAGTTAGAGAGTATGTTAGAAACATTATCAAGTTGCATTTTGAACAACACTCAGTTATCACACAATCTCAAATCCTACATGGATTGCTAAAACATAAAATATTGAAAGATGTCGCAAACCTGTTGGGTTTTAAAGATGCTAAAGGTAAAAGGGAACATCAAACCCTGGAAAAAAACATCACAAAATCAATATATTCTTTCAGAAAATCAAGAAAACACGATATCTGAGTTGCTCACAAGGAAATTACAATTGTTGTTGTGCCACCAACAAACTCAAGAAATTGAATGGTGGAAACAATGTCAAAATTGATCCATGTTTCGATAAAAACATTGCACAAATATACCAGATACAAGATTTTTAAGGTGTTAGAGAGAAACTGGTAGAGTTTGGGACAACCATTATTGTGCTATACCGGATCAAAAGCATGCCTTGCAGAATTGTTTATCAAGAGGGATTTATGTGGAGCATTGTAATGTTATGGAGATGACATATGCATTGTTTGAGGAATTTCAAGAGGCCAATCCCAATGTTGAGATCTCAATCTACATGTTTGAAAAGCTAAAACCATGGCATATTAGGCTGAACACAATTCACGAAACTTGTTGCTATCTATACCAAGTTGAATTTCAACTCTATTATGACATGTTTATAGACTTTTGCAAAAGGAATTGGTAGGGTGAACTAGCCCCTCCCATGATGCAAGATTTTGTTTCTACTATACTGTGCAAAAGGAATCATGAGGATGTGTTTTTCAACAAAAGATGTGTAGGTGGAACAAGATGCCCTGGTAATTTGACATTGTTCCATAGACATTTCACATTCAATCCAGCACACTCTATATAGTCATATATGACAATTACATGGAATAGATATGAGTATGTTACCATGGATGCATCATCTTCTTCGGCTACACCATCTAAAAGGATTGACTTGCTTGAGGAAAAAATTCATATTCTAGAGTTTCATGGATAAGTTCCAAAATCATATTTATATATACATCAAACAATCTCATAGGTATAGGTGTCAAGCTATTAAATTCAAGCATTCTCGTGAGGTGTTTGAGCTAGGCACAATAATATCAGCGATAGATTTCATAGAGAACTAAACATTTGCTCCCAAAATTGAGATACAGAGCGAGTACTATAACTCTGACCAGGTGTCAATATCTGTACATGTTTTGTAAGTACATGCTCAGGTGAGCATTGATGGCAGGGATATCACTCTTTAGTCACGCAATGTGATTAAAGAGTACCATTTTTATGTGAGTGATGATTGAAACCATGACACATTATTCATTCAACATTCCTTTGGGTTGATTTATGACTCATTCAGAAAGAATGGGGTGTCATTTACAAAACATTCGATTTGGTTAGATGGGTGTGCATGGAAATTCAAATCAACACACTCTTTTTATTGTTTAAGTCACCTTCATAAAGAGACAAGAGTTTGTAATACTTGGATTTTTTTTTAAATAGGGCATGGAAAGGGAAAACCTGATGGTTCATGTGCTTGTGTGAAATGGGCACTTAGAAGGTACCATATGAGTCATGGTTGTAATACCCCCAATTTTTACTTGGAATGTATTTAACCACAATGATGTAAATGATGTAAATATGTTAGTATGGATTATTGGTGCAGATCTTAAGGACAAGTCCCGACTAGTGAATGACTAGGCATGTACGATGTATATATTTTCATTTGGACTATGTAGTCGCCTTGTCATGCTAGCTAAAAATGTATGTAAATATTATGTTACATAAATAATGAAATATTCCAAGATGGTTGTGTAAAGAGCATTAGAGGGGCTATGATTCCATGAGAGGGGTAGAGTAAAGAGGGGCCTATGCAAAACTAAATCCTTTGCTACCAAGTTTCAACCTTAGAACTAATCCTATTCTTGTCATGTGAATTAAATGAGCCAATTAACTCCTTTTGACTATTTCCTATCATTAAATGCATGTGTGAGGTTAGTGGGAAAAGTCACCTGATGCAGTTACTATAGCATGGGGCTTACTGCACTTTTGTGACAACTCTGTCAACTGCCAAAAGCCATTCTACAACTATCAGGAGTCTTTTCTTTTATGATTAGAAGCTATGTTAGTTGTATTTTAATCATTATCGCATATCCTATGAAGTCAATCCACATTCTCTCATTCTTTTATGTAAATCTACCCTATGCAAAGCTCCCCATTATTGTTCATGACCTTCCAAACTCTGTATAACCCAGAAAATTCAAATTTAGAAGCAACACTGCATATTTGGAAAGGAATATAGATGGTTTTAGGTGAGCATAGAGGTTGGGAAAGCTAGGAACCCTTACCCACTAAGTTTTTCTCCTCATAGGTGCTTGAGAAGCCACGAATTAAGGCTACATGTGGTTCTCCAACAACACATATCATATTGGACTCATTTTATGCACACACTATAAGCACCTAACAAGATGGATCACCCAAGAGAACCATGGATTGGTGAAGGGGATGCCTAACCCAAAAGGGTATTATGTGGGGCAGGTATTTTTGGATCCAATGCTGTGTGGACTAAGTGAGATCCTTGTAAAGCTCTGTATGAGCATTTTCCTAAGCAGACAGAGCAAAATAGGTTGTGGGATGAGAGAGAGAAACCTAAAGGTGTTTCCTTTTCTCCAGTGGCCTCATATCCCAGCTTGGAGGTGACCTCTCAATAGAAAGAGTATATGATGGACATAGTGCCTATAGTTGGGTGGAAAATTGATCTTACATAGCCAGTTGCATGGATTTTCATTGGATAAAGATAAGTATTGTTTTCTATTTCAATGTGTAATACTTTTATTTAATTCCTGTGATGATTGAGTTCATATATGCCTACTAGATGTGTGTGGATAGAGTTTATTTCCATTGTATATTTTTAGTTATGCATTTTCACACAAATTTTATATGTTATGAAATTCGTACTTATAGCTATGGGGAAAAATTTATAAGCCCATAGTTAGCTCATGTCCCCCTTTGTTGGTCGGATTGATGGAAGGGGACGTTACAATAGTGCAACCCAACTCAAATCATATGCAGAAGTAGTTGATTGGTTCACATTTCATTTGGGGCATGAAGGTCACGAACAAGAAAGGCCAGTGCATAGGTAAGACACTACGGTGTGTATTTGAAGATCACATTTTGAATGTTCTTTGAAGCATTGTCTTAGTTGAAAAATTATATATTTGATACATTTTTTTCTATGCAATTTGTTTTGGAATGCTTCCATTACTGATGTGAATAGATCCATTCCTTGGTATTGTGAGATAATACCTGGGATGAGGGAGTTACACTCCGTTCGGAGTAAGGACATGGGTGACATATTTTCCATAGAAATGAGAAAATATGCGTAATTTTGAAAGTTTTGCAACGATGTAGATGGAACCGATTTTGATAAATACCAAAATTTTGGACATGTGAAACAATGGAAATATGTCCCTCTTAACCCTAAGGGTCCTCATCCAATTCCGGCATGGAAATACATGTCATCCATTTATGACATGGAAAGAGATGCGCACTGAAGATGTTGTGGTTGCATTAGATCATGGTCAGGTTTCTGACATGATTAGGGAAGGTACACAACTAAAAAATAACTAGAGTTTACTCATTATATACATGACATGCTTTTATTTGGAATATTTGATTGAATGTTCAAACTTCAAAACTTGTAATTCAACGTATAAACATTTGATTAACAAATGTTATATTTGTGGCAGGTGATGCACTTGTTCTCACTACACCTTTGGGGAATGAAGAGAACGTCACATATTATTTAATGTGATGTACACAAATTAAAATCAGCTCGGTGCGACCCTATTGAGATGGTGATTTCACATACCAAATTGGTGACCTGGTTGTCACCACCACTTTTTCGAAGAAAAAAATGAAAAAAAAAGGGAATTGTATTGTTTACCAAGACCATATGCCTGAGTATATATCTTGCTAGTACATACATTTGGTGCTGGCAGCTTGGATACATCTCATGGAAATCAAGGAGAAGAGCGGTGAACCAATGAGATGGAAGATGGAAGAAGTTGACCATGACCGTATTATGGAGACTTGCATTCTTATAACCCATTGGCCAGAAGAATGATTTTCAAACTATGATTTGTATGATTTTTAGACTATCCAATTTTGTATCAATATTTCACATGGTATTAATGGCTGTAATATCTATCTCATTTTAATTGTAAATAAGATAGTAAGTTGTAATTTGTACATGTCTAACTAATCATTTCTTAAAGATTAATTGTACAATTGTAATGTGTGCACGTCTAATTAGTAATTTCTTAAAGAGTAATTGTACAATTGTAATTTGTAATTGTGAAATTTTGTAAGATGTAATTGTAATTACAATGATAGATCATATATTCTAAAATGTAGCTCAAATTTGACTTGTAGATCTTTTAATTTGTAATTTGTTCTATTGTAATTTGCAAGTGTAACTATAATTGTAGATTGTAAATTGTAAATTGTAACTCTAATTGTTATTGTTAATTGAAACTAGCACCATGAATTGTAATTTATTATTGTATGCAGTAATCTGTAAATCTAATCATTGTTATTAGATTGTTACTATTAATTGAAACTAGCATCATGAATTTGTTTTCTTGTAATTTGTAAATCTAATTGGATTGTAACATGTAATCCTAATGTAACTTGTAAATTGTATCGAACATCCTAAATTGTAAATGACAAATGATCATAAGATAAAGAACATAAATATTAAACATGAACATAAGATAAACCTATAACTTCTAAAAGTTAATTTGTAACTTGTAACTTCTAATTGTAACACCCATTCCTAAACTTGAAACTTCTAATTGTAGCATCCATTCTTAAACTTGTAACTTCTAATTGTAAATTGTAAAAATGTGTATAATCATCAAGATAAACATGAACATAAGATAAAGTTAACATGCAGGTGCATAAACATAAACATATTTGATAAAGATAAATGACCACAAACATAAATAACATACACACATCGTATATCCATGAAGAAAAAATATGATACAAAATAATCCTTGAAATTTATAAAAAAATACACTTGTGTATATGTATACATAAAAAGAAAGTATATATGTATGCATAATAATAAAAATAGTGCAACATGAACAAGTCTTGTCAAATATGTGTGCTAGGCCCCTAGTAGGATCTGTGGTCATCATCACTACCAGTACCAACTACACTATGCCCCTAGAGATAGGGAAATGCATGATTGAAGGTTTCTATAGACAGGGATTGCAAAAATTAAAATTTTGCACTCTATAAGTTAGTTAGATTTTAGTATTTGAAATTAGGAAGATGACAAATTTTTAAAATTTCTAAGTGGATGGATCAATTTACTTGAGTTTAGTCCATGGAGAAATTGTCCAAATCATGTTGTGTGGTATCTCTAGTATGATGCTAAGTTGATTGATGCTCACCAGGATGATACAAAGTCATCCTTTTCCACTCCTATTTGAGCATCAATGCAGCATGGACTCCCAGCTATACTTGAGGCTGTGCATGGTGACATCATGTATGTAATCCCTAAAAGAATAATAAATGAAAATTATAAATTAAACATCAACTTGAATTCTATATTTCATTGTAACATAAGTTATAGTACCTCATCCACTGCGGATGATGGTCGAAACCCAAGGGAGAATGCGTCTCTTGCTCCTGTGCAACCCCCTTGCCTCTACCCTATACAATTTGAGCAAGGGGAAAGAAGAAAGTTATGATAAAATAATTACAATTATACACATGTATGTAATTGAAAAAGTTAAGATGAAAGAACTAGCATATGTAAAATGGAGACATCACCAAGGGAAATGATTGGATGCTCAATCTATGGAGAAGTGGCATTAAGTGAATCCATAAAGGTGGTCCTATACATGGAACAACAAAAAAGAAGTAGGGTTACTCAATTGATTCTTTTTTATGTACATGTATTAAAGATGATTATTTAACGATGTATAATGAAAAAACTTAAGTACATAAATATACCTTCTCTCATATTGAAGACATCCTGCATCCCTCATACAGATGATAGTATGCATCTCTGGAATTCATGGAATATGTAAGTAGAGTCTTGTGGTCAAGCACACAAATAATTGTCTCTCCCACCCACAGTAACTTAGGATTTGCAAGTCTAGGGCATGGTCTAGACCTATCCTCATGCATGGAAAATGTAGTACTTCCCAATGAAATTCGCATGGTGCCTTCCACCAGATATTGTTCCTCAAATCTGAGTTGTGATGACTCAACTACATCATTTGACCGAATAACACTCCGACTACGAATGGGAACTAGTCAATGAGGTGGTGGTGCAACAACATGGTCTCTATGAGCCCCAAGACACTCATAATTATATCCCTGCCTGATGCCATAAAAAGACAATGGTGTACTTGTGTAATCAAGACACATGTGTAGCACAAATTCTATATACACATGTTTGGAGAAGTATAATGAGACATGTTCATGGTGGGTGAATATGCCCCATGATCCAATAAATATATCATAAATGTGAGGTACAATAGCCTCAATCCTAAACTCTCACAATCAGAAGGGCTATCCAAGAGCACGACCCAGAGGGATGTCAAACAAAGTGCCCTTGACATCCTTTTCTCTTGTTGCAGCTTTCATAGTCTCCCATTTTTAAAGACCCAATATCTGGTCCTTCCTCCTCTGGAAAGCATTTTTCCAGATGTCACTATGAGGCCTTTCCCTCTGGTGTACCTCTAACAACCCATCAAATGCATCAATCATCATGCTTATCAACCGTCTGGATGGGCAATCAAGGCACGTGACCCCTAACTGGGTGTACATCCAATCACGTTGTGATGTGACATTTTTTATTTTGATCCTCATGGTCTCATCCTTCCAAGGAGGTGGACAAGTAGGATCAACACCTAATAGATAGATAAAAATATATATATCAGTCAAAGTACAAAATATCAATACAAAACAAATATACTAGTAGTTGAAAAAGATAGAAATATGAATTTAATGTACCAGCATGATGAAGAACCTCCTCCTCGTGATGTAAGGAGGTCAATTTGCTATGACCATTGTACGAGACATTGACCACGATACTCCCAGATGTACAATCACCAAACAGACTAGCTAGTGAGGTGCTTATGGAAGTATAAACAAACAACAATTAATAATTACATGTACATATATAGAATAATTTACTTCTAAATTTAACTCAATAAAAACAAAACTATGTGTAAATAGTTCACATATGACTATGCCCGCAACATGGTCGGGGGGTTCTGCAACACCATATTCTTCTAATGAATGTGGTTTTTGGATGGAAGAACCATGCTCTGGAGAACGATCTACATGAAACAATGAAGATAAATCATATATATGTTATCCTTTGAATATAATAAAGGTTCTAAGAAAACTCTACCTATAAATGGATTTCCCCACAAATATATGTTCTTAATTATATACTTAACATGGAAACACCTACATCCCTAACCTTATGCTAGATAGACATACAATTCATGACGAAAATTGTGTAAACTCATTGAATTATATATTTGAAATTTGGTTGAGCTATCTATAGTACATGTTTGTTGCATCCACTAACAACTAATATTAGCATGCTTGGAATCATGGTTGTACATTCAATATAGAGATGGTTGTTCATCTCTAAGCTAATGTACATCACCAAATTTTTTTGAAATATATACCTATAAACATATATGTTGGCTGCTTTTTGGACAGACCCGGGTTTTAATGAAGCGCAGCAACAAGACCCCTTGGCGCACTGGCCCTCTCAGCAACGAACTGCGTAGCAGCTCGAGGTCTCACCCGAAGTGGCTATGGGGGGGTTAAAGAATCAGATTTCCTTAACCTAGGCGACGCGGAGACTACTCTTTCCTCCTTAACGATTCCTCTACGGGGAATGTCTGACCCCTCTTCAGACTTATGAGCGCAACAACTTTCAAGCTTTCTGCTCAGCAGCTCGGCGGCGCGGGACATTCACTCCTGCGCCGATCTTCTATGTGTCGTTTCGCTTGCACGCCCAACGCAGCAACACGATCTCCTATCGCTGCGGCGACGTTATCTTACCGATTCCTTCAACCCTTAACGATTATAGTCAAAGGAAGCTCCAAGGACTTACTCAACTCACTTATAAAGATAATGCAATATTCCTGTATATGCTGTTAGCAAACTAAAACAGGAAATCACTTCAATCATAACATCACCACAACGAGAAATATGAAGTCCACCTCCACGAGGAAAACCACGTCCACGGGAGTATCTTATATTAACCAGAAAGTGATAGATTCATACAATATGCTGCGCACACAGCTGCAGCCTTAGATCTTTCCAGGAAACTCCACGCACACAACTGGGAGCCCTTCTCTCGATCTAGTCTCTTCCTCTTCAGAGGTTAAAATAGTTCAGACGTCGACTCCGACTGTCTGCAACTCAAGGATTAGCTTCACTGCTAACCAGCTCTAACTCCTATTTTCTAGCAACACGGTAGAAAACAATCAACAAGATCATAACAGAGGATGATCAACTCGATCAATCCTTCTTACATCTAGTATCTACTATCTTAGATAGCTCACTCATAGGCTTAGCTAACTAACTAACTGACTGGTTATCTAACTAACTAACTAACTAACTAACATCTACCCTTCACAATTATACATATATATAGGTGGCCATGGCGGTCGCACCTTTACAAAACTGTGGGCCTTTCCCAGCAGTAATCCCCAAAAAACCCTAACCAGACATGGCTAGGTGTACTGTAGGCACCGCTTACAGTCATGTCGCCGCTTCCTGCAGGCTCCATGATTTCCGGCACAGCTTACGGGTATGGGCGCCTTGTCCTTCGCCTTCAATGCTTTGGTCCGTTGCTCCTCCTTGGTCCGAGCAACCATAACTTCTGTACTTAGCCTTAATGAGGGTAGCTGAGCCCTCTACTCCATCGCTTCATTCATTGTGGTAGCTGGGCTTTCCACTCAGCTACCTTCATTCTTTTTTGACATGCGCGCGAGCTCCGTGATTTTCGGTCCGTAATCTACGCTGAGATTATCCATCTGGCACCGTACTGCGCACCGTCTGCTTCTGTCCCAAAATTGGCACTTATTCAAAACTTAGCACTTTCTCTTCCATACTTGTGCTTTTTCCTCAAAATTCACAGCTTTTACCATAGCTGCGGCCTTGGCTCCAACAGGCCCCTAACACTTACTTGTGGCTCGCCCTCGAGCCACTCGTACTAGCGGGTGGTCGCTTTCCTTGAGCATCTCCTTCTGCTTGGGTCTCCGCGAATGTTTTCTTCCACTGCGCAATAGCGGAGTCCAATTCATCGACACACTCAAGAGCTGCCTGCACCGTTTCTGCGGTGGCTTCTTCTTTAGTTATGGCATCAATCACCTCTTGAGATTCAGCAACTTCTTTGATTTTTGCCTCGACTTGGGCAACTATGTCAGCATACTCATCCATAAATGGCTGAATGCTGTTGGTGAGCTTCTCATCTTCAGTTCTGAGCTTGTGCAGTTGTTGTTGCACTCTGCGCACTTCACTCATTTTCTTCATTTTTGCTAAGCCTGCTAAGGCCTTAGCTTCTTCAGTCAGAACAGTTAGGGACTGTTCTGCGGTTTGCACCTGTTCCAAAAGACCAACTTTAAAAGGGAGCTTCTCAAGCTCCTCCCAAGCTTCCATAGCTTGGTTCATCAGGTTCTCGGCTTCCTACATTTTGTCTTTCATTTGTGTGGAAGCTCTGCTCAGCGCTTCAAATTGTTCCTGCGCATCATCTGTAAACTGCGCAGCAACACGGGCTTCCAGCTCGGCAATTTGGGTTCTATGGCTCTCAGCCATAGCAACTATGTCATGCTCCAGGGTTTTCACCCTTCCTCCAATAATTTGAACTTTCTCAACCAGAGGGAGGTCTGGTTGAATCTCGCAAGCCGGCAACTCCTGGGAAAGCTCATCCACTGCGTTTCTTATGCCAATGTCTTGCGCCTCATAAAGTGCAAGCTTCTCGGAGATATTCTTATGGCTTGCCTTCAACTCTATCTCCTGCGATTGCAGTCGTTGATTTGCCTGGAATGTAGAGAGCTCTCTAGCTCTCAACTCAACAGAAAATTTCTCATGTACTAGCTGTAGAGTCTCTATAAGGATTAGGGACAAATTTATTTCAACAGGCCCAACTGCGCTTACCTGTAGTGCAGCTAGCGGATCTGGAAGTGTCATGCTCGTAGGCGGGATGTGCACGACAGTATGCCTTTGTGCAAGTTCTTCAACTCGCTCAGTACTTGGAATTACTTGTGGCGCCTGCGAAGTAGATGTTGGCGCATGGGTCTGCACAATCCTTCCTGCGAGACCCTTTATTTCCACAAACTGCAGGTCTAGAGCACTTCTGATGTGAGCGTGCATGGTCCGCAGCTCGCGAAATTGCTCTTTCAAATACTGGTCGATCCCCGAGGGAATGGCCTCAGAGGGATGCGACACTTTTTGTCTCTTGGTTGCTGGTTCTGTCGAGCCTTCATCACTTCTTTGCTCGGGGGCTTCCTTGCCCTTATCCTTCTCTTGCGCAGCGGTGGGTGGCATCGCGGATGCGATGTCGGCGGCTGCCCTCCATTCATCCGACCATGACTTGATAGTTTCTTCGACATCTTCGGTGGTCATCCTGTAAAGGCCTACGGCCCATTCCTCTTGAATGCCACAGGGACGGAGGTAAAGTTGATGTAAGTCGGCAGTAAAGGCCAACTTTCCTGTCATATATTTTCGCTGTCTCCTCACTCAGCCTTGGCATGTCCTGAATGGTATCTCTGAGGAGATAGTAGTATTCACAAAATACAGCGCGGTTCATCTTGCGCTTTGCGGGATTAGCAGACTCCCAAAGGTTAACATAGCGGATTCCGGCAGGTTCTCCTGTGCGGCGCGGGAGGAACTAAGTGTTCGGGGGCTCCTTCCACCCGACGAGAGCACATAAAATTAAAAGCCAAGAAAAATGGAACAACTGACCGGGGTTATCTTGGACGTTCCGGCAGTCTTCCAAGAAAGAATTGAGGAGGAAGAGGGACCAGTTGTACTGCTCTCCCTCCGCAGCTGCGATGGCAAGTTCCACGACAGCTCCAGTAACTTCCTTCGGTCTGCACTTTGTGAGAAGTCTGCCTGCGAGCAGACTTCCTGTAAATCTAAGTGCTTCGTCTTCTACTATAGTGAGGTCATAAGCGCGACCTCCTCTTGTAAGGTTATATTTCTGCACCAACTGTGCAGCCAATTTTCTATCCTTGTCTTTTCCCACAAAATGAATATTGGGATCCTTACCAACCTTAGAAAGGCCGGTAATACGGTGAATCAAATCGACATTTAAATCGATTGGCCTCCCCAGCCAAAGGTAACCTCCATGAACGCAGGATAGCAGTGTCTTAACAACTGCGTTCACTTCATTGCTACGCCCAAAATGCGGTAGCTTTAACAGGTTCAGGAGTCCAGGTCGCTCAAGATTTGCTGCAAATCCCTTCGGGATGAATTCATCAACCTTTCTGGTGGGGTTATGCACTACCGTCAGATATCGATCTGGCGCGAACTGAGGATATGTCTTATAGTCTCCCAGGTTGAAATCAGAGAACTTGACCAGTGGAAGGTGTCTAAGCAGGGACCCTTCTTGTCGCACGCCAGCCGGTAGTGGAGGTAACGGAAGTGGATACTTTGCATTCTTCGAAATATGCACCTCTGGTGCATCGTCTGGACGCGACGGAATATAGTTCACCATAGTGGCCAACGACTCTGGAACGGGTTCTTCTGGCTGTGGCTGAGACGCTCTTGTGGCCGGAGATTGTCTGGGATCATGAGAACCAGGATGTACATAAGTCGACGCTGTCACGGGGGTAGTCATGCCGAAATCCAGGCCTCGGCGCAGGAATTGACGAACAACTTCTTCAGTCGACAGGTTCTCCGTCGTGAACGGGTATAGGTAACAAGAACTTGGACGGAAACAGCGGACCAGCGTGGGATATGAACACTGACAACAAAGGAAGCACTCTGCACAACTCGGCTCTGAAAACAATGGCTTAGATTCTCAAACAAGACTATGCAGCTCGAGGAAAGTAACCCGAAAATATACAAGTGTGGGGTATTTATAGCCAAAGGTGATAGTAAATGCAGCCAAGTGGGGCTACTAGATGTAGGTGGCTCTGCATGATTTGACAATCGTTCTATCCCCCTCGCCTCTGCGGTGCATTTATTGTGATGGACGGGCTCTGACAGCCTTCCGGGAGAAGCTAAAGCTTTTGGGCACATGAGTTAAGTGCAAATCTTACGGAGATCAAGCCGAATCTGTCAGAGCGGCTACACTTAAATGGCGGGATTATCCTCCATTTATTCTCAGACGCGGCTACATAACTGTTGTAATTCAAATTTTTCGGCGGGTCATTTCAACTTAGGTAACTGTGCCTATAGGGGTCCACAACAAGAACTTCAAGCGGCAAACTATCAGAGGGAACTCCGCAAGAGCGACAGTTCAACATCCCGGGGAAAAACTTCGTCAGAGCGCAAAATAAGGTCGCTTCTTACAAACTTTTACTGATATGCGCGGATGGTTCAAGGAACTACGCGGGAAGCCAGAGACTGAGGGTCTCGCGACTTCCGTGTAGACTGATAATGCGATGCCTCTTTCAACTACACTGGACATCTGCATTTCTTTGAGCAGCTCCTTAAGTCGACAGGGCGGAGTGGCCGTCGCAGTAAAGCTTGAGCCGACTCCCGTTTATCTTTGTAGGCAGTACTTCTCCATTCAGCTTCGCAAGCTGAACTGCTCCTCCTTCTGTTATTTTTATCACCTGAAAAGGGCCTAACCAGTGTACACGAAACTTGCCTGGAAACTTGATGAATTTACTATCGTATAGGACTACCAAGTCTCGTTCCTGAAAGACTTTATTCTTAATATGCCTGTCATGCCAAGCTTTCTGTCTTTCCTTCTGTACCTGTTGATGGAATCCAGCTAAGAGTCTGTCTTCCTCTAAGGCAAGCAATTGTGAAAGTCTTTCACTCATGGTATCCGTATCTGTCATTTCTGTAATTTGCGCAATTCTGAGACTGGGAATAATGTATTCCATAGGCATAACTGCTTCTTGTCCATACACCAAACTGAAAGGTGTGTGGCTTGTTAATTTCTTGCATGTGGTTCTGTAAGCCCATAATACAGCTGTAACTCTAAGGTCCCAATCATCTCTTTGTTGATTACAGATCTTCGTCAGGGAATTCTCAAGAATTTTATTGAATGCCTCCACCGTGCCATTAGCTTGAGGGTGGTAGGGTGTACTCTTATGGTGACTAATTTGGAATTCTTCAGTAAGGGCTTCTATAGTCTCATTGAGGAAATGTGTACCCTGATCACTCATTAGAATCAGTGGACATCCAAATCTAGTGATAATATTCTCAAAAATGAACTGCGCGACCCTGGCAGCGTCGCAGTTCTTCACTAGCTTAGCCTCAGCCCATCAGGTGAGGTATTCAGTAGCTGTAATGATGTATCTTGCGCCGGTTCTCTTTCCTGGTGGGTTGATAGGACCTACAAAATCAATGGCCCATTTATCAAAAGCACGCAGTGTTATCTGGGATCTTAGCGGCATCTCATCCCTTCTTGAAGGTTTTCCTATTCGCTGGCACACATCGCAACATTTGCAGAATTCCTTAGTATCCTTATGCAATGTCGGCCACCAAAGACCTGCAGCTAAGATCTTCTGGGCAGTCGGCTTTCCTGCGAAATGGCCTCCTGCGGTGCCTGAGTGCGCTTCTGCGATGATAGAGTTCTTTTCATGCGGTAAAATACATCTGCGCAAGACTTCATCGGGGCCTAACTTATAAAGTTGGCCTGCTATCAGCGTGAAGTCTGCGGCTTTGACGACAAGTTGTTTCTTTTGCTGGATTGTAAACTCAACTGGCGCTTGTCCGGTAGTGAGAAACTCAAGGATATCAGAATAATATTCATCTGCTGCTTGAACAAAAAATAGCTGTGCATCAGGCAGATTGTCCTCCAGATTTGTAGGTTCTTCCCCTGACTCGATCCTAGATAAGTGGTTAGGTC
The DNA here is from genome assembly GCA_027924585.1 of Larix kaempferi. NCBI lineage: Eukaryota > Viridiplantae > Streptophyta > Pinopsida > Pinales > Pinaceae > Larix > Larix kaempferi. The sequence continues at coordinate 3,510,210 of BSBM01000022.1, read as the reverse complement.
CTGCATTCAATCTACCTGGCTTTACAATAACCTCAAAATCATATTCTTGAAAGAGCAGTAGCCATCTACAAATTCTTCCCCCTAACACTGGCTTATTGACCAAGTATTTCAAAGCAGAATGGTCAGTATACATTTTAAAATGTGCGCCCAATAAGTAGTGTCTGAACTTCTGTAGGGCGTACACCATAGCTAGTCCTTCTCTCTCTGTAGTAGTGTAGTTCTTCTCGGCTGTGGACAGCTTCCGGCTAGAGTAAGCAATGGGGTGATCGATACCTCCTTCTCCCGGTTGTGTAAGTACGACCCCCAATGCGATGGAAGAAGCATCGACATGAACATGAAAAGGTTTATTCCAATCTGGGAAAACTAGAATTGGTGCACTGATCATCTTGTCTTTAAGTGTGTCCAAGCTCTGTTGGCATTCTTCTGTCCATTGGAATTTTGAGTCCTTTTTCAGCAATCTTTCCATAGGTGTTGTGATCTTTGCATAACCTTTGATAAATTTTCTGTAGTATCCTGTATGTCCCAATGTAGTGCGCAATTGTTTGACTGAGTTGGGCGCAGGTAAATTAGCAATGATGGCAACCTTCGCATGATCCATCAGGAGTCCTTGTCTGCATACAATGTGACCCAACAAAATACCAAAAGGAGCACAGAAGATACATTTTTTCAAGTTAAGGGAAATCTGGTGCTGTCTACATTTTTCTAACATCATTCGCAGGTTCCCCATATGGTTCTTTAGTAAGCCAAACACAGTCCAATCATCAAAATAGACTTCTAAAAACTTATGGATGAATTCTTTAAAAACAGCAACAATGACTCTAGAGAAGATAGCAGGAGCGTTTTTAAGACCAAAGGGCATTACCGTATACTGGAATGATCCCCATTCATTCGCAAAAGTAGTCTTATGGCGGTCGTCTGGATGGATTCTGATCTGATGGTATCTCGAAAATCCATCAGTGAAGGAATAAGCCTCTTGTCCTCCAACATTATCAAGCACTTCATCTGTAAAGGGAGTAGGAAATGGATCATGCGCTGATGCGTCATTGAGTTTGCGCAAGTCCATGCAAATTCTTATTTCACCTTTTGTCTTCTTCTCTTGTACAACCATAGGGATAATCCAATCGCTTTCTTCTACTGGCTCAATAATACCTGCTGCGAGCATCTTGTCAATTTCTTCTTTAACTTTTTCTTTATAGCGCGGGTTCAACCTGTATGGGCGCTGCTTTACTGGCTTGGCATCTGCTTTCAGAGGTATGCGCATCACTCCTAAGTATCCTAGGATGCCTTTCATTTCTGTGAACTTGGTAGGAAAGATATCCTGGTAGTCACGTAATAAATCTGAAATATGCCCAACAGTTTCATCATCCCAATAGTCTCCTATAGAAGCAAACTTGGGTTCGGCTTCTGTACCAATGTTAACCTTTTTGAGCTTGATGTGTTCTGTAATGGCAGGGATATCAAGCTGAGGACCTTCAACATTGCACGTCCCTTCTGATTCTGGGATATTGATGTTGCGAGGATCGTCCTCCTCTTCTCCAGCGGTGAAATTATAGCATTCTAGGGCATGTTCTATCTGAACAGCCCAATCCGGTTGGGAATATTCTGGTAATAGACATGGTTCAAATACCTTCTTTTTAATACACTTCAGAGCCTGATCAATACTTGGATGCTCTGACTCAAAGCTAAAGGTAAGTTGAAAACTTTCTATCATAAGAGGCCAAGTAAGAGTGCCTCTGCGCAATTCTGTTTCAGTGTACCAGTTCCTTGGAACTGTGTCCAATGTGTGGATGAATAGGTGAACCCACTCATCGTCTGGAATATCAGACCATTGCTGAATGCATGCTTCAATGTGTGACCTGGGGTCACTCTGTCCCTCATATTTGCGCGACACTTCTGCTGTAGTGTCCTGGAATCTGCGCAGTATCAATCTGCGACAGTCTTGCCATGTGTGGATATTTTCTTTATGCGCACCCCACCATCTTACGGGTGTAGCGCGCAGTGATACATCGAATGCCTGTATGCACTGCTTCTCTGGAAGCTGTTGTTCATATGCCTGTATGAATTCGCTTACTTCAGTTAAACCATCAAAAATTGGAGTGTCAGTCAATTCTGTGCCAATCCATCGAATGGATTTAGTCATCATGGCACAACGTCTTGTAGAAACCTCATGTAAGCGATTCTGCCAGTTTTCCAATCCTGCATCTGAGTCTGATGTGCACGAGCTATCGCATCGCTAGCTGATATGGCCATCTGCCGTGGGATTGACATAGTCACTCTGACTAGCAGTCATCTGATACAAACTTTCCATGTGGCGTGCTTCTTCTTCTGCCCGAATGGGTTCTATATACCTTGGTCCTTGAATAGGATCAAGCGGTGCAATGACCCTAATCTGGTCGTCCTCGAAGGTCATCTGTCTTTTCTTCAAATTAATGACATCCAAATTATCAAATGCCCAGTCTATACCTAAAAGTGCTGGGTAAGGTCTACTATCATCCAGAATTTTGATTACTTCAAAGTCTGCAGAACTTCTTACTCCCTCGATATCAATAGGTACATTGGGTAATCTGCCCAATGGAGAGACTCGTTGCTGGTTCGCAAGTCTGAGCTGGATGGGGGATATTGTAAGTTGAGGACTTCCCATCTGTTCCCATGTCTGCATGGTGAGAACATTAACTTCTGAGCCCAAATCTAAAATGACTTCGTCCATCTCAAATGCTCCAATCTGCGTTGTGAGCCTCATCTCTTTTCCAGTTCTAGTGTGACTTTCAATCTGGTGAACAACACGCTGCGGCATGTTCGTCGAAGCAGATTGTTGACATTTATTCAATAGGTGTTGAAGTTCCGTAGTTGCTTTTTCATTGCGCAACAACTTTAAACAGTTCCTTAGAAAAGTATGGACAGTGCCTAATGCATCTTCATCATCAAGCCTTCCGGATGTAGTGGCCTATTCTTGTACCAAGTTGTCTTGTCTTAGCACTTGCGATCTAATAGCATTATGCGGAGTTGTGACAAAACTTGAAGCTCTGGGATCTGAGAAATACTCTTGAGCTTGCTTGAATGCTTCTTTTTGCTTCTGCAGATTAAGTGGGGCTGGTTTAATATTAGCGCGGCGCACCCATTGCGTCGCTTGCTTTCCGGTTCCCGACTCTAGCGCTCCAGTGGTTGTTCCACTGCGCGTGACAATATTAACTGTAGGATCTGGTTCCATTTTTTCTGCTCCAATCAATTGAATATTCTGGTTAACCTGTGGCATCTTTGCTTGCATCTTAGCCATCAACTGAGGGCATTCTTCAATGATATGATCATAAGATTTACAATATCTGCAAAGGGTTGTAGGGTTTTGGCAATCTCTTGCAAAATGACCTTGCGCTCCACAATTATAACAAGTGATCTGGCCTCTTCCGCGGCCAAAATTTGTGGCGCGTCCGCGGCCCCTATAATTTCCTGTTCGGCCGTCGCGAGTTTGCTCATACTATGGACCTGCTACGGGTCCTTGTGCTTCTGATTGTACTCTATAAACATCGTGTTTCCTTTCCATCATAAGGTCATATGCTCTGCAATTGTTCTCATCATGGCCTACTGATTTACAGAAATTACAATATAGATTCTTTGGAGTTTGTACGTATTTCTAAAGTAAGTGACATTCTTGTGGTCTATGACCTCTAGTTCTACAGATTTCACACCAAGGCCCCTGTGCCTGTGGTAAAGGGTTAGGTGCTCCAGTTGCAATATACTCTATGAAAACGGGAAAATGGTCCTTTGAATGACCTTGTGCTTTACATTTTGTACACCATATCTCCTCCTTAGCATCCTTGCCTTTCTTAATATCATGCACTTGCAAGGTTAAGTTTGCTAATTGGTTCTGCAACTACGCAACATCGTTGCGTGTTCCAGCAATTGGTGAAGCTTCTAGTTTCATAGCCATCTCTAGAGCTTGTTCCTGAGTAGTGAGATTCTGTTGCATAAGAGGAAGTCTAATGTGTGGAAGCAGCGCAGCAATGAACCATTCCTTATGCTGTTGTGGTGCAAACTCAAAGCTTACTTGATCTATCAAGGCTTTGAACTTTTGGTCGAAGTCCCATACTGACTCTGTAGGTAACTGTTTTATGTCTTTGAGCTCTGTTATACACTGTGATTCTGATTTAGGTTTCTTGAATTCTCTAATCATTGCATTTCTTACATCAACAAGCGTTCTATTATGTGCTGCTGAGTATTTCATGAACCAAGTAAAGGCTCTTTCTCTTAGTGTGGTTGCTAACTGAACCAATTTAACAGCATCATCATTAATTTGCTTAATTGTCCAAATGGCTTCACATAGGAACCAGTGTTGCTCAAGGTCTTCTATCCCTGTTCCTCTAAAAGTTGGTAGTTTCATGTCATCACCCATCTTTCTTGCGCTAGGTTGAGGTGGAGGTGCTGTAGCAGTTCTTCTGGGCTGGTTGAACAAAGGTGGCACAGAGGTACTAGAAGTACCGTGTGGGCTACTAGAAGGCGTTACTGCGGGACTATACTAAGCTTCGTCTGGCTTTTGCGGTGTAAAAGGGTGGTAAGGGATATGAGCGCTCCCTTGTCTTTCTATGTGGCTTGCTCTAGAAACTTGACTATCTTCTGGGCTTGACTTAAAAGAATGTTGGTCAAGGCCTACTTTATACCGTTTTCCACTACGAGTGCAACCAATAACTTCAGGGTCACTATCAAAGTCTACGGACATTACTTGTCTATGCTATTCATCTGAAGCTATACATAGTTTTGCTTTTTCATACAGAAGCATTTTAATCCATAAGTTCAAAGAATTTACGAACTTACCTCTATGTGCTTGAAAGAAACTCCTCTCAGCTTCACTGAAACTCTTTCTTGTATCCACTGCAAACTCAGTGATGAAACCTTCCAGCAGACTATTCAACCAAAAGTCTACTGCACGGGACACAGAATTATCTACCCGCTTCAAAATACTGACTAGCTCAGGGGTCCAAGCAACTGGTCGATCAATATGCACAGTGGGTCTAGTATCTGCTAACTTGGCTATCCAAGCATGTAACTCAAGTGCAAATGTGACAAAGAAAATTTCATGAAGGTCAGTATAGATATACTTCTGCAACCATTCTTCTGACTGGAGCCTAGAGCTTCTATTTTCTTGTTCAACGAACCCTTTAGCCTTTAAATCGAACCACTCCTGAATTTCTGTAACTGTAGGATTCCAGTAACACATTTGTTAGCTGAGCAAGTCTCAAGGAAACAGAACCATTTGTTGGCTCCTTCTTTCTCTGGGTTTTGCCTCAATCTCCCGTGTCGCTGAAATAACAAGTCTTAGTCACGCGGCAACAGAACCATTTGTTGGTTCAACAACAGGTTTCAAAGCAACGGAAGTGACGTGATCAAGAAGTCATAAGGAAACGGAACCATTTGTTGGCTCAACAACAGGGTTCAAAGCAATGGAAGTGACGTGATCAAGAAGTCATAAGGCAACGAAACCATTTGTTGGCTGCTTTTTGGACAGACCCGGGTTTTAATGAAGCACAGCAACAAAACCCCTTGGCACACTGGCCCTCTCGGCAACGAACTGCGCAGCAGCTCGAGGTCTCACCCGAAGTGGCTATGGGGGGGTTAAAGAATCAGATTTCCTTAACCTAGGCGACGCGGAGACTACTCTTTCCTCCTTAATGATTCCTCTACGGGGAATGTCTGACCCCTCTTCAGACTTATGAGCCCAACAACTTTCAAGCTTTCTGCTCAGCAGCTCGGCGGCGCGGGACATTCACTCCTGCGCCGATCTTCTATGTGTCGTTTCGTTTGCGCGCCCAGCGCAGCAACACGATCTCCTATCGCTGCGGCAACGTTATCTTACCGATTCCTTCAACCCTTAACGATTATAGTCAAAGGAAGCTCCAAGGACTTACTCAACACACTTATAAAGATAATGCAATATTCCTGTATATGTTGTTAGCAAACTAAAATAGGCAATCACTTCAATCATAACATCACCACAATGAGAAATATGAAGTCCACCTCCACGGGGAAAACCACGTCCACGGGAGTATCTTATATTAACCAGAAAGTTATAGATTCATACAATATGTTGCGCACACAGCTGCAGCCTTAGATCTTTCCAGGAAACTCCACGCACACAGCTGGGAGCCCTTCTCTCGATCTAGTCTCTTCCTCTTCAGAGGTTACAATAGTTCAGACGTCGACTCCGACTGTCTGCAACTCAAGGATTAGCTTCACTGCTAACCATCTCTAACTCCTGTTTTCTAGCAACACGGTAGAGAACAATCAACAAGATCATAACAGAGGATGATCAACTCGATCAATCCTTCTTACATCTAGTATCTACTATCTTAGCTAGCTCACTCACAGGCTTAGCTAACTGACTAACTGACTGGTTATCTAACTAACTAACTAACTAACTAACATCTACCCTTCACAATTATACATATATATAGGTGGCCATGGCGGTCGCACCTTTACAAAACTGTGGGCCTTTCCCAGCAGTAATCCCCAAAAAACCCTAACCAGACATGGCTAGGTGTACTGTAGGCGCCGCTTACAGTCATGTCGCCGCTTCCTGCAGGCTCCATGATTTCCAGCGCAGCTTACGGGTATGGGCGCCTTGTCCTTCGCCTTCAATGCTTTGGTCCGTTGCTCCTCCTTGGTCCGAGCAACCATAACTTCTGTACTTAGCCTTAATGAGGGTAGCTGAGCCCTCTACTCCATCGCTTCATTCATTGTGGTAGCTAGGCGTTCCACTCAGCTACCTTCATTCTTTTCTGACGTGCGCGCGAGCTCCGTGATTTCCGGTCCGTAATCTACGCTGAGATTATCCATCTGGCACCGTACTGCGCACCGTCTGCTTCTGTCCCAAAATTGGTGCTTATTCAAAACTTAGCACTTTCTCTTCCATACTTGTGCTTTTTCCTCAAAATTCGCAGCTTTTACCATAGCTGCGTCCTTGGCTCCAACAATATATATGATTAAGATATTTTTGGAGTTACACATTGCTCATAACAGGGTTTTTTCTACTTCTGAAATTAATCTAAAACACATGATTTAAGATAAACAACCATATATGAAGTTACAATGCCCATATTGAGTTCCACCTATGGAGTTGGAAATAAGAAAATTTGCATTGTCTCAAATACAAAAATCACACCTATAGATATAAAATTGGATGCATCATGTACCATACAAGTTCACTCTAAACAACAATTCCTTCACTCTCAATATCGATAATTTATTTTGAACTAAAGTTTGGATTACATGTACAATAAAAATAACTCATTTTACAAATTTTTTGGTTAAAATTACTAAAAAATAAAAACAATTTCAATCAATGGATATAATTGATTTTTGGTTTTTGGTTTTTGGTTTTTGAGGGTTTTCAACAAATTTCACAAAATTTTCATTAAAATTACTATAAAAAATACCAACACTTTCAATCAATGCATAGAAGAACTAATTTTTGCGGTTTTGATTTACCCACCTCTCGTTGTGGAGGCCATGATAACAAGAGGTGGTGGTTGGTGGCAAGTTGCAGTACTTGGTCAAGTCGACACAATTAGTGGTGGTGGAAAGTAGCAATTCTTTTTTCCTCTCGTTCAACCTCCTACTCAACGTACATGGTGAAATAATTCGTGAATAAGCCGAGGTTTGTTGTTTTTTTTGCATTTATACCTATTGTAGGAGCTTGATCAAGAGTTTGACTGAGCTTTATAGAGCTCGATTGAGCTATGACACTCGATCAAGCTCTTAAATTCCACAGGAATCAACCTTGTTTCTAACTTTTGTTTTAAAATTTTCATCAGCCACAATCGCTCGATCGAGCCTCGATGCTTGATTGAGCAAGTACCCTCAATCGAGGGTTTATATAACCCTTGATCGAGCCTCATATCTTGATCAAGGGTTTAACAAACCCTCAATCAAGCTTATTAAAAAATCCCAATCGAGCTCTTTATTAATCCCTCGATCTAGCTTTTCAAAGCTCGATCAAGGTCATTTTTTACCATGCTCAGGTCCTTTTCTTGCCAAAAAGTGTTACCTATCTTCATGGGAACACCCAAACTTGTAATATGATTTCACTATAAGAGATATGGAAACAAATGGATTAGACTTTATGATTCAATGAAGATAGGTTTACAAATTGGGATTTTAAGGGTAAACATTAATAGGGATTCTAAAGAGTGACAACCAAGTTGGTTTGCTTTTGGAGATGGAGGGTGTTGTATATAGATTACATAAGAGATTAGGATTTGAATGGGTGAGAATCAATGTGGATTTCAGAGAGATGACCAAGGAAGAGCTATATATTGTTAACATCATTATATAAAAAGTTTCATCCCAATTCAATACATTATCTACTACTTTGACACGTTTTTTTCGTGTTTTATCTTATTAATTTGATATGTTATTCACGTGGACATGCAGTGAAGAAGGTCAAATGAGTGCATACATATATGTTGGGTAGTGCAAATGAAGTTGGAGACCTGAGCATGAGTAAGTGCTTACCTTTGAGTGGTGTTATGTATTTTAATTAAAATTAAGAGGCTAAAAATTGTGTTTGAGAAACATGCATGTGCGTGGTGGTATCTTGTATTTGCATAATATGGAATTTATTTACATGCAATGAGATTCAACATAATTAAAACATCACCAATCGTCAACTAGTGACTTCATATTCCAACAATGTTACATGCATTGTAGTGAATCATAATAATGGGTTATGTCAGTTAACATCTATGAATTGGTCTTTCATATCTTTGTTAGTATTCAAACATCTAGAGATTCATAGCAATTAGTATTTGGTTCTCAAATGGTTGTAGTGTGACATCATCAAAAGTTTTTGAGGCCACCATTTGAACATTTATTATTAATAAATGATTAAATTGTAGTCGGATATGTCCAAGTCATCTAACAAGTCGATTTTTGCATAAATAAACCTAACATTCATGTGTTCCAAACCATCCCCAACATCCAGAATGTCATTATAGTAGCATGCTTCAACATCTATTAAATAAGAGATCATTCTATAATCACATATATAATTTCTTCTATGCGTATTATGAAATCTCCTTAAAATTTACATATAGATTAGGTTGTGTTTGTTAAGAAGCTACTACATGCATAGTGTCTTGATTTTTAGTTTCTTGTAATTAGTCCATCAAAATATTGCTATGTAACATATTTCTCACTTAAGTAGGAAGTTGGTCAAAGAATCCAAATAATGCATTTTTTTCTATTTAATGCCTCTCTTGGGACTTCCACACCTTCTTACACCTCTTCCTTATTTCTTTAAAGGGTGCTAGCTCAATGGAATAGCACCAACCTTACAAAAATGAGGTTGGTGGTGGTTCGATTCTATGAACCCTAATATTAGAGTTTATTTTTAAGAAAATAATATTTATATTGATTTAGTTTAGTCGTAGGCAATCATATTTATACATTATTTCATATATTGTGTCTATTGAGGAAAAACGATATCATGGAGACAAAAAAAATTGCATTCTATATGTTTTTAGAGAGTTTTTTTTTATTATTTCAATTTATAACACTCACTTGAAAACAATATTTAAGACAATACACACAAAAAAAAGAGTATCTTAATTTAAGACAATTTCTTCATATATATTATCATAAAAACCTATATACATCAATTTCATCATGTATCATTTCAAAATACCACTTTACATAGCGTTTTCTATCGAACTACCATTTCTACATGCAATAGCTATTCCATGTGCACATTCAACCAATAAAATGAAATAATGTTAATCTACACATAAACAAAACATTTTATTGTAAAAAATTAATATTATGAAAAATTCACATCTATGCCACTCAACAATTCACATGCATGCAATTTAAGGTGTATATAATCGACATGAGGTCTCGCGATTGCATTCCTAAACAAGAGCCGCATGCGGAAATGCCCTTGACAAAGCATGAAAACAGAGTTTGCAAATTGAGTAGGAAAAAGCAATTGTAGTAGGAATCTGTTTGCTATCAATTAGAACATAAGACATAAAAACTAAAATAAGGTGTGAGAATTTGTTTGCCATAACCATTTATATTTGGTATTTTAAATTTTTACTATAGATAAATACAGTTGTATACTTACATTTATATGTCATGTGATTGAAATTTCAAAATTACAATGTGAATGCTATGAATCTAGCATTTTAAAATAATTTCTATAATACTAAATCAAATTTAGTAGGGAAAATAAATTTAATTATATTAAAATATCCTTATTTCATATTTACACGCAACATCTTTGAAATATTAAACTAAGTCAATGCAGCGAGAAAAAGCGTGCTAATTCTACAAATATGCTAATATATTTATATAAAAAAATATAAATACCATCAATATATTTAAGATAGAGAGTTCAGTACTGTGAAGTATAATTGATGAGCTACATGCATAATTTGATAAATTTACTCACGAGGAGAGTTTTCCATCCGATCCCAAACTATTCCACATGAGAAAAATAGCCATAAATGCATTGACCCATTTTTCACACTTTGAACTTATGAAAAAAGAATACATAACACTTTGTTGTCACCTAAAGAAAAAACCATAATTTTCTAGGAAGGCCGCATGGCTAGTAAGCCTGAGAATCCAATGCCATTATGCATGCAGAACAAGGGATAATACAAATTATTATTCATGAAAACGAAACTTAAACCCTTATTATTGTTTAAGGTATATATTAAAAGAGGGGGGAAATTACCATAGAGACTACAAATAAAATCTTGGAAGGTAGCCATTAGCTAGTTTAAACCTCAAGAGTCACAAATAAATTCACTCTTGTAATAGGATTTCTGTAAAAAATATTATGTATATATAAATGATTTGAATGCTCAATTATTGTTCATACAATTAAAAAAAATGCTTGAAAAGTTTCTTATGAAATGAATTATTAATAAGCCAGTCACTTGGGTTAAATGTTAAACTTTTGCAGGAAAGATGTTGACATGAAAACGCCCAAGGAATTCCCTTACAAATGATCACAGAATAAGATTTAACTTGCCGCCACTGTCGTTATCCTGGCAAAGGGAGGGTACCGAACTAAAACGAAGAAAAATACTAGAAATTAAAGTCACCAAGGTAGCATTTGAGAATATGCTCATAAAATTTCTAGCAAGTTGTTGGAGTTGAAGGACCAAGGTTTAAGCAGAGACAAAATTTTGAATTTAATGATAAGGTAATGTTAAAAATTTATCTTAAGAACACATCCTCGAACTAAGGCACATTGAACCGAAAAACCCTGGTGCGAGTGCTAGAGTGGCTAGAAAAGAACGAAAAACATTTTTGCATAAGATATTAAGGAAAAACATCAAGAAATCAGTGTATTGAACAAATACCAAAAATTAATAAATATAAAATCATTTTAATAACTTCTTTAAAGATACTAAGCTCTCTATAATATAGAAAATCAAAATTCATAGACTAATTAAAAAATAGGAGTCTCCTAACCTAATATGCATATTATTTTACATAGACCAAGGGGATTTGTTGATTCATCTTGCTATATTGGTTTTCTATCAGATAAATAGTATTTGGGACGTACTCCACTACCAAGTTAAGGTATATTTCATCCTTATTAGTAGTAGAAAAGAAACACTGCTTCAAAGAAACAACATTTGAGTGATCCAAAATACCCTTTTGTCTAGCTAAGTTGAGGTGGGTGGTGAATGCTATAGTCTATTATCATGAGATTCATGCACCTCGAGATAACTAGATGATAGTCTCCTCCCTTTTTGTACCATCTATGGATATATAGATCTATTCTATGCAGATGTATAGACTCTGTATCCTAATGGCCATGCAGCCTTATTTTGGACACTACATCTTTTTTGAACATGATGTACCAACTATCTGTTTTATATACATATGGTTTTGCTCTTACTTATGCTTCAAATGGTGTGAATTAAATTCCATTTTTATGTACATGAATGCTTGTAATGTTGAATTAATGTGACAAATGTGAATATAACACTCAGTTATCTAATTACCTAGCCAATGTGTTGGAACTCTCTAGAATATGACCATAAACAATAGAAGAAAATGTCTTCGAAGAATTTGCACCTTTAAACACTTTTGAAGGAGAGTCTAATTTATAACAAGATATATATTATTCAATTTGTATACCACTAATTGTATATCCAAATGTACAACTAACATGTGAATACCAAGAGCACAACTAACATGTGAATACCAAGAGCAATGGTTACTACTTATTCTTATTGGTCAATTCTTATTCTCGCCCACCATCATCTATCCTGCAAAACTTTTTAAATAGCTATAGTTTCCCCCGTCACTAAGTTGCTTTAGCCTGTACAAGTGAAAACAATGCTAAAAAGGGGTCATTTTTAATGCAATTCTAATAGACAAAGACTAAAGGGGGGATAGAGGATACTGAAACACAATTCTGAAAGACCATGTTCCCATCGAAATCCAAATGTCTCACATTGTAGATATGTTTAGCCAAAGTTGACTTCCCTGATCCAACCATGATCCAACCATGTCTGCAATCACCACAGTCTTTGTGGCATTTGACTCACTTTAAGTCATAATTTTATTTTGAATATCCTCAGTGGCTTCTTTTAGTCCAACTGGGTATGTACCGACCTCAAAGGAATCCAATTTTACTACTTTCAATACTAGTTGCAGAATATCCTCCAAAAACTACCCAAGATCACTGACAAAAAGGTCAAAACAAAAGAGAAAGTGAGAACCAAATGACCCAAAATGTATGTTTCAAATGTGACCAAATAAATAAAGTAGTTATTCACCTTTCATCCGATTTGAAGGCGAGAGAAAAAATATACAAAGCATCTGTAAGTGCTTCCTCCCAGTTCATCATGACTTCCATGGAGACTCTTCCGTTTTTTTGGTGTTTGTGAAAGGATTCGACATAAAGTTCGTTATAAACGTAATGAAGGTCTTCAGGCTCAACTTCACAGAACACGGGAATAATGGTGCGCTCATGACACGATCTTAACATCGAACACAACTCATCCAAGAATGACTGGGACTCAGCGTAACACTCGGGAAAGAGCACCATGTGAACAGAGGTTCTCTCAATGGCTCTCTAGATTGCAGGGTTGATGGTATCTCCCGTTGGAAGTTCCTCCTTGTGTAGAAAGACGTGCAACCCACAGATTCTGAGACGATGGTAGATGAGGCTGGAAAAATGTGGATCCGTCGAGATCTGTGACTCTAGGGTGGAAACAATATAATATCCCTAACTTTGGCCAGGTTGTGGTTGAATCGAGAACGGAGACAAGGCCAGAATCTAATGCATGCATTGCATAAGGAAAACAAATGTGTACTATAGTGAAAACGATAAAATAAAACCTTTGAATCGAACCGGGGAAGGATTACAAATACTTAAAACACACAACAAAAGACTAGAATGGCCAGGGGATTTTATATAGGCCATACACGCACCTTGCAGAATGGATGCACTTGAAACTATTTCTCCCATAGTTGGGGTGGTGTGCACGTTGGAACGCCATCTCGCTTCTCTGCTTGTTGAGCCAATCTGCAATTATGTAAACTGCTTCCAGCAATTTATTTTTGTTCAAATCTTAACTTTTTATTACAACGATTATGCTATAAAGTTCTTAATAAGAATTCGATTACATCGATCAAATGAAAACAGTTGTAAAACTACAAGGTACTAAAATGGCCATGGAGGAGTTATAAGGGACATACACACATCTTGTGGCACAACAACTTATCCTATTTCTCCCGTCGTCGGGGCGGTCTGCACGTTGGAGCACCATACGGATTCTACCCTTGTTGAGCCGAACTGTAGTGTCGGTTCCCATACGAACTTCTCCATTAGTCCCGTTTGATTTCCCAGCTATGTAAACTGCTTCCAGCAATTTCTTTTTGTTCAAATCTACTGCCCATTTCCTGTTGTTCTCCACTAATGTGGTCGCCACTCGCTTGATTCAAGCCCAATAATGTCTGCAAATACACCCTCTAATTCATCCAACAGTTGCATAATATCACCACCTAATAGGAAATCTATAATCATGTATAATGTGTATAATGCGTTCCATGCCGCTAAATTCTCCCAATCCCGCATATTGTCTTTCCCTTTAACAATCTTGCCATGAATGTTCTCAGCATCCTTTTCACGTTTGTTGGCAAGTTCTTCTATATATTATGATGCCGCTTCCATTGTTGTAATAGTTGTACGTTCTAGAGCTGGTTCCCATAATTTAATGAAGATGATGCAGACACTCAACTGCAACTTGTTCTCACATTTGAAAATCAACAAACAGAACTACAGAACACAACAAAATGAATAGGGAAACACTCTTTTGAAAGTCACAAAAAACTCATATTATTAATGAACAAAAGACACCCTAAGAATAAAGGGGGCATGTATGTTAGAAATAGTAATTACTTCAGTTAGCTTTAGCTTTTACTTTAGTTCTTGTTTAGAAGTTCAGTTAAAAAAACATGCAATAGCATGCTTTGCATGCATGCAAAACCTAGGTTAGATTTTAGGTACTCTATAAGTGTTTAAATACACATTCAAATTTGGTTTGTAATCACATTAGTTGATCTTCTGTTTATCAATAAAGATTGAAGAGCCGTAGCTCATTATGCATAATCTATGTTTATTTCTTCCTCCAACCTTGAGTTTTCTATCAGAGCTTAGAAGAAGATCTAGCAATCGGAGCAAGAAAGAAGATCCTGAGAGTACAAGAGAAGCCATAGCTTCAAAAAAAATTGCAAAAAAAAAATTGCAGAAATTTGCGCCCCACTCGTGCATGAAGGCGCGAAAATATTTGCCAAACTTACGAAATAAAAATTATTTGAAAATTTTCACGGCCTGACTATAGGCCAAAGCACGAAACATTCTCCATGTTTTCGTGCTTCAAGCTTGGCAGGACCGCTAAAATTTCGCGTGGAAGCCCTTTAGAGAGGCGTGAAAATTATTCCATGGGAGTGTCTTTTTCTTTCACGAGTTATTTTTTATGAGTTACTTTAAGTAAGATTTTTTTTTTTAAGTTTTTAATTATAAAAAATTTCAAAAAAAAGGTTGTGAAAAAGGGTGGAATTTAAAAGAGAAGAAGAAATTTTTTTTTAAGGAAGTGAAGAAAATACATTATTAAAAAAAAGGGAAGGATATTTTTTGAAAAAAAATCCAGTGAAAGACTCTGCAGCGTCTATGGATTCTAGCAGCAACAATCAGTCTCAGATTTCTCCTCTTACGGGGAAAAATAGCTATGGTGTCTATGCTACGAGGATGGTTGTTTATTTCAGATCGGAAGATGTATGGGAATATGTCGTGAATGGCTATTCCGAACCAGCATATGACGCAACTTATCAATCCCTTTCAAACGGAGAAAATGATATTCCTTGAATTCACAGGAAGAAGGATGCAAAGGCACTGCATCACATAATGAATGCTTTGGATAACAACGTATTTCCAAATATATCAACTTCATTGCATTCCAAAGCAACATGGAAAACTTTGGAGAACAGTTATCAAGGTGTTGGTAAGGTACAAACATCTAAACTCCAAAACCTAAGAAGAGAATTTAAAGATCTGAAGAAGAAAGAATCACACTCAGTAGATTCTTTCATGACCCAATTCATGGGGATTGTTAATCAGCTGAATACCTATGGTGAAAAGATTGAATATCAAAGGGTGGTTAAAAGGGTTCTGAGATCCCTACCCAACAAATTTGATCTGAAAGTTGCAGTGATTGAAAAAGCAAAAAATCTGAGTACTCTCTCTATAGACGAGTTGACTCGATTATTACTATCATATGAATCCAGAATCAACAGAAATGAGGAGTCATCTCTGGAGAATGTTTTCAAATCACAAGTCTCATTCTCAAAAGGTAGAGGAGGATCAAGAGGAAGAGCAAGAGGTGGCTAAAGTAATGGCAAGGAAGATCAAGATCACGATCATAACCATGAAGGTAGGAACTATGACAAAAAAAGGTCAAATAAATCTAATGTTAAGTGTTATTATTGCAATAAATTTGGCCATTATGTTCATGAATGTAGAAAGAAAAAGTATGAGCAGGAAAAACAAAATGCTAATGTGACTAATACCTCTGAGAATAAAGAAGATATGTTATTTCTTACATGTCATGCTGTACACGAAAGCCCAAAGGGACTTTGGATTTTAGATAGTGGTTGCAGTAACCATATGACAGGTGATAGAGGTCTAATTGCAGACCTAGATGCACTAGTGAAGACAAAGGTCAAAGTCGGCACAGATGAGGTAGTTTGAGTTCTTGTCAAAGGAGTGCTCAACGTTCTGACCAAACAAGGCCAACAAAAGACAATCACAGATGTATATTATGCTTCAAGATTGAGCATTAATTGCTTATCATTGGGAAACTTACTGAAAATAAATACAGACTTGTCTTTGATGGATTAGACTTTGAAATCTATAACAAACCCCCAAATAAACAGTTGATCATCAAAGTACAAGTGTCTAGGAAAAGGATGTATCCACTAGTCATGAATTGCAGCAGCAAGGTAAGCTCTTTTGCTCAAAAATCCACATGCATGGATGATTATTGGTTATGGCATTCTAGATATGGACATCTTCACTTTGGTGGTCTCATGTTGTTGCAACGGAAAGGGATGGTAAAAGGATTACCCCCTATGAAAGAGCCAACGAACAGTTGTGAGTGTTGCATCATTGCAAAGAAGCATGAAGATATATTTCCTAAAGGTATGTCTCGAAGGGCACATGGACCTCTAGAACTTATTCATATTGATCTGTGTGGTCCAATGCAAACTCAATCAATTGGTGGAAGCAATTATTTTCTTACATTTATCGATGATTTCAATAGAAAAACATGGGTGTATTTCCTTCGTCAAAACTCTGAAACTTTTACAAAGTTCAAGGAATTTAAGGCTCCGGTTGAAAAACAGAGTGGTCATCAACTCAAAGTGTTGATATCAGATGGAGTGGGAGAGTATGAATCAAAGGAATTTCATAATTGTTGCAAATATCATGGAATGAAGAGGCAATTCTCTACATGATATACACCTTAGCAGAACGGTGTTGCAGAATGCAAGAACATAACCATCATGAATATGGCAAGGCACATGTTGAAAAGAAGAAACTTGTCCAATGAATTTTGGGGAGACGCAGTGGCTTGTGTTGTTCATGTGATGAGAAAATCTCCCACCAAAATTGTGAAGAATAGAGTACCAAAAGAAGCATGGACATCTATGAATTGTAATATTTCTCATTTTAGAATATTTGGTTGCGTTGCTTATGCTCATGTTCCTAAACAACTAAGAAAAAAGCTAGATGATAGGAGTGAGAAATGTATCTTTATTGGATACGGTGAAGAATCTAAAGCCTACAAACTGTATAACCATATTATTAAAAAGGTTACTTCATCAGAGATGTGTTGTTCAAGGAGGAAGAGTCATGAAATGGAACCATAGACAAGGTTGTGGGTTTTGCAATACCCCAACCAGAAGATAAAGAAGAAGAAGAGTTGATTGGTCAACAGGTTCTAATAGCAAATACTCCAGCAAGGACACCTAGAAACTCAGTTTGAGGAGAAGCATCAAAATCAATAGATCGATATACTACTAGTCCGCAATCAGGTAATGAATTTAATCACAGTAATAGAAATAATAGAAGATTCGAAGATATTTATGATGAATTGGATGCAAATACCAATTATGAAGAGGCAGTAAAAGAAGAGCATCGGGTAAAAGCTATGGACGAAGAGTAGATTCCATTGACAGAAATGGTACATGGGATCTAGTTGACTTGCCAAAAAATAAGAAATCTATTGGTGTGAAGTGGGTCTATAATACCAAACTCAATGAAAAAGGTGAGATTGATAGGTATAAGGAAAGGTTAGTAGCAAAAGGTTTCTCGTAGCAACCGAGAATTGATTTTGGAGAAAATTTTGCACCAGTGGCAAGATTGGACACAGTAAGAGAAGTCCTAGCAATAGCCACCCAGAACAAATGGGAAGTGTATCATATGGATGTCAAGTCGAAATTCTTGAATCGAATTCTTGAAGAATAAATTTATGTGGAGCATCCACACGGGTATCAAATCAAATAACATGAAGATAAATTTTACAAGTTGAAGAAAGCTCTATCTGGGCTCAAGCAAGCTCCAAGAGCTTGGTACAGCAGAATTGATTCTTATCTGATCAAAAATGGTTTTAGCAGAAGCTCCAACGAACCAACACTTTACACAAAGGTAAATCAACAAGGACGGATTTTGATAGTTTGTTTATATGTTGATGATATGATTTTTACAGGTGACCTGTCAGTAGATGAGTTCAAGGTAGCTATGAAGAAAGAGTATGAGATGACAGACCTTGGATTAAAGAAGTTCTTTCTTGGCTTAAAGGTAGAACAGTAAAAAAAGGTATATTTATCTCTCAAAGTAAATATGCTAATGAAGTACTTAAGTGATTCACAATGCTTAATTGCAAACCAACACCTACACCAGTGGAAATAGGTACAAAGTTGAGCAAAGAAGATGATAGTCCCAAAGTAGATCCAACATTGTTTAAGAGACTTGTAGGAAGTCTCATGTATCTCACAGCTACGAGACCATATATTATGTATGATGTCAGCTTGATTTCCAGGTTCATGGAGTCTCCCAAAGACTCGCATTGGCAAGTTGGAAAAAGGATCTTATGATATGTTGCAAGGACTTCAAGCTATGGAATTTTATACTCAAGCAATGAGTATGATGTTTTGATAGGTTTCACTGATAGTGATTTTGCAGGAAGTTTGGATGACAGGAAGAGCACTTCTGGTCATGTTTTTAATCTTGGATCAAGGGTGATTTCATGGGCATCCAAGAAGAATCCCATTGTGACACTTTCATCAATAGAAGTAGAGTATGTAGCAGCAACATCAGTAACATGTCAAGCAGTCTGGTTACACGGAGTTTTAGAAGGTATTCAACAAAAACAAGGAGGACCAACAATAATCTATTGTGACAACAATTCAGTGATCGCCCTATCCAAGAACCATGCTTTTCACCATAAAATCAAGCACATTGATACCAGATATCACTGTATAAGAGAACTTGTGGACAATGGTGAAGTTCATGTTGAGCATTGTAAATCAATCAATTAGCTGACATTTTCACAAAGCCATTGACAAAATAAATTTTTGAAACTCATAGAGATAATTTAGGCATTGTAAAAGCTGTAGTATTCAACAGTCGTAATTAAGAGGGAGTGTTAGAAACAGTAATTACTTCTGTTAGCTTTAGCTCTTACTTTAGTTATTATTTATAAGTTCAATTAATAAAACATGCAACAACATGCTCTGCATGCATGCAAAATCTAGGTCAGATTTTGATCTTTCCTTTATCAATAAAGATTGAAGAGACATATCTCACTCTGCATAAACTTTGTGTTTATTTTTTCCTCCAACCTTCAATGCAGGGCTCTATCTCTCTGGTATCAAAGAGGGCATAGAGGTCACACTTCCCATTTTATTACACAAACTTAACCAACCAGGGAAAAACAGCCCACTAGCCCATGACCCTCCCTATAACTAGGGTTTTCACCCTAGCTCGTGCTAAACAGCACCTACTAAGGATTCAGGAATCCTTAGAAGCAATTCAATGATGGGTAAAAAACAAGATTTAAAACAAGTAAAAATTAAACATTAACATGTGCATAATAACAAATCTAAGCTATAATAGTAAACAATAAATATCAATGAGAACACAATAAATGAGGTTTACAATTTTTTATTGATTGGGCAAACTAGGGTTTGCAAATATTTTTACATCAAATGAAGAGGTGGTTGGAGTCCTTGCAGCAGTACAGGAGTAATGCACCAGTGCTCCAATGTTCTCTCTCTTCTCTAATATGCTCCAAGGTTGGGCCAAAGGTTCACTCTAAATGGAGAACTCGAGCTCAAATGGTTGGGTTGGGGTTCTTGAATGATTTTGACAGCATAAGGATAGGATGAATAATGGATGAGAAATGGAGGGCCTCCATCACCTATTTAAAGATATTTTTGGGTGGTGGAGTGGTGACCCATGGTTTCAGGCACCAAGTGGTTTAGGTTAATGGTTTAGGGTTTTTCCTTTCTTTTTCCCTCCATTTTTCCCTTTTTGAGTTTATTTTCAAATTTATTCCCTTTTATGTAATGTTTGGGAATATTTGACCCCTTTTTGAGGGTTTTTTGGTATTTTTGAAGGATTGGGATTAATCTGAGGAGGAAAACATTGGTTTTTTCCTTTTGGGTAACTATTTGAGGGTTTTTCAAGGTTTTGAAGACCAAAATAGTAGGAAAAGTGGACAAATGGGTTACGTGACTAGGGAGATGAGCTAGTGAACAATTTTTGGGTGTTAACAGATTGCTCCCTAATGTGTGAGGGCAGGAGATCATCGTATGGCTGATAGAAAACATAGCTTCTATCATTTTCCAGGGGTATGAGCATGGTGCCGGAGGAGAGAAAAAAATGGTTGGATCCCAGAACACGGGCTCCATAAAAACTACAAAAAACTGAAAATACATGGCCTCAATAATGAATGAGGAATAATCTCAATATATGGATGAGGCTAGCATACCCATGCTCGTATCAAGATATACAAATAATAATGAGGCCCAAAAGGGGACCTGAACAATACATGGGGAACTGTTGTGTACATCATAATGGTCTAGAGGGGACACAAATCTAGGACATACTCATGGTCTGACCATGACTGATCTGAAGAACTGATGTATGGAAACAATGGCATCCATACAAGGTATGTTGAACTGCATCTGAGCTGGGTACTCAAGAAAGCATATAACTCATGTGCTTCCGAATACTCTTGCCAAGCCCAGCCTGGATATCCACAGGAACATACAACTGGGGGGTTCCAAAGAGACTCACCAATGTGCTAGATTCATAGGATATCTAGGATCTTTGACTAATAACTGAAGGGACCAATACCCTGCATGAATCTCAACGGTGCGATCAAGGTGTTGAAGTTGAGCACGTGAGAAACAACCATTTGGAGAGGCACTAAGGACTCCTCTCGAAATGGTTCATAAGAACTCACCTCTGATGGTGATGAGTCCAAGGAATAGGGACCTTTGGGTCGATCCTCTAGAATAGATGGGCTGGCATTAACAGAGGGAGACTTGCAAATACCAAGGAAGTGATGTTTCCTTGATAGGAGTGTGAGTTGTACAACCGAGAGATGATAGTATTGAAGGTGGGACTAACATACTGTGGGGGTGGGGAACAACTGAAGTCACAGAGTGGGGGGGGGCTCAAACTTCCTTTGTTCAGAGTATGATGATATGGTTGACCTGGTAGCATATGAAACTAGCTTTGGGGACAGGGATCATAGCTTAGCGTACCAGGAGTTGTGACTACAATGGGGGAGATTCAGGGGGACAAACTGATGAATGATATCAAGAGACTCTAAGGGTGGCATATCATAGAATACTTTGAACAAAGGAGACCATACTAGGGCGCTTCCATACTGGTGTGACTAGATATGATCCTTCATGATGCCGAGAGGCACTGTTGGGGCCTTCTTCATGGTTTAAGGAGCTCAAAGAAGGGATAGAAGTGTGCACTAAATGGTACTATCATGTGGATTTGTACGAGACCAGGACAATGCATGCTCGTGAATGCTTTCAATTTTAAGGAGTCTGAAAGCAATAAGAAGACTCAAAAATGGTAGAGAGGTACCGTCGTGTGGATTTATACGAGCCCAGGACTGTGAGTGCTCGTGGTTGCTTTCAATTTTAGAGAGTCTGAAAGAACTAAGAAGACTCCAAGGGGGTTCTTTTTCGTTTGTTAGTCTCAAGGCCCGAAAAAACATAAAAGTATGCAATGAAGAACTCTTCTAGCCGATGTGACTAGAGTATTCATTTTTCGTAATTAGTCTACAAGGTCTGGAAAAGGGTTAAACTTATACTAGGTAGACTCCCTTTCAGATACTTTTAGCGAGCATTAAAGGAAGCAAGATTGCTTGACAATCTTTTCATTGTTTTAGGAGTCAGAAAAGAGCATAACAGAAACTACCTAAGTGCCTTTTTCGTAAAGGAATTGCTCGGCCCAAAAAAGAGATAAAATTATACTGAACAAAATGTAATAGCCAAGCAAGGAGGAAGTGTTCAATCAAGAGACAAGTTTGTGAACCAAGAATGGAAGCTATGGGGGAACACTGATGGGGCCTCCTTGCAGGTTGATGAATGGTGGCAAAATAGCGCAATGACTGCAGTATGGATGGAGCGGAGGACTCATTGATGGGTCGCGAGGAAAAAAAGTAGCAAACTATGACGGTGGTCGATGTGGCACGCAAATCAAGGTGGGGGGATGAGAAAAATTCCCAAAAACGTATCATAAGAGCGATAAATGATCCCAAGCATCATCACAGGCACAAAAATCTGAATTTGACAGTGCAAGTTGTGTGAAAAACGAGGTTGGCACGCAAATCAAGGCAGCAGGGAGGGTCATGGACAAAATGCCCAAATTTGTTTTTCATGAGAGCAAGAAAGGATCTCAAGCATCATCATGGGAATGGAAATATGAATCTGGTGGTGCAAGCAATGCAAAAAACGGAGTTCAAATGACTCCGGAATGGTGAAAGGAAAAATGAGGTTAAAAATTAGCTATAAATAAAGGTGATCCCACCAAGCCAAGGATGCAAAGGTGGGGAGAAATGATGACTCATGGGGGAAGAATACTAAGTGTATCAAATCAAATTAAATATACAAGTAACATGTGACCTAAAAAATGGTTGAGTTCACACATGTGATAAAGTGAGCAGGGTTAATGACCTGCCCCCATGCTATGTGCATGGGGTTTGTGATTGTGGATCACATATGTGTTGGTTTGAACAATGGCATCATTGACATGCTAAGATAGATGTGATGGGGAAGGTTCAAAATGATTGATCATGCCCCCTATCCCAGGTTCGAGGTAATCTATTATGCCCCCTAACTCAGAGGTGTCAATGTGGTGCAGATTTTGTCTCAGAGAGGGATCAACAAGGCATTGAGCAAGTGATGGCGGGGGGTGTACCATGAGGCTGTGGGCCTTGGTTGCATACTGAAGTGATGATATGATGATGGGGTATTCCCCTTACGGGGTGGATTCCCCCAATATCTCCAACAAGAATGATGATGATGATGAGTAGGCAAGTTTTTGGGCCTACCCCCATGTTGTGAACATGTGGTTTCCTCATCGATTTGAAAAGGTTGAACATGTGTGTCAGAGGGATCAGTGGAAGGGACCGACCAGATAGAGGGGTATCCAGTGGAAACCATGTAAATGGTGTTAATTTCAGCTGATGAGGAGTATTTGTGTGGGTGAATCTCGTCGATGGTAGTAATGGATGACTCTAAAGAGGACTGATTTAATTCCTAGATAACCAGTCGATACTAAGGTAGCTATAGGCAATGATGTGAATAATGACCATAGATTCTGCATATGGCACGAGAGTGGTTGGTGCGCATCAATTTTTTATGGGGTGTAGGGGTGGTATCCATTTCCACAGTTGGAATATTGGGATCATCCTCCAACGTTTGCATGTGCTCTTGAAGATTGGCGATTGTGGACAGTTATGGGTGGTGTGGCCCAAGTCATCACATAAAGAGCACTTAGGAGGTGCGTAGAATGGAGGGATATTTTTTATTGGTTTCATTTCCTGTGGGGAAGTGTAGGTTTGCAGGCCTCTACTCCCAGTGGTTCTAGGTGGTGGAGGGGCAGGGTTATATGTAGACGTGGTCTCCACACCAGGAGGTGGGAGGTTGGTGGTGTTAATTTGTTGGAACAGTTGGAGAATGACGTTCGGTGTTGGGGGAGGATTAGGAGAAGGTAGGTACCACACGGGTAGTCCTAGTGTTAACCCGGGGAGATTTAGCATAGCCATGACTGGGGCACTTACTACTCCTGAAGGTGGGAATAGGAATGGGATAGTGTGGATAGGTGTTACTCCAACATGACTAGGTACTGATGGTGGTCGCGGTAGAAAAGGTGGGTGTGGGTTAGGAACCGTTTGTTTGGATGAAATGGTGCACAGATCAGATATCTCCACTGTCGGTGGAGGGGGTGGAATGGACCGAAAAGTAGAGGTCATGGGAGTATTAGAATAAACTTCAGGTCCAATGGTAGAAACCAAAGAGGTAGGTGGTGCACCAATGACAGGTTGTTCAACCATGGGGATAATGTTTTCCGGTGCAGCGAGGACATTCAGGTCGTAATATGTAAGTTGATCGATCTTCACAACCCATCCCTTATGGGGGAACATCATAATGCAGAATACTGATGAAGCAACATCCTTCATGGAGTACATGTAACTGCATCCAAGCAGGAATTTGTAATCAAGTTGCGCATTGATGACCCCAATGTCGATAAGGATCACTTTATCAGCTAATTGGACTAGAATGTTGGCCAGGAGGTCTTGGGGTTGAGTTGATTGGCCATTGTAAGCTCGTAGGGCGGTCGTGGATGGCTGTAGTGTAGGGGATCCGAGCTTCTGCCACATGAATGTAGACATAACACATGTGGAGGCACCCTCGTCAATGATGCATCGATGGATAACAAGATTTCAGATTGACACATAAACTTGAAATGCTAATGTGGAAGGCATGTGTGGTTCGGATTAGTCCAAATCGAAAGCCATCATCAATGAGTGGGAAGGGTCTATAGCACCAATGGAGGATAACAATGTCTTGCATTGTGCAGGAAATTTCTTCAACACCGTGAGGGCTGACATAGCAGCAGGGGACTTGGTTAAGTCATCCATGATATTGTAATTAGGGGCAGCACATGCATTGGGGTTGTTATTAATGCGTCATAATGGGAAGCGGGGAGCTTTAGGGGGCCCATCGCATAGTGTCGATGGTATGCGTAACCACTGATTTGTGGGAAGAGCATTAGCAGCCTTGTCGATGGGGATGGTTTTAGAGGTGGAACCATAATGATTTCAGCGTTTTTGAAGATTGAAGTCAGTCGATGACATCATGATAAGGTGATGGGTACTTGAGTCAATATGTTGATTAGCAGGTGCAGCATAGGTGATTTTTTGTTGGGGTGTCACGGTTCCTTGAGGGGGAGCCAACGGTTGGGTGTTTACCACTCCTTGTGTGGCCAATGGGTTCTGCAACCCCATCGATTGGGCTTGAGTTTGCGGGGGGTTTGGTGGTGCTGGCAGGGAATCATGTCCTTGGCGTTGGGCGTCATCAGTCCAAAGTTGGTGAGCTCGCTCCAAATTGGGACAAGTGTGTCTATAGTGTTTGTATACCTTGCATATAGAACATCGCTGGTTCATTCGTAGATTAGGGTTCTTCCCTTGACGAGGTGGTTTGTCAGGGTTTTGATTGGCTGGGGAGTTGTTGTTGTTGTTTGGGGGATTAGGAGGTTGGAAGCCTTGATATTGGGGTTGGTTGTTGCCACTGTTATGTCCTCTTCCCCAGTATTGTTGGCCTTGTTGATTTCGTTGGGCAGGCTGGTTTTGTTGCTAGTTTTTTTGGGCGTAGACTTGCCCTTGGGGGTTGGGAGGATTTTGTGGTTGAGAAGGTGTTGGTGCTGCTTGCGGTGGATAGTAAGAGGGAGGGGGTTGGGGTTGCACAGTTGTTGGTGCTTCCTGCGGTGGATAGTAAGCCGAAGGGGCTTGTGGTTGTGCAGGTGCTTCTTGCGGTTAGTAGTAAGCCGGGGGGGCTTGAGGTTGTGCAAGTACTTCCTGTGGTGGGGTCTCTTGATGGTAATAGGAACACTAATACAAAATGAGAGATAAGTGACCAAGCGACCAAAAACATTGGACACCACAGATTTTTGAAGGGATAAATGACCAAAATTGAGAAATTTTAAGTGAGCTGACTATAAATGACCAATTTGGTCATGGGATAAGAACTAAACTAAAAATGACCAAGATAAATGACCAATTTGGTCACGAGATAAGAACTAAACTAAAAATGACCACATAACAATTAGTCATTTATGTGGTCATTTTTAGTTGTGTCATTCCGACAACGGAAAATTATAATTTTGAAAATGAATTTGTACAATTTACTAAATTTTAACACTGCAGATGGATTCAGAGGCCCCTTTAGGAGGTCTTCGAATCCATCTGCAGAGTTAAATTTTAGTAAATTGTAACATTAATAGTACACAACTTGAATTATTTTTCAATACATGTCTTCTAAGGGATCATTTAATTGAGGCCATCCCGATGCCCATTGTGTTAGATGATAGGAGAATCATTGCGATGCTCATTTAGGCATTTCTCTACTAATTAGTGCCTTGGGTGTGGTGAGTTGATATCTAGATAATACATCATGTCTTGCATATAGTTTATCAAGTGATAGATGAGTTCTTCTACACGTGGTTGAGTCGAGTCTTAGTCGATATTTGTCATCTTTACATTTTGCAATTGTCATGTCCTAAAGTTAGTGTCACTCTGTTTAGCTTGTTAATGTACTGGTTGTGTTCGTATTTTCTTTGAACAAAACCATCGCCATTTGACCATCTCGACAGGCTGTTGAATGCTGTGCAAAAACTACAGGTATTTGGAGACTCAAATTTTGTCATTGAGTGTATGAAGCATAGAAGGAAGCCAAAAAACATTCTATAGTCCCGATATATGAGGAAATTTCTAGGATGTTGGACCTTTTCCAATATATTTCATTTCAACATATATATAGGGAAATAAATTATGTACCTAACCTTCTATAAAAAAGAGGACTAATTCCATTTTTTCCATGGTCTAATATTTCCATCAAATAACTTACCGAAAATAGAAAAATGCTACACAAAATTAGTTATGATCACTAATTCTATTAAAACATACCAATTATATGCCCCCTCAGCCTCAAAAATATAAAATGTGCATTTTATAATATAATATGATATATATAATATTTATATGATATGGTTTTAAAATATAAATATATTATACTGATATATAATATAATAATATTAATCATTCTTAAATAGTCAAATACATGGAGGGAAATAAAAATGGGGAAACAAAATTTGGGGAAATATAAATTGGCAGAAGCTGAAAATAAAATAAAATTTGCGGGAAAATAGAAATTGGCAGAAGTAGAAATTGGGAAAAGGTTTTTCTATGCTCGACTGAGAAGATATGGAATGGCCATGTCTGAAATTCACACAATTTACTCTGCAATGGATCTCTGTGTCTTGGTTAAAGGTAAGCATATGGAATCAATTTTTTGATATAAGCATATGAATTCAATTTTTTTTTATGTAGGGTTTCTGTTTACTAGTCGAGTAATAGTGTGAGATTATCATGCACAATCTACATTTATGATTTTAAGTTGCGTGAGGAGGCATATCAAATCGATTGCAACCATGTCTTCCATCGCAACTGTATTTTGAGATGGATGCATTATAGAAATTTCTATCCAAACTACCAATACGTAATACCCCGTAATTAATTAAATTATGTTAAGCACATTATTATAGGGTCTTTATGGTCATGAATGTGAAAGTATCATGTTACTTATAGAGATGAAGTTAATATATGAAAGTTAAGATAAATATATATTGATTTACTTTATTGTAGTAATACATGTTTCGTAAGTCCTCCCTATCATGACCGTGTCTACGCACAAATTAGTAGAAAAGCTGTGTTATTTTTGTCAATGAATTCATAAAAAATGTGTCACTTGTCAATAGGCTATTGAGAAAGCAATTGGCGTCCTTGGAAAAAAGATTGAGCCGATGATTAAGACTATGAGTACCATCCTATGCGTTTGGGTGTATTTATTTGTGTGTTTGGGAGTATTTATTTCTGGAGGCAAAAAAGTCATGTGCCAAACTCTGATCGACTAGAAGCCTAGGATCTCTCTTGGACACATTAAGTTCTAATGTTCCCATTCTGACACTAATTCTTTGGCTCTAGATCACAAATTACCAGCCTCCGAGAAAATACATTTTAAAACCAGGTTTGGAGAAAGAAGGCTCTATGAATCTCTCACCTTGTAGTGGAAGGTGAGATAGGCAGTTTTATTTCTTATCTTTGACCTCAGATTGTAGAACTTCTTAGGAGATGCTCTAGGAACTCCTAATTATGATTGTTCTCAAATGTTCTTCCTAGTCCATTGACCTATTTTGGTCATTCGTGAACATTAATATAATTCATTGCATTCTTCAAGGTCTTGATTCTAGAATGTTTACATTTGAGGTCATGTTTGACTTGCCTTTGTATGAATTTTTTTGTACATCTGGGCATTTTTATGACGTTTGCACATAAATTAATTCCAATTAATTACTTTGATTGTAATAGTGTATAAATAATTTTGGAAAAATAACCTAACTTGTGATCTCAAAGATTCCATTTTGAGCACATAACTTATTTTCTCCAAACCATAACTAATGATCTTTATTCTTAATATATAACACTGTCTGAGGAACCTCTCCTCTCAATTTATAGTTTTTCATGTCCAAAATGATTTGATTATTGCATTGACCTATTCATTTCTACATTTCCTTCTCATTCAACTACTTTTTCACTTTTCTTCATTTTGTATCTTTGATTTTTATGTGATATAGATGTTTTTCATGATATTGTGTGTACACTACATAGAGTAATATATTCATTTCAAGAATTTGGGCCCCTCTTTAAAGTCTTTTCATATAATTTGTCAAGTTGTAGGTTGTATAAAACTTAAAAATCTTTGCTTGGTTGGAAATGTTACCAAAGTTCAATTCTCACCTAGGACACACTCTAGTTTGCTCTTGTGTTTGTTGTGCACCAGTACTTGCTATAGCAATTGGGGAGTGAATTTGGTAGAATAGATACTCCCTAGTTGTGGCAGTTTAGCCAAGGGATATTTATGAAGATATTGACTTTTGTGAGGAGGTTGTGGTGGAGTTGTTTGGGAGATCATAAGGAGTACTGGACCGAGAGGGTGTTGGGTGGGGCTTCCTGTTGGGGTAGTACCTTCTTTGGTGATCCTGTCCTTAACACAAAATATTCATTGGGTAGGTTCAAATACTCCACCTTCTGAAAATGAAGACTATTAGCTCCGAATAGCTTTAAACATTGTGAAATTTTTTATTCTTATCTAACTTAAAGCACTCTTGAATTTGAATGGAAAGAATTTTGCTTGACATACTAATTAAAACTTCGCCAAATATTTAGTCAAACATATCTAGAAATGGTCTAGTGTAAGGTGGGATCCCCAAGAACTCAATTCAAAGAGGATATTGAGCCTCATTGATTTCCTCGGGATTTAAATTCATAGTTAGTCAACTTCTCACTGCTATAGTTATCACCATTTGACCAAACAAAGCCTTTTAAGATAATACCTTAAAAGGGGTTCATTTAGGAAACACCTAACTCTTGGAGATTTTGTTTTTAATATAATCAATTTATAATTTATAATTTAAAATTATGATTTTAATTATAATTAAATTTGGGGCAATGTCTTCCCACTAAATGGCCAAGAAAAGAAAAATACAATTCCTCTGATTGATGTTCTTCCCTCAAATCACAATTCCATAGACCACCTGAATTGTAGCTCATTGATCGATTGATTGAGGAGCCGGAGGAAGAATCAATATGTCAAGGAAGGGGCTAGGCGTGATGAAGGAACGACTGGTGGGGGTAACATATAGCCACATCCTCCTGAAGAAGAAGAGCGACGCCCTCACAATGCAGTTTCAAAAAATTTTGAAGCACATCATGGCCACAAAGGAGTCCATGGGCGAGATCATGAATGCCTAGACCTTCTCCCTCACAGATGCCAAGTACATTCTGGGAGAAAAAAACAAGCACATTGTTAAGGAGATTGTTGACCCTGCCTTGACCAGGAGAATGTGGCCAGTGTCGAGATCCCCAAATTTGAGTACTATTCGGAGGTGCGAAATGGCAAGAAAGTATCCACTCAAAGGAGAAACGATCTCACTAGCCTTTCCCGTGGTGGGAAGTGGGTCTAGTTCTGTCCATCGGTTTACATGATAAAGGCCATCGATGTCCTAGTGGAGCTGGATTCATTGCAGAATTTGTTTCTAACCCTCGACGAGGCAACTGAGGCCACAAATCGCAATGTCAAAGCGTTAGAGAATGTGGTCAAGCATGGGCTAGAGAATACTATTAGATATATCAAGTGGGAGCTTCATGAGTTGGAGAGGGAGGATTTCTTCGGGATAAAAAATATTCATAGTTACAAGAAGAGGGAGCTCGAGAGACAAATGCAGAGTGCCAAGAATTTTGGAGACGAGCAGGATCTGGAGACTTTTGCACTTCAGAAGGGTATTTCAATGGGGGATGCGCACAATCTATTGTCCATGGAGACTGAAAATGGCGAGGATATTTTTTATAGAGAGGTAATAGAAAGTAAAACCCACAAACCTTCTTTTCTGCTACAGAAGTTTGTGTAATTTTTACCCTAATAACTAAAAGAGATTTCTCTGGATTGGAGTATCCACTCTACAACAGAATTTTATACCAAATTGGTTGTTTTTCAATTTTTAAATTAGAGGAACTTGTTTTGGGCTTCAACCAGATTTATTTTAAAATTTAATTCTACAACATTCGTCAAGATATTTGAATTAATTTGTCCCATAATTTACTATAATTTTAGACCAATTGGATGTTTTTCAACTTTCAAATAAAACCCAACAAGTAACAAAACTTTATCTGGGGTTTGAGCCTAGGATCTACAACATGATTTTCTATTATTTGTTATTTGCACTCAATTAGTTGTTTTCCAAGTTAGAATTTAGCATAAGTCCTTGTGGTATTTAACCCATATGCTTTGATTAAAAGTTAGCATAAGTCCTTGTGGGCTTACACATTTCCTTTATTCATGCTCTTGGCGTTTAAAATTGACTTCATCAAACTGGTCTATCTTTCATTACTCCATCATTTTCCAGGTTCTGACATTTTCCAGGTTCTGAATCCAACTCAAAAATCAAGGTCAAGTGGTGTTGACTGAGATTAAATGGTAGATGGAGGCTTTTGAGAGGCCACCATTAACTAGAAGGTCTCCCCACCCTACCGGAAAATATTCTTTCCACCCTGAGTAATAAAGAGATTCAAATTATGTATGTAATAATATCTGATCAATCAGATAGACTCTTACCTTTTCCCTTTGTTTTTGAGGCTTCTCCAACTTGCTTCTTTTTGCAGCATAATGAAGAGTAGTTTGCTGAGCTCTCTTACCAGGATTTCCCACTCTTCTTCCTTTCACTCTTCCAAGGTTATCCTTTGAACCAACCTCCTACTCGAGTATACAATCCTAAATTTGTGGCTCCTCATTTGACAGATCCTTCTACTGCTATGGTGGTGACTTATGGCTCTCCATCAAAATACAAGTAGTATCAACCCATAGAGGTTTCAACAACAACAAAAAGGTATTCCCTACATGCTGAAAACTCTTCCAATAACGATTACCTCTCTACTTGTCACAATGAAAACTCAGAATCCAAATTATTTCCATTGTACACCTCTAGCTCTCCTCTCATCCCTTTGTTATACCTATACCTTATGCTCTCTTTGCATGCTTATGTATTCAATAAGAGGTGAGGTATGCCTATTGAGTAAATATCCCAATTTAATCGCATGGAGAGACACGTGTTGGAACTTGGAAGTACACTTCCCTACCTACCCTTTTTCATGTTAAGCAACACCTTCACACCACATACCTACCACCACATCCAAGGAGTCAATATTATTTATCAAGAATGTGCTATTTCTATCCTTTTCTACTACAATTTGGCAATTTTCCTATAAAGGACTTGGAAAAATGTTGAGACATAAACCTTGTAGTATTTATCCTCGTTGATTGACTCCTTCATTTTCCAATAGATTTGCTTGCTTATTAGCAAACCTTTGAACATGGTATGGAAGCAAAGGATCAAATTAACCTACCATAACTCCCATTCCTTCAATGACTTATACTATGCATATAATCCCAAAAATAATATAGCATATGTTGGACTACAAAAACCCATCATACTTAAACAAAAGAGTCAAGGGAGATCTAAGTGAATAGTGAAAGTGAAAGCAAGGATCGGTTATTCATAACTAAAAGTGAAAGCAAGGACCAGTTATTCAGTCTTCTGCTTTCATGGTTTCACTGGAAACTTGATCAGATTCGTTGAGCTAATGAGAGTAGGTGTTACATAAATAAGTTCGCAGTTGAACATCTAATTTAAGTTTGCATAGTAATTCTATTTCAATTTGTACATTCAGTTTGTTTTCAAGTAGTATGGAATAGGAATAGTTTTCAGAGAACAAAAAACATGGTTTTAGGAATATGGTTTCTGAGTAGGTTCAGACTTGAGTAGGGATTGATATTCAAAGCAATGGATTGGGCACTTGGTCCACAGTTCTTGTCGTCTCACGGGGAGATTCCATCCCTAGTTGGAGCTAAATGTTGTAACATGAAATGTTTTCGTCAAAATGTTTTGACGTTCCACAATAAATTGCAAAGGTCACTTGCTCATCTTCACCTCAAATTGTTTTTTGTCTGCTCCTTCAATATTTGAGTTCATTACTATTACTTCAAAATACTTGTCAAATCTATTACCTCAAAGTCAAAGTTTTCAGTCTTGGTTTATCAAGAAAATTTTCTTGGTTTAAATATTAGTTTGATACAAAATAAAATTGGATTTCATTTTAATTTTCATTTATTTTTATTCAAAGTCAACTATGCCTCTTAACCAACCAGGTGTCGAGAGAAAAAGTCATGCCATATGCCGAGCAAGCCTACTAGTTGATCCCAACATAGCTTAAGGGAGTAGAAGGAAGTCTGAGATCTCAATCTTGAAGCTTCTTAATATCAAAATGGTGCCTCGTCCTGCAAAGAATGCTGTAATTGAAAAATGGTTTTAAGATTTTAACTATAATTTAATCAAGTCGTTCTTGTGGATTTGGTTATGCCACATTTTCTTCACTTCAAGATGCTAAGAAATTACTTGATAGTGAACATGCTCTTAATGGTCACGCATTGGAAGCTTTGGTGGCACTTGGAATAATAGATTTGCAGCTCTCTTGACTCTTATCTTCCTAGTTTTGTAATTTCCAACACTAGTTTGTCCCGTTGATTTTACATAAGTGAAGGTTGAAATTATTAAGTGATTTAACATTATGTTGCATGAAAATCCTAAACTACCCATGTACTAGTACTAGAAACACGCAGAAACTTGGAAACACCACAAAAACTTCTCGAAAATCCCCAAGTTCCTATTAGGGGTGTGGGACCCATAGGAAGTCTAAAATTAACAATCTATGGAGAATGAAGACAAATTAACCTCTGATTTGTTTCAAAAACCTACCTACAAACTACCCCATCATCATTATTTTATTACAAGATAATGTGTTATTTTGAAAAACTCTCTCTCTCTCTCTCTCCACCGTAGATGTTTATAGGAATCGCATTTCTAGGCATTCATGTTTCCAAAACTAGTACATGTTTCTACATTTTGTGCAACTTAGTGTGAAGATTAATATAGAAGATAATAGGGCAGATTTACAGTTGTAAATCTGCATTAATTATAGTGACTCAAGTTATGGTTTTATGCTTGGAAAGTGTCCTAATAAGGGCTTAAACGTGTTGGCATATTTTTGGTATCCTTTCTCTTGAATTCCCAGTGGATTGGAGTTCAATTGAATTAAAATAATGCCCATTGTTTGTTGTTGTAATTTATATTTCAGATCAGCCCTAAGGTTGAGTATTCGTAGGGTTTGGTTCCATGAAACCCCCAATGTGGTGTGTTGTTGTAACATGAAATGTTCTGGAAAAATCTTATTCATTTTTCACAAAAATGAATTATCCGTCCATGTCTAAAACAAGCTTAAGTTCATATGGCTTTGCCTCTATAAACTTGATCCTCCATCTCACCTTATCATATGACCATGGTCCATCACCACCGATGTTGATCTTAACCCAAAATACTATATTTAAGTTTATGTCAAAGCTTCATTTTTATCATGAACATTATTTTATTAAAAAATGTCCTTCATAAGCCCCAAATCCATTCAAATATATTTCTATTGTTATAATAGTTGAGTTTATGATTTCTAAAATCACCTTTATAAAAATATTGGCTTTTGGTTTAGCCCAATTTTCATGTATTTTTGCAAGTCAACTATGCATTCAAAACCTACCAAACCAAATCAATGAACCAAGTGCCAAGCCATGTGTCCAATGGTCAAACCATAACTATCCAAATGTCGAGTAAGAGTGCCAAAGTTCTTGGGTTTATAAAAATGAATCGATCAACCAAGTGCCAAGCCATTGGTCCAATGGTCAAACCATAACTATCCAAATGTCGAGTAAGAGTGCCAAAGTTCTTGGCTTTATAAAAATTACAGGTTTTGTTTTAATCCGAATCTCTATATCATTATTTGAATCTTACCTTGACTAAGCCCTAAACTCACCAACTCACAAGCAAAATGACCCAAGTGTCAAGAACAAATCCACCAAGTGAGCCCATGACATAACTTGTGCACTACACATCGATTGTCACTCAATACACTTCTGCATATGAACCAAAAAAACATTTTTATTGCACTGAGAGGAGCGAGGTGCTCTAGAGCCCAATATGGGGGAGATGTTGTAACGTTTGTTCCTAACAAAAAATAAATAAATAAATTCATGTTGGCTCATAAAATAAAAAATTATGGAAAGTATTTTAAAAAAATCCATATTGGCTCATAAAATAAAATATTATGAAAAGTAATTAAAAAATAGATGTTAGTCTATAAAATAAAAACTTAAAACTTAAATCGGGATCTATCAATCAAGAGAGATCGAATTTCTTGAGTTTAAATTAAAAAAAAAATACATCTTAACAAATTGGATCCCTCTCGGTGCTTGATAGATATGGGTTTAAGATGGATCTATGCTGGTTCTTATGGATGTGGGATAAATCTCTATGGATGAAATAAAAGATATGTAGCCTCAGTTTGAGGTGGAAGCTTGAAGGGTATGGCAGGAGAGAGGCCTTTCATATCCGAGATTGCCAACATACCAGAGAGAATATATTCTTGAAGTTGCAAAGGCAGGATTTGAGGGGAATACTGTAAAATTAGTCACAGCAGATCTATTGAACAAGAATATCAATCACAAAGATGTAAAACAATTTGGAGTAAAAAATGTGCAAGAGAGATGCATCAGTTCTCTATAATCCAGAATGGTAGAATTACAATACAATACTGTCACAATGAGTGAGCAATTCGAATTAGCCAAGTAGTTCATTCGAATATACTGCATGGTGTATCTTGGATCCAACTAGGAGTCCTCATCATCAATCAGTGGTGGTCATCAATGCACAAGTCACTATCAGACAGGTGTCAAATTGAGTCTAACTGAGTGTAATAAGTGTAACTGATGGTAAGTGGCACTAATGTAGGGATGGAGGCTCATTGGAGGGCGCATTAGGAGTTAACTAGAGTCGGAATAGGTATTCAAGTCTCATCGGAGGTCAATCAGAGTGATAACAGCAATGAGGAGTCAGTCTAGCCTCAAATCAAGGAAAGACTGGTGGCTAACTGAAGTGAATTGGACTGGTAGGTGATAAAAGGTGCCCTTCTACAGTGGAAGGTGAGAAGTGGGCACCTCCCTGACTAGGAGGGCTAAATCTGAGTGGAAAATAGCTCCTGAGTGCTGGAAGACTAGGGACTAGGTGCTGGAGGCATCAAACTGGTGACTGGGCAGCATGCGAGTGCATGCAATACATGTAGAACGCATGAAAAGTACATAATTGAATGATGATATATCCTAACACCCCCCCTCAAGCTATACTATGATGTAAAAAATAAAATGTAGGGCCCTGGTTACTGAGACCAAAGGTCACCCCAATACAATAATCAAAAAAATGCTGAAAATAAGCTAAGTGAGGAAAGAGGGAAAACCTAGTGGGAAGAAATCCCCCAATCAAGATAAACATAAAAATTGATCTAATCTGTCTCGACCATGATGGAACTCACACCCAACAGTGAACGGAGGTAAAATAACTTCTTCTTAGTGAAGCTCTTGGTGAAGATGTCTGCAATTTGCTCATCGGTAGGGCAATATTGCAAAATGATAGTGCGATCATGCACCAACTCTCGGATGTACTGCATATGAATCTCAATGTGCTTGGTCCTCTGCCGCTGAACTGGATCTATGGAGATCTTAATAGCACTTTGATTGTCACAAAATAGGATAGTCAAATTAGTGCTACCAAAATCAAGCTCAGAAAGAATACCCTGCAACCAAACTGCCTGAATGCAGGCATTGGTTGCCCCTCGATACTCTACCTCTGCTGAAGAAAGTGCAATGGCTGCCTGCTTTTTGCTTGACCAGCAAATAGGGCCATGGCCAATCATGAAAACATATCTGGAAGTGTACTTCCGATCTATGCTATCAACCTCCCAATCTGAATCATTAAAACCAATGAAATCTAGCTCAGAATCTGCAGCATAATGTATGCCAAAATGTCTCGTACCTTGCACATACTGCAAGATCCGCTTGGTTGCCCGCCAATGAATCTCATGGGGCTGCTGCATATACCTTGATACAGCACTCATGGCATAAGATACATCAGGCCTTGATTTTTTCAAGTAGAGTAGTGAACCAATCAACAGTCAATACATAGTGTAATCTGCAAGTGGTGTGGAATTTCCCTCTTCAAGACTGATTCCTGAGAGGAATGGAAATGGAGCAGCCTTACATTCTGCCATATTAAACTTTAATAGCAGGCCTTTAGCATACTTTTTCTGAGATAATGTTATCCCATCAAAGTTTTGAGCTATCTCCAAGCCCAAAAATTGCTTAAGCAAGCCCAAATCGCTCATATCAAAAGCTAGATTTAAAGCAGTTTTTAGCTTGTTGATTGTAAGGAGAGTGCTACCAGTAATGAGAAGATCATCAACATATAAAACAACAATCAGAAAATTACCTTTAACTTTCTATAGGTACACATTCGGATCATATTTGCATCTTTTGAAATTCTGAGAAAGAAGGAAGGAGTCCATCTTTGCGTACCAAGTTCTTGGGGCCTGTTTCAATCCATACAAAGATTTCTTCAACCTGCAAACTAATGATGGATCTGATATGTATCCTTTTGGATGGTTCATATATACTTCTTCAACAAGGTCTCCATGTAGAAAATCACTCTTCACATCCATATGGTGCACTTCCCAGTGCTTGGATGCGAAAATGGCCAAAACTAGCCGGATGGAATCTATCTTTGCAACCAGTGCAAAAGTCTCAGTGTAGTCCACTCCTTGGACTTGGGAGAAACCTTTTTCCACCAACATATCTTTGTATTTGCTGATAGAGCCATCAGCAGCAACCTTTGTGTGGTAGATCCACTTGAATTGAACTAATTTTCTTCTAAGTGGAAGAGAAACTAGCTCCCATGTATTGTTCTTTCGAAGAGAACTGTACTCTTCATCCATGGCGGTTTTTCCATCATGGATCTCGGTGGGCATGGTAGTATGATTTGGGATCTGAACCAATCATCAAATAACATTTCTAAGATAATAATGGATCAGAAAATGAAAGATCCATACCTGCTCTTTGAAAGTCTGCTCTTGTTCTCCTTGGATCAGCATGATTTCCAATGTTTGGAGTAGCAGAATGTAGAGTGTTTTGGGCCCACTTTGGTAACTAAGGAGGATCATTATGGTCTGATTCCAAACCTGGTATGTCATGGCCATCAAAGTCTGATAACATATCAGAGATATCAGATCCAATTATTTCTTCATATTCTCTCGAATCTTCATCTTGTGGAGGCTACGGATCGGCAATGTTTTCCTTGACTAGTTTTAGATCTGGCAGCGGTTCTTCAAACTTCACACTTCGCTCTATGATAATCTTTTTGGATCTGATATTCATGAGTTTATATGCTTTGATTCTTCCCCATATCCTATTAGGATACATTTAATACTTTGTGGATCCAAATCTTTGCTCTTATCGAAAGGAATTCTAGCCCATGCAGTGGAGCCAAAAACCCTCAAATTGGACACATACGGTTTGTGACCAGTGAATGCTTCGAAAGGAGTTTTACCTTTCACAGATGAATGTGGAACTTGGTTCTGAATGTATGCAGCAACATTTATGGCTTCATCCCAAATATTTGCACCCAAACCTTTCGACTCAAGCATACAGGTAGCCATCTCTTTTAGTGATCGATTCTTCCTTTCCGCTACACCGTTCTGCTGGGGTGTGTAGGGAACTGTATGTTGGATCTGAATTTCAATTTTGGCACAAAGTTGAAGCAACTTAGTCTTGATGTATTCTCCTCCATTATCAGATCTAATAGCTTTGATCTTTCTCTCAGTGGAGGTCTCAACAGAAGCCTTAAAATCCTTGAATTTTCCAAGCACTTCTAACTTGTTTTTGAGAAAAAATACCCAAGTAAAGCGGGAGAAGTCATCGATGAATGTCAAAATATACCTTGAACCATTCATGGAAATATTTGGCAGTGGACCACTAATATAAGAATGTATGAGGCCCAAAATAGTAGAAGCTCTGCTATCTTTTCCGCGGTTGAACTTGTGGTCGGGGTGCTTCCCAACAATGCAACTGGGGAAAATTCCCTTCGAGGAATGGAGTTGCGGAAGACCAGCAACCATGGATTTCTATTGTAACAGTAGAAAATACTTGTAATTAAGGTGTCCAAACCTTTCATGTCAAATCCTACTAACCTCGTTGCCATGAGTGAGGAGAGCAGTGGTATTTTCAAGCGGCACAAAGTGAGAAAACTCATAATATTTTGCAATGTGGTTTGCCTTTCCAACTGCAATAAGTCTTCCAATTTCAATATCAGAAATTTCAACCTTGTTGGGGCTTAATTTCACTTGCTTCGGTTCACCGGTGTGTGTGATTTGACACACATAAAGTAGATTTGAAGCCAAGGAAGGCACATAGAGAACATTCTGAAAACTTCCATGCTCTAAATGGATGGTACCTTTACGCTTTGATGAAATTTTTGAGTCATCTCCGAAATGGATGGGGATGGAGTTGTTTGTATCGAATGAAGAGAAGGATTCAATATTTGAAGCCATATGATTCGAGGCACCGAAATCTATCAGCAGAGTGGTGGGTTTCGAAACAGTTGCCATGAGTGCTTGACCTCTTTCATGATCATCATTTCTATCCTTCTTTCGTGCACCGTCGGGAAGAGTAATGTTATTCTTTTCCAAAACGAGGACCATTTGATCTATTGTATTCTTCATGCATGAACTTTCAGGATGAAAGCCACAGTTGCAATAAGTACATTTAGATTTTTCTTTACCCTCTTTACCCTTTTGCTTGTTCCTTGAACCGGATGGTGCATCTGATTACTTTCTTTTCTTTCTTTGCTTGGTAGGTTCGAATTTGCTTGGTAGGTTCGAATTTGGGATTCTCCTTCTTTTGCTTTCCTTTTCCATTCGAATTCTTGGATCCTTGAACAAATAGGGTTGAAATTTTTGGAGCTTATGGACCCCATTTGAATCAACTTGTCATGCTCTTTAGTAACAGATTCAATGAAGGCATTCAAGGCAGGCATCTTCCAATTCAGGGTAGTTAGCCAACCGGAATTGAAAGTAGAGACAAATACCAAGAAATATTTACCAAGCTTTGAAAGAATGGAGAGGATCAATTGCTTATCGTCTTTGACAACTCCACTGTTCTTCAACTACAAAGCCAAGTGCTTGAATTTTGTGAAAAACTCATTGATGGTCTCGAAATTCTCAGGACTAAGAGCAATCAATTCATTTTCCAATTGAAAAGCTCTAAGCTCGTCCTGCTTGCCAAAAAGTTTTCCAAGTTGCTCCCAAACTTCTTTTGGAGACTTCAATCCGCTGAGATGGAAATGAAGATCATTGGGGATAGAGAGGCAAAGAAGACCATAAGCTTCATTAAGCTTATTGAAGTGTTTTGATTTCTGAATCAATGTGTTTGGCTCCACTTCGAAGCCCATGGTGACTCTATAGAACCTTTTGAGCGCAATATTATCTCCATGTCATCTTTCCAATCAAAATAATTGAAAGGAGTTAGCACAAGCTTTGAAGAAGAGGAATCCATCACTGATAGCGAGTGCAATAGATGGAGATGATTAACTTGCAAATCACAATCAAAACAAGAACAGTAAGGTCTAACAATCCACCCTTTTAGAGTTGCATCACACCTGGGATTGGAGATCAAGAAAGGTTGAAGATCCAATGTATCATATCCAGGAATTCTGTGGAAAACTCAAGCTTCTGGATTGGATTGGAGATTATTTTTTAGCCTTGCATGCACATGAGCGAATGCACATGAGATTTTGCATGCCAAAACTTCAGTAATTTTGAGCAAATTCACTCAATTATTTATGTAGAACACCTGTAGGAGAGAGATCTTGTCCCTGCAATGGCTCTAATACCATGAATAATTAGTCACAATAGATCTATTGAACAATAATATCAATCACAAAGATGTAAAACAATTTGGAGTAAAAACTGTGCAAGAGAGATGCATCAGTGCTCTATAATCCAGAATGGTAGAATTACAATACAATACTGTCACAATGAGTGAGTAATTCGAATTATCCAAGGAGGTCATTCGAATATACTACATGGTGTAGCTTGTCTCCAACTAGGAGTCCTCATCATCAATCAGTGGCGGTCATCAATGCACAAGTCACTGTCAGACATGTGTCAAACTGAGTCTAACTGAGTCTACTTGAGTCTAACTGATTCTAACTGAGTGTAATAAGTGTAACTGTTGGTAAGTGGCACTAATGTAGGGATGGAGGCTCAGTGGAGGATGCATGAGGAGTTAACTGGACTCAGAATAGGTAGTCAAGTCTCATCGGAGGTCAATCAGAGTGATAACAGCAGTGAGGAGTCAGTCTAGCCTCAAATCAAGGAAAGATTGGTGGCTAACTGAAGTGAACTAGATTGGTAGGTGAGAAAAGGTTTCATTCTGCAGTGGAAGGTGAGAAGTGGGCGCCTCCCTGACTAGGAGATATAAATCTGAGCGGAAAGTAGCTCCCGAGTGCTGGAAGACTAGGGACTAGGTGTTGGAGGCATCAAATTGTTGACTGGGCAACATGCAGGTGCATGCAATGCATGCAAAGTACATAACTGAATGATGAGATATCCTAACACCCCCCCTCAAGCTATACTATGATGTAAAAAATAAAATGCAAGGCCCTGGTTACTGAGACCAAAGGTCACCCCAATACAATAATCCAAAAAATGTTAAAAATAAGCTAAGTGAGGAAAGAGGGAAAACCCAGTGGGAAGAAAGCCCTCCCTCAAGCTAAAGGCAGGATTTGAGGGGAATACGGCGTGATTTTGTAAAGAGGCCAAACTAACTTATAAAATTGCAAAAGAGATTTAAGTTGGCATTAGCGAAGCAATCCAAAGAAATAGAGCAATTGGAGACATCAACTTCAATCATTTTAATTCCCTCGACATATCTAATTTTGTGAGAGACATCAGAGATCCTGAGCACCCTTATTCCTTAGAACAACTTAGCATTCTATCAAAGGAGTCTCTTACAGTGGAAGAGTGGGCATAGCATGTCTATTCCACTTATCTTTTTCAAACTACTGCCGAAAGACAAGATGCTTCGAATTCTAATTTTGGAAAATGGTTACACAAAGATAGGCATGCACTCAGCATTCAAAAAGGATAAAAGCATCAGTTGAAGACTTCAAGAGGGGTTGATTTTTTTTGGTAGCTATAAGCTGTGTTTTTTTTATAATGAACCCGAGGCGTTGTTTGTAAACTTTTGAGATCAAAGAAACTATTTATGGACTCACTGTCTTTTGTAAAGCCATGTTTCCTCTTTGTTTTCTATTTTAAGCTTTTCACTTTTCACCTCTATTCTTTCTATTTATTATTGTAATTTGTAGAGCAAACTTCTATATATTTAAGGATAACAAAAGCCAATTTGATGCTTTGTTATTTTTTATTCTGTATGTAGTATTTGTGCAAAGTCAGAGTATAGTTAAGGGAATTTAATATATCACGGTTGTTAGATTAGACCTTTCCTCTATCATTGCAATATCCAAAGTTGTTCTCAAATTACTTTGATAAGTGTTATATTGTTGGATTCAGGTTTTATGCCCAACTAATGCAGTTATACATTACTGGATTAATTATTTAATGCCCACTAAATCCATTTTTATGTTATAGGATGCTCGAAGACATCCATAACACATAAAGCACCTCTAATGTTTATTTCATCGTTGAAAACATTGACTTCTTTACTCATTGTTACACCAAAGATTTAATTTTCCTCTTATATTGTGCTCTACAAATCGAGACTCCAGTTCCCATTGGAAAGGCCTTTGGTACGAGGTATTTACTAAGATTTTAGTCTAGCCAACTGTACCTTACCTTCAAGCTTTTTATTTATGTTCATTATTTGAAATCTGGCATTATTTTTGTTGAATGTTGTGAGCGGCTCATGTAATATCCCAAGTAGTAGAATCTGCCTTCTTAATTGGGTTACTTCAATGTTTTTATGCAACTGTTGTTTTAATGACTTGTTTGTGGTTTGCATGGGTTTGCATGAAGATGTAATTTCTCATAGAATAAATACATACCCTATTTTAGTTATTAGCTTCATGAGTCAGATGATGTTGACTTGCAAACGCCAACAAAATATGCCAAACTGCATTACTTCAAATACAAATGCTAACCAAAAGTCCAAGATGCAACAATCTGACCTTAGGAGGGAAGACAAGGAATCGTAAATGGCTGGAGCAACTTATAAAGAACACTCTCAAAACATGTATGTCAAATAGGTATCAGTCCTGACCTTGTATGGATCCGCCCAGCAAACTTAATTAATGATGAGGACTGTTGACGGCTGTAATAGCAGAATTGCTAATGGGAGGAATGATGTAGCAGCTTGTATATAAAATCAGATCTAAATGTAAGGTGTTGTAGAAGTGTGTAGCATGAGAAAAGCATCCAGATATGCAGATAGATGCCCAGATGGAATGATCACGCCCACTGTCGTGTCTGCAGTCCACTAGAATGAGATCACAACTTTTTTAATAATCTATACATCCTCTAGAGATGAAAACTTGATCCCTTCACAAATTTGCAGTCTGTAAACAGTATCACGCTTGTCCCCAATATAGATTTGGCCTCCACAGAGTGCGTCACTGCTAGGATGAAGGATTTGGGTCCATAGAGATGGAATGTTGATGTAATTCAGAGATCGCATACCCATATATCAGATTGTAGACAAATCACAAGCTCCATAGATGGCCACGACTTCCTTGATGCTAGATCTGGCCCTAGAACAATACGCTGTTGTTTAGAAAGAAAGGTTGATGCCAATAGAAGTAGAATGCTGCTAAATATCAGAGATCACTGCCCATAGTATAATAAAATTGTGGTTCAATAGATCCATGTTCCAACAAATGGGTTCAATAGATCCATGTTCCAATGAATGCCCACGCAACTGTTTAAGAGAAGATCTCTGTTCCTCCAACGAATAGAATTGCCATCCTGTAGCAGCAATAATATCCACATTTTCCATGGAGGCCACACAGTAGTTGGGGAAGTGAAATGTTGCCCTCAATACTTGCTAAATACACCCTTGCATAGTAAATACTAAAATGGTATAGTTGTCCCAATCGATAATGAATGCACCCCTGCTCAATAAAATAGACAACATCTATTTGAGGTGACCCCACCTGAATAATAACTTGCCCAGCTACCGGTAAACTCAATCTCTGCACTAATAATTCAACCTTCTTTTGTCATCTTGAAGCATGGGGATAGATCTGGATGATCTATCCAAGAAACTGACTAGGACGAATAGATTTCACCGTCGAAATCAATGTTGGCTAGGGCAATCGCCCTCAGCCCTAAACAACTCTCAGAGCTCTCAAAACCGATTCTCAATCAACAATCATAATAATGAATACTGAGTAACTCATTTTATCTTTCTTTTATAGCCTTGACAGTACATGCCCTATACCTAAGTCATTTTTCTCTTTTATTTCTCCGTTGAGTTGCATGCCTCTCATTTGTTGCATGCATGCATGTATCTCCCTTCTGCATGTCTGCATGATTGCATGCACCTCACTTTTGCATGATTGCATGCATTTCACTTTTGCATGCATGCATGCATCTTACCTTTGCATGCAGGCTTGCATGCTCTTGAGCTAGGGCTCCCATGCTCTGCATGTTCCTTGTTCCAGTTTTACCCAAAATGGAACAATACAGCTCCTATGGTGACCATGGGAAGCCAACTCAGTGAGGGTTACCCGCTCTGTCCTAAGAACCAGCTTGAGACCTAAAGTGGGTTTTATAAGCCTTGAATGTTTTGAGCAGCTCCTATGGTGACCATGGGCATCCAGCTCAGTGAGGGCCACCCCACTGGCCCAAGAACCAACTTGAGGCCTAAAGTGGGTTCTAGATGCCTTAGCATAGTTCCTAAGTAGCCAGGAACATCTCAAGGAACATATTTTTTGGCACCGTTGCTGGGAAGCGAAGAAACAAACAAATTTCCCTGGGATATAACAATAAAGAACTTGTTTCTTGCTGGTGAACAAGAGGCAATTGGCTAATATTTTACATTTTCATCTGGCGATTCCGTTTTTAGAAACTTGGCAGAAGAAAAGAGACATACCAGAGCTAATCCAAGTTTTGAAAAAGTTCCAATACTATCAAATCCAGAGAATCCAATCGCACAAAAGAATAAACGTGAAAAGGAGGTTTCATCATCTTCAGGTAACCCTATTCATAAAGCAGTTCATTTTCTTGATCATAACACAAAGGAAAATTTGTTGATCTTTGTAACTCATTCTTACAAGTCATCTTCTACTACAAAAGATAAAGGGAAATCTTTGATTGATTTGCAAGACACGGCCATAGCATTTTTCTGGAAAAAAATCAACCTCGGTCAAATC
This sequence comes from Larix kaempferi, assembly GCA_027924585.1. Lineage (NCBI taxonomy): Eukaryota > Viridiplantae > Streptophyta > Pinopsida > Pinales > Pinaceae > Larix > Larix kaempferi. Next base: position 3,465,392 of record BSBM01000022.1, on the reverse strand, counting down.
CTTTTGTAAAATTTCTTTATACTCCAATTTCTCCTGAAGCCAAACAACTCATTTTAAAATACTTGATGGCTAATAATCCTCCACCTCCTCCAATGGTAAATCCATGCGAAACAGCTAGATATACTCCTTTGAGTCTTGAGTATTGAGAGAGATCGTATAGTTTGGTTTTGATGGCGTTGAAGGTGTGAGCAAACTCGGACCAACAGGATTCTACACCTCGTTTTTCAATAAGTACGAGCACTCATCTCTCTACAATCTGGTTTTAAGCAACAACAACGAATGGGTTTTTAAATATTTTAAATTGTGATAGCACGTGGGCTCAAGATGTTGAGTTTTTTCCACAAATTGTGGGTGATGGATGGAATTAAGATATTGTAGTCTATGCTCAAAATGCAGGGAATCTTGTTCAGCTTCCGAAGGGTTCTCCAATACCTGTTACATTGAAGTGCTCGAGTTTGAAGCTTTAAATACTTGCACATTACCATTGTTCTAGAAACGCCAATTTGTATGAGTTCCAAATGCATCTAGCAAATTAATACATATTTTAAATTACTCATTTCAAATTTTCTCAATATATGAGGTTGCAAGCAGCCTTTGAGTAACTTAGACAAGACCTCATGTATTTGTCACACCTGATATAGTGTCAATGCAGAAGTTTATTGTTAAAGCTGGACATACTGATCATAGGGCTACACATTCATAAATTATAACATAAAAGCCATATTTGGAATGTAATCTTCCAACTTATAGGGATATCCAAAAGGTACGATGAAAGTGAAGCAGACTTCAACGTATAAAATTTTGCTTGTAAAACAAACATTTGTTTAGTACCAACGAACAAAAGTATCATCCCCAAGAATAACTAGCTTCTACAATAACTCACCTTGGGAGGTGGTGTGGCTTGCAGTGGTATGCTAATACTACCATATCTAGGCTTTCTCTCTTTGTCAGCTGGCTTCAAATTTTGGAAAGAACACATCAAGATTTCATCGACACTAATCATAGCACCAGCATTATCGAATTCTCCACAATAATTAGGAGCTGAGAAGATAGTAACAAGTTGCCTTTTGGCAAAGAATTCATAGCCATCCTCCACCACCTGTTAAAAGCATAACAGTATCCCCCAGAGTAAAGGACATGAATCATGATAAAATGACAGAAATCAAGAAGACACTGAAAGTTTAAGAGAAAAACCTGGTGAGCACGGCATATAAGGTCTAGATCATGCATTTTTAGAAATTCAGTAACCTTATCAGCTCCGAAGGTGTATGAGACACCTTTGTCATTCTCACCCAGCCTTCAATATCCTTATCTACATCTTCCCAGAGAAGATCGCACAAGAGACCTTGATCTGGCACATCTGCAAGTTGAGCCATATTCGTGATATTATCCAAGTTCTTCAAATCAGGAGATAGACCTCCATGCATACATATAATTTTTTCATCTATAAGAGCAACAACAGGAAAATAGTTGAAACATTTTATGAAAACCTTCCACAGTTGAACATTGAACCGTCGCTTACATTCATCATAGAAACCATAAATTTTGTTGATTGAAGCACATACATGGTTTCCCCTCAAGAGAAAGAAGTTTTCAGGGTATTTTATTTTGTATGCCAGAAGAAGGCATATTGTCTCTATGCTCGGCTTTCCACGATCTACATAATCCCCTAGAAACAAATAGTTTTCTAATGGTGTATAGCCACCATACTCAAACAACCGTAACAAATCTGCATATTGGCCATGTATATCACTTGTAGACCAATCAACATACCCCTTCAGAGAATTATTTCTACCATTAATTTGTGACAAGAAAAAATGCAACCTTTGATTTGTGCATGGCATGGCAAGTTTCTAAAGAAATTAGAAATTGGAAACTTCGAAAGCTTGCTACGAAAGCATCTTCAAAATACTAATTGATTCAGCACAAATTATAAAACATGACTCCAAAGTTCAAACTATTTAATTATGTTGTAACCATGATCTGAATGACATGGCCACTCTAAGGACATTAGGAAGTATAGCTAACCTTCATTGCATTGCATATAAATCAAATGGTGTATTTATGCAATAGAAACCAGAAAGAGTTCTCTAGGTTATCTCATTCCCCTATTTCGAGGCATGTGTACGCTGACTATGATTGGAAGGGATCTCTAAATGTGAGTAAATGAGATGTGCTGGAATAAAGCAGCCACATTCTTGATCAGACCTGCAAGATACAACAAACCATCCCTCGGCATCTGAATTTCACCCTTCATCCATTTTACAGCTATCTATGAGTCCCCATATACTTGAAGATTTGAAAGTCCTTTACAGTATGCAGATTTCATAAGGAGAAGAATAACCCAAAATTCCCTGTAGTTATTGGTGCCTTGTCCCAACTCCAAGAAATTCCTTCTTATGAATAAATGATCATCAATGGTTTGTAAAACATAGCCAGCCCCACATAGCATGCCCTCATTTTGATTAGATCCAGCAAAGTAGCCCCAGGGGGTGGATTTGTCAATCTTAGGTGGGTTCATTGATTTGACCTTAGGAGCCAGAGTTGTAGTCTTATAGAATGGCAGTAATGAGAAAGCTTGCGCACATACCTGGAGGCCAGTGACATATTTGTTCTGAAATATGCATTTGTTCTTGGCAATCCAAAGTATCCATAAAATCAAATAAGGAGCACTTCTTTATTGGTTTAAATCGCCTCTAGCAAACCAGTCATGCATATTTTGTAAGAAGGCATAACCTGTCCACAACCTTTACATACCCAGGAAAGTCTCAACATGCCTCCAAATTTGTATAGAGAAGGGATTCGGGACAACCAAGGAAAAGGTGTTGAATTGTTTCACATGCTTTCTTGCACAGGTAACACCTTTTAGGGTCTTGCATCCTCTTTTTTTGAATTTTGTCCCAACTTGGGACTCTGGATTTTAGAATGAGCCATATTAACAGAGTGCTTTTTGCAGGGGCAGAGACTTTCCACTTTCTTCATCCACCACTCAGAAGCTCCCATCCGAGGGGCTTGTTGGGCCTCATAACCCAATGTCACTCTGTATTCCTCGCATTCCCCCTACCAGGACCAAGCCAATTCTTAAAGATCCCCTGATCTCCTTACATGAGCTTCCTTTAAAGCATCTATAAATCCGATCCATGTTTGAGCATGAAAATATCAAGTCCTACCTCTCGAGAAGATAGCCATCTTTGATACCAAATTGTAGTATCATTTTATTTAACAATTTTGTTTAAAGTGCACAAACCTCTCAATTGGAGATGTTCAATCACCATAGGAGGTAGAAAGTTATTATCCAAACAACCCATAATGGCATCTGCACCCGTCCTAACTTGATTTCATGTGCTAACTTTCCAAGACAGATGTTCCCAAATAATTGAGAAGGTAGAAGAAAGGGCCTTCCATTGATTTGAGCAGTTTGGTGATATCTTCCTTGGGCTTCGGACCCACTCAATTAAAGGAACCATATAATTTTGTTGGATAATTATTCCCCACAAACTTTCTTTGGTCATTATATGCCATAAATATTTGGAAACAAGGGATTTTCGAAACAGCTACAAGTCTCTGATTCCCCACCCCACATATTTCTTGGGCTTTGCATTAGTGTCCCAATTGGCTAGGTGCACCCTTTTGTAGTCTATACTTTCTTACCATAAATAGTTTACACAGATTCTCCAAATCTTCTCCAAATTTCCTTTTGGAATTGAGGCAAAGGAAATCCAATAAACGGGGATGGATTCTATAACTGCTTTGATCTATACCAGCCTACATCCCCTCGAGATCCACTTGTTGCACTACTGCTGAATGTTGCCCTCAATTCATGAAATGTTCCAAGACCAATCCGTTTTCCTGTAGCAGTTTGCCTTTAAATTGTATCCCATATATTTGATGCCACCCTATATCTCTTGTAGAGAGATATTAAATAGCCTTTGCAATCTATCTAAGAGATGCCTTTCCATTCCAAATGAGTAGAAGGCAATTTTTTTCAAATTTATGACCATCATTGTAGTAGAGGAGACAATATTTAAAATGCCATTCAATACATGACCTTTATTTATCTAGGAGGATATTGGTGGCCACCCGCCTATTCCACTTGGACCCCCACCATTGTTTCTTCAGTTTTTCAGTTTTATTAATTGTAGCACAATTTACTATTTTCGGCAGTTTTCGGGTCCTAAACTTCCAGAGCTGTTTTGAGGCCCTAAACGACGTTTTTTTAGCATTTGATGGTCAGGAAAATATGAGTCTATTCCGGATATGAGTCCATTCCAGACTTAATATTCTCCATTTATGGGTGTATTCCTTGAATCGATCTTTCTAATGATGTATCATGCGCGCCAAACAGAGGTAGTATGCCAAAGTTACGACCTCGGGAAATTGATGTACCAAGTTACCCAACGGGGCCCATATTCTAGCATTTCACCTCCTAGGGTTAGGTTTTTGGATGTGTAGGGTTTCCCTTGTTTCTCAATAATATATAGGCCTTCGAGCCTCATTGTAACACAGAGTTCAGAGGCATGTAGCCACCACATCTCTTCTCAGAGATAAGCTACCAGCACTCTAGCTAGTTTATTTCCATCCTGTATGTAAACAAGTTTCAGTTCTTTGAGTAATGAAATTAAGTGTTATTTCCACTGCATCTTTGTTTTTATGGGTATTTGTGTATTCTGTTGTGTTTCTGCATAAATCCGGATCATTCATACACCCATTTCTAAACAAAAGTATGACATCTACAAAAAGCTGGTGAGAGACAATAATATTCCTTAGAATTTTCTCCCTGAAGATGACCAAGATATTTAGCTTGGAGATGGCCCTACTGAGACTCTCAACCACTAGTTGACATAATCAAGAATTTGCAGGTGGGTGGAGGATCCCATTTCTATTTCCAGCGTTTAAATAACCCCAAACTGAAATCAATCTCAACCATTATCTTTGCAACAGATCGAGCACTATTATGTTTATAAGAGTCATCTACAAGGATGTACTTACTTGGTGAATCGCCGATCGCCTTGAGGGAGTAATCATTCTAGATCTCCATAGGTAGTTGTGGCAATTTTACCTAGATTGGTGTAGCTTTTACAATTTTTTCTTGAGCATCAAATCCTGGGTGCCAAGGCTTGAGAGTCAGAATGGCCTTTTCGCAAAACCAAAGACCTCGAAGTATCTTGTCTGCATCTTCTTTGGTTTTGAAGTATCTTGTCTGCATCTTATGTTTCCAGAGATTTGTAACAATAAAATAATAATAAAATATAATTAATATTAATAGTCATGCCCTTTGATGAAAAGGTGCAAGACAGGCTTATTTAATCCCAACTCATTGTATTCATTTATCATCTTCTACATTATCAAATATACATTTTTACATTATACATTACGTTCTCCATTTTTCACCCATTCTTCTCTCTCAATTGGTATCAGAGCCTCTTGGCTCTCGGTACTAGCCCACCACATTGCATCCCTCCACTGCATCCACCTCCGTCTTACCTTCACCTCCCTCATGCTTCCCTCCACCACCAGCTTCCACCTCCCTCACACACTCACGCCGCCCCCACCACCAGCTGCCACCTCTCTCCATCTTCCTGCTCCATTTCATGTCTTCTCCTCTGCCTCCTGATCCATCCCCTATCTTCTTCTTCACACCTTTCCCCACTTCGCCACTCCTCTGCCATCACCCCACACCTCTGCCATCACCCCATCACCCCACTTCCTCCGCTCTCGACTTCCCCGCTCCCTCCTCTCGCGCACCTCCCTCCTCCGCTACAACGCCATCATGGCTGCCACCTCCGCCGCTACTACCACCTCCCCATCGCCCCCAAATCCTCTACCCCTCCACCGCTCCACCCTTGCACCTCTACTCACCATCCCCTCCTCCGCCACCCCAAGTGCTCCACGCCCCCTCCATTCCCCCGCGCCCTCCCACACCTCTGCCATCCCCCTGCGTTGTTGCTCGTAACCCCCGCCATCCTCCTTCTTTTGCCCAGCTCCATTCGCCACCATTCACCATGGTCGACTGTCAAGAAATGTTTTAATATGAATACCTTAATATTAATAATATTTATTAATATTATTATTAATTAAAAAAAGAAAAAAACTATATAATTATTATTATTATTATTATTATTATAATTAGTTTAAAAAAAAATCGTGGCGGGCTGGCTTCGTACAACAAATAAAAATAAATCCACGTTTAGCACCGAGAAGATTCCACCAATCACCAGATCAATGAGTGAATTAAATGCCCGATTCGATTCAATCAATGAGAAGATTAAGAAGAACTATGAGGAACTCTAGGCAAAGATTGATCAAACCAGTGACAATTTGGCAGCGACTTGGACACAAATCACGTCATGAATAGAGAATTTCGTTCTCACTCTACAAGACAACCAAAAGAAAAATGAGGCAATTTTAAAATCCATCTTGGAAAGATTACCAGTACCAAAAGATCTGCAACCCAACTCTCCCAGAACACTGGAGCAGTCGGATCCTTTCAACATGTCATCATCATTCTCATATACACAAGGACACCAAATACGAGTGAAATTCGAGCTACCCAAATACGACGGGGACGAACGACAGTGCATAGTATGGATTAACAAGGCCGAGGTATACTTAGACATCCCCAATATCCATTACGAAGAGGAGAAAGTTAAATATGCCACCATGCGTCTAGAAGGAAATGCTTACAACTGGTACTTATGGTGGAAGAAAACTGCAAGAATCTATTCTCACAACTGGGTTAGTTTCAAGAACGACCTCATTAAAAGATTCCAAGGCGTTGAAGAAAAAGAATTCTTTGCCAGAATCATAAGGTTACAACAGAAAAGCAGTGTCGATGAGTACACCTGTGAGTGGGAAGCACTGTCGACTTGAGTTCCAAAGTTAACCAATGACCAACGACTACAGACCTACATACACGGCCTAAAACAACACATCCGTGATGAACTAGAGTTACATAACATCGCTACCATGGAGGAAGCATGACGTAAAGCCAGGATTATTGAAAGAAAATCCGTTCATACAAATTTCGACCAAGACGACTCCAAAAAGAACCCCCTCCAATCAGCATACACAGGAAATCCAAGATATACACCACCTCAACTTAGAGAAGGAGAGAAGCCCAGTTTAGAGGCCCAGAGAATAAAAGAAGGGAAATGTAAGTTCTGCGGAGACAAATGGGATCCTACGCACAGATGCTTACAAAAGAAATTGTATGCCTGTGAAGCAGAGTTGGAAGTCAAGGAACCAATTGAAAATGATGCGAAGAGTCAACATGACTACCACACAGAAATTGAGGACAACACCCCATAAATCTCATTAGCCACTATTACTGGAATCTCCCAACCACAAACATTGAAGCTTAGAGGACATATAAAAAAGAATAGCGTCACAGTTCTCATCGACTCTAGCAACACCCATAGCTTCATTAATGTCAACATCGCTAAGGTATTTAACCTAATTGTTTTTCCAGTTCCTAACATGAAGGTTATGGTAGTAGATGGCAAGAAGATTGATAACGTAGGGAAATGTCACCAAGTCAAGTTACAAATACAAGAGTATAACTTAGAATCAGATTTCTTTGTGGTGCCATTGGGAGGAGTCGACATAGTATTAGGAATACAATGGTTACAAACCTTGGGTACATACTCCGCAAATCACCAAGAAAATTTTATTGAATTCCATGCTTTCGGGAAAACACAGAAATTCTACGGGTTCCAACCACCTCCGACTAGTTACATCACATCAGATAGAAAGGCTACTTCGGAAGGATGCACCAATGTACATACTCCAATGTCAAGAAATGAAGGTTCTAACAAGTAAAGAAGATAGGGACAAACAACTAAAGATACAAAAGCCGATTCAGAAACATCGCAAGGTGTTTCAAGAGCTACCTATGGAGCTCCCACCAAACAGAAAAATTGAACACATATTCTAAATAGAACCAGGGACAAAACCCACCAGTAGCAAACCATACAGGTGTCCACATCAGAGACGATGCGACAGTTCACGTAATCATTGTCGTCAAATAAGATTTGAGGACAAAGCTTCCCTTAAGGGGAAGGCAATGTAATAGTAAAATAATAATAAAATATAATTCATATTAATAGTCATGCTCCTTGGTGAAAAGGTGCAAGACAGGCTTATTTAATCCCAACTCATTGTATTCATTTATCATCTTCTACATTATCAAATATACATTTTTACATTATACATTACGTTCTCCGTTTTTCACCCATTCTTCTCTCTCCAAGATTATTCTTAGTTTGTCTATGCTTATAACTATATGTTTTCAAATAGCCTGATCAATGCAGGTTCCAAGCTCAAAGTCTCCAAATGGAGGCTCAAAATCAAGTTCAGGGGTAACTCATTTGCATACGAATGGAGTTGAAGGTGTTGGTAGAACATCTGGCTCAAGTTCTGTTTCAAGACCACCTACATCTGGGCCCATTGCTGACAGTAAAATTAAATCATTTGGTCAAGGAAATAAATCGTTAGTATATGCAGTGTCATCTTCACCAACGAACAAGCCAGTTCATCCCTCGAAGCTGCGCATTAGATCAAGTAATTCCACAGAAGTCATGAAAGATGATGTTGGGAATGATGTAGGAAAAGGGTCAACCATAGGGATCCCTGGACGTGTTTCTCCAGAGACATCATCATCAAAATATGTTCCAAAGGATAACGTAAAATGCTCGACAAATTCTATAGGGAAAACAACACCACTTGGAAAATCTTGTTTCCCAGGTGGAGCTTCAAAGCAGGATGCTTCTAGTCTGAAAGGACACAGTTCGTGTCCAGCTTCAAAGTCATCTGTAGGACAAAATGTACCTAATCATTCTAGTTCTACAGAGCATGTTGTTGCGATCCATCAGCAAACCTTATCAGTGCAGACAAAGCATGTTATAACGGGGACAACTCACAAAAATGAAAAATCAAATTTACTTGCAGCCCAGTCTATGCTGAAGGCTACTACTGCTATGCCATCTGCTCATGCTCAAGCTTCAAACAGTGTCCCTACAACCCTAAGTGATGAAGCAGTGAAGATCTATATTGAATGATCTTTATTTTTACGTTTAGCATCTCTGCATATCTATTTCTCTTAGTAATATTTGTATTTCTTGTGTGCAGCTTACCTTGTTGTTGCATCAATAGCTCAACAGTTCTCCAAGAGTTCCTTGAGTACCATGTGTGCGACATGCTGGAAATATTCCTCAGTTGGCATCTTCCTCAACACCCTCTTCAGGTACCATTGTTAAGAGACCAACTACAGTCACACCACAGTGTAATTCTGTCAGTGGACAAAAGGATCATAATTTGGTAATCTTTGCATTTTAATTGGAGTTTGGAGGTTTTCAGAAATACATAATCTGTTAATTTTCTATTATTACATTTTTGTTACTTTTTCTCTTTTGAACAAATAAATTGATAGAGCCAATGACTGGAAAATACAATAATACGTTTATAAGAATTGCTTACATAATCTATAATATTGGTTGAGTTTTTCTATGTCTGAACTATGTGCAGGTTTCCAAGAGAAGAAACCGAGAAGACAATGCCAGAGAGTCTTCCTAAACTATTCTTGGAATTGATGATCCTTTAAACTCTAAGGTACTGTTGTCATCACCTCATACAAGGAGACTTGAGGAGAGCAACAAGGATGATGACCTTTCATATTCAACTAGAAGGGAAACACCTTCCAGATCATCAGATGTCTCATGTGCTGCTAATAAAAATGTAGCTTCAACTAGTGTGCATAGTATGACTGAAGGCATTAGTCATTCTATTGCTTTTGATTCAATTGATGGGCACTTATCTAGTGTCCACGCCTCTCCTGGTGATATGTCTGATGATGCAGAGAATACATTGATAGGTGGTGGTGCATTAACATTGCAAAGTAAATGTTTTAACCTTTTGGCAATAATTCTTCTTTTCTGCCCTTCATCTGTGATCGTGTATGGATAAAAGTTGATAATGGGCTTAAGCTATTCATTAATCACGAGAATGAGTGTTTTTGTTTTTTAATGCATTTTTCCTTTTCAGGCTTAATTGATGAAATTCTTAGCAAAAACCAACATATGACAGATGATGAACTATGTGAGGCTGTCCTGTCGATATGTATCTGTTGTAAGTAAAGGGGGTGTACATCTTTCTTATTTATGTGCTCTTTGCCTTTTGACATTTTATATGACATTTCAGGGCATACCTGTTTCTGTTCATGTTGCTCATTAACAATATCAAATTTTATATTTTGATCTTCTTTTCCATCATATTTACATGTCAGTGAATGCAATGACAGCACTGCCAGAATCTAAGGAAGCATAATGGTGAGAAATATGCCTACACAATCCATTGCCAGGCTGTTCTTGATTGCTTAAGGAATCGTGCAGTATGGGCTCATCACATTGATCATGGACCAAAGGTATACTTGCACCATCTTCTTTCTTTTATTCAATTTTGTGCCTCTGTATTAGAAAGTGAAGAAGTATTGCAGCAGGACGAAATTCAAGATGACCTGAAAAGTGAAAAGAAACCTAATCATCTAATCATGGTGGAGCAAGAACTGCTTGATTCTTGCATCAATGATGGATGTGGAAATTGGTTTAAAGTATCTGTTAAGCATGCTAGTTATAATTTTCTGCTTGCACATGTGAAGAATGGTATAAGTTTATAACAAGCTCAGAGACCTCCACCCAAAGGGTATTTTTTGTTGATTTATTTTAAATTTGTATGCTATCCTCTTTGAGTTTTAGAGGTAAGCATTGCATTCTAACATTGTCAAATGTATCTATAGGAATGGGTGGCTTTACTACATTCAATAGTAATTAGCCTTTTTGGTATTGCAACTTTGAATGAATGCAAGCCTCTTTCCAGCACAGATGTAGAAGTGGACTTCTTCAACAATATTTTTCACATTCAGGTTTCATGTTCTTTCCTTTTATTTCCCGTTCTTCCCAAAAAAATTCTTTGCATGGAAAGCAGTCTGACAATGGTTTGTTTACTTATGTAGAGGCATAGGAGATCAAGAGCAATGGCACGGTTTAAAAATATTTTGGATGCTAGAAATCTATTTGAGGTAAAATAATTTTTGAGTCTGAGATAACTCTGTGAACATGTTTTTAATTATTTGAGTCTGAGATAACTCTGTGTACATGTTTTTTTATCTGTGGGTAACATTGGTGTGGTAAGTTGTTCATCTTTTCTATATCCTCTTTTGACCACACCTCTCTGCAATATACTCACATTTCTAGTGAATATGGAATATTATGCAGGGAACTCTCATGCAAATATTTGTGCCGCTCATTTTTAGTTTGTTGTACGAGGCCAAAGGTGACAAGGAGGGGAATGTTGTGAATTCTTGCTTAGAAACCCTTTCTTGTATTGTTGGTCACATAAGATGGGATTCTTACTTCAATTTATTGATGATAGAATTTCGATTGATGGCTTCTAAGGAAGAGAATAGCAATATACTTGTATGGATGATTTGTTCAATATTAGATAAATTTCATTTTATTGATGGAATGGCCTCAGCTGTAGGACCAGGAAAAAATGATCATCAATCTAAGATTGGTGAAAAAGCAATGGATAAAGATGGATATATTGGAATTAAGGAGGATGGTGATAACAAAAATATTATCTACCCTGAAATATAGGAGTGTCTAAAAAAGTGTGTGCTACCTAAGATAAATAAGATGATGATATCTCATGCGAATGTGGTTAATATTTCAGTTAGTCGTGTTGCATTGAAGTTATTGAAGCTTATGCCTTTAGAAACAATGGAATCAGAGCTTCCTTGCATCATACAACATATTTCTAATCTGTTGAAAATTTGGTCTCATTCTTAATAACTGCAAGGTACATGACCCATAAGGAATTCTATTTAAGAGTGCTAGCTCAATGGTAGAGCACCTGCCTTATAGGCAGGAGGTTGGTGATTCGATTCCACCATGTCCTATTTATATTCTAAAACCAGTAAAAAGAGATAAATGACTAAAAAAATGACCAAAATTTGCATATAAACGACCACCAATACAACATGAGAGATAAGTGACCAAAAAATGACCGAAATATGCATATAAATGACCAGTTTTGACTTGGCGATCGCTTGTAGCAAATTAGCGGTCATTTATCACGTGACAAAAAATGTGGTCATTAATTGTGACAATTAATGACCAAATATACGACCACAAGATAAGCTATAAATGACCAAGCTAAATATGACCACATTTTTGGTCGCATGATATATGGCCACTAATTTGCTACCAATGGTCACCAACTCAAAATTGGTCATTTATATGCAGATTTTGGTCGTTTTTTGGTCACTTATTTCTCATTTTGTACTAGTGGAAGTAGGTGTTGTGTAAGCGGGTTTTGTGTGACCATAACACGGCGGTGGACACGAAGGTCCATGGACGTGAGGGGTTTGGGTCCTAGGAACATACAAAGGTGTTTCTCCAGAATGGGTTGTGGTGCGTGAGAGGTCGGGGCCACGAGTAGGGGGCATAGCAGTGTAAGGTTAGTTGTGAGATGCGACATGTCCAATAATGCGATTGGCGGCATGGAATTCCCCTAGTGCGTCGTTCCGGGAGGAGTCTCCATGGGGTGCATCAGGAAGAATGGAGTACAAGTAGCCGAATTGACCATAGATGAGGTCAAATTGTTGGTATTTCATAATGGCTTCTTCTTCGGATTGGGAACGTTCAGATGCCACATCTTTGGCGATAACCGGTATAAGAGATTTCAAAAACTAATCTAGGAAGATTCGGTCATCTAACTTAATATTACATAAACTTTGTCGTTTACGCCATGCATGAATGTGGTCAGTGATGTGGGTATCCGTGTTCTGTCTGCAAGACAAAAGGATCTATACACCAACTTCATGACAGACTAGTAACTGGAAGAATTGTAGGAAAGTCAAAGTAAGGGATGTAAAGGTGGAATGTGTCCCATGTGGTTGTTCGATGTACCACTTAGCTGCAACGCTAGTGAAGGTTTGTTGTAAAATCCGAAGGCGGATGGAGTCATCCACTATGGAGTTGGAGGAGCACCATAAATGGAAGGACATGATGTGGTTTTGGGGGTACTCCTCACCTCCCTTCCCTTCGAAGTTAAGGATGTCCGAAGGGAGTTTGGTAGGCATGTTTAGCCAAGTGGGTTCATGTCGAATCAGGTCGTTGGTCAATCTGGCCAGATCAGGGAGGTTGAGGCTAACCATGAATGGAAAACTGAAAGAAAGATGTGGCATGGATGTAGGGGCATATGTGTTATCCGTGGCGGCAATGGTGGGGCCACTGCCCCCAATGTGTGGAGAAATTGTATGAGCCATGATTGGGATCGTTGGACCTCTAGTCAATGGTGGGGTAATCGTGTAGGAAGAGCCCACGCCCCAAGTGTGCTACTAGTCACCAATGGGATTGTAGTTGTAACCAATCCACTAACCATAGGGATGGATGCTTAAGTGTTAGTTGGACTAGTGGTGGATACACCACCAATGATCTTGTCGTAAAAGGGGTTGGAAGTCATGCCATCCATGGGGTTAGACAAAGTGGTGAATATGGGTATCTCTCATTCGGAATCAGATGTAAAATAAGGGCCGTCAAGATCTGGTGACAAGGCTCGACGTCTGTGATGAGTGGTGTCAAGTGAGCCGTGCTGCAGGGACTAGCCCCGTAGGCTACGGGAATGTCTCTGTTAATCAATGGTGAGAGGTGTAAAAATACTAATGGGTTATGGTGAGTAAAATGCTCAAAAATCCTAGTGCAACCGTGTGTGCAAAAGGAGAGCTCAAAAAATATGGCACTCAGGCCACCAACAAGCTCAAAACAATTGCTGCAACAACTGTGCTACAACAAGTGGAGCGACAAAAATTAGTTAGAATACCGATAGGCAGCACTCCTAAAAAATAAAAGAGGTTGACTCACTAATCCAATGGGTGTATAGGAGCAAGCAAGCACCAATCTAAGAGATATGAGATCTCACACAAATCGTATTCCCTGTAGGGTGATGAAATCCGTAATCAAGAAATACGAAATGGAGAAACAAATGGCTAAGGATATCCCTCTACCAAGAGGGAATCCGGGTAAAAGAATACTAGAAGAATGGCAACTAGGCTACCCCGTTCATGGCACGTCCAGAAAGGTAAATCTGTAGCTTCAGTTCTTTGGTCGTTGTACTCCCAACAGGGTAGCACGACGAGAACAACGAGTTGGTGTCCTTCAGTACAGAATGGAGTGCGGCGTTCCACTCGGACTTCTGGAACCAGTGTTCTACTTACCCTCCTAATGGAGAGGCCCTCTAACAAATCGGTGCGAACTGTACTAACAAATAATAGGGGATTTTGGATCCCTAATGGAAAAAAACTATGTCTCAAGTGTAAGTGACAGAGGAGTGTTATTTGGATTCCTATCCCCAATGTCCTACCTAACTACAAAGCTCTTTTGTGTTCCCCAAGTGGGGTTAAAGTTGGTTGAGTTAGGTATATTTTAAGGCTCACTTTGATTATGGTGACCGAGTGTGTGGACAAGTGGTGTGTACCCAAGATTTCCAAGTAGGCAAATCGATCAATAAAACATAAAAATGTATTAAATGCTATGTAAAATAAATGGACTTGCAGAAATGCAATGCAAAATAAAATATGTTAAATGCTACAGCAAGTAAATAGCAGAAAAAGTGTAGCTAAAAAAATGGATGCAAGTAAATAAGCCTACTGAAAATATGATGTAGGAGATAGCAATGCATGCAGACATGGGTCGATCAAATGCTACAATAAGCCAAAAGTAAACAAAAGTGCTATGAGCAGAAAATAGAGTATGAGAGGGACGACTACAATGGGTAGAGGCTGAACTGAAATGATAAATAACACTAAATAAAAAATTGGATAAACCTCTATGAAAAATTTCTTAAATATAATAGGATATTTGGATTCCTTGTTAAAAAAAAACCAATGAAAAAAAACAAATCGGCCCAAACGGAGTTCAAGAGAGGGAGATATGGGCGTTTGAAAGTTGCATTGCGCTATTAGGTGATTCAAGTGAAGCTTTGGAGGCAAAAGGTGCGCTCCAGAGCACGGGTTTCTGGGTGAAAAACGCACTAGAGAACATGGTTTATGGGATGTAAAGCGCGCTGCAAAGTGTGGTTTTCGGGCTGGAAAGCGCACTGTAGAGCGCAGTTTTCGGGTTGGAAAGTGCGACTTTCAGGCTAGAAAGCGCACTGTAGAGCGCGGCTTTTGGTATGGAAAGCACGCTCGGGAGCGCGGATTTCGTGCTGAAACGCGTAATCGGGAGCACGACTTTCTGGCTAGAAAGTGCGCTCGGGAGCGCAGCTGTCGGGGCGACAGTGACGATCCGTGAAGCGGAAAATGTCTGCTAGAGTCACGAGTCGAGCCATAAAAACAAAATTTTTGAAGCTGATAACGAATGCAAGGGACAGATCTGCAAATATTGGGGTCCAAGGGTGAACCAGAGCTGCAAACATCAAGTAAACAGACAAGTACAAACTAAAAATAACCAAATATTCTATGGGAATCGAGCTAGTGGAGTCACCAAAACTGTAACTAGGGTTTTCACCCTAGCTCGTGCTAAAGAGCACCTATTAAGGATTCAGGAATCCTTAATAGTAGTTCGATGATGGGTAGAAAAAAAGATTTAAAACAAGTAAAAATTAAAAATTAACACGTGCATAATAACAAATCTAAGCTATAATAGTAAACAATAAATATCCATGAGAACATAGTAAATGAGGTTTACATTTTTTTATTGATTGTGAAAACTAGGGTTTGCAAATATTTTTACCTCAAATGAAGAGGTGGCTGGATTCCTTGCAACAGTATAGGAGTAATGCACCAATGCTCCAATGTTCTCTCTCTTCTCCAAGATGCTCCAAGGTTGGGCCAAAGGTTCATTCTAAATGGAGAACTCAAGCTCAAATGGTTGAGCTGGGGTTCTGGAGTGATTTTGATAGCATAAGGATATGATAAATAGTAGATGAGAAATGGGGGGCCTTCATAACCTATTTAAAGATATTTTTGGGTGGTGGAGTGGTGACCCATGGTTTTAGGGACCAAGTGGTTTAGGTTAATGGTTTAGGGTTTTCTGTTTCTTTTTCTCTCATTTTTTTCCTTTTTTGAGTTTATTTTCAAATATATTCTCTTTTATTTAATTTTTGGGAATATTTGACCCCTTTTTGAGGGTTTTTTGGTATGTTTGAAGGATCCAGATTCATTTGAGGAGGAAAACATTGGTTTTGCCTTTTGGGTAACCATTTGAGGGTTTTTTAGGGTTTTGGAGGCCAAAATGGTAGGAAAAGTGGACAAATGGGTTACGTAACTAGGGAGATGAGCTAGTGAACAATTTTTGGGTGATAACACTCCCACTGAACAAAGGATAGTCAAATAACAAAAGTCGGCAGGCCTGCAGGGAAACACCACGCAAACCACCCACCCAAAATGCTTTATTTAAAACATTATCTACTCATAGGACTCGTTACATAAAACATTACCCAAAACCATAACCAGCTCCCCATTTTGTCCATCTCAATCTCTTTTTATAATATTGGATTCACATCACCCATAATTACTCTAGCCAACTAAACTCAGCATATCCCTACAATTTCAGATCAGCCAAATTGGCACAAGGCAACAACTGATGTTCAGTTAGGATCGTTTTGAAACTAGTTGTTGGTCCCAATGTCTAGATGCTCCGCATCAAAAGAGCATATCAACTTCTTTACTCATCAATCTATTGGTTCCCGTACCTGACTTGTCAACCAAATCTATGAGTTCCCATGCCTCATAGTATGCTTGTAAACAATATCTGCCACACAAGGTAGAGAGCAACATACTAACATTCATCAATGTGACTGTCGTTAGCTTCCATGATCATTTGCTCGCGTACTTGAAATACTTTCCCCCATTTTTTAACAGCTGCAGTGAACGAAGTTTCCACAAGAACTTGAAATATGCTTTCCCTTATGTTGATTCAGGATCCAAACACATTAATCCCACGTCAGATCTTAAAATTGAACTTCTTTCGCTCATAAACAGGATCAGAGCATGACAATTTTCGCCATATTTTTCTCCCTTTGTCATAATTCGTGTGGCTTCCTTGATGGATTTCCGATTAGTTAAAAACACATCCCACACAGTCTGATCCCAAAGAACATGGTCGATGGTCTTCAAAATTTCTTGGTAATCTTGAAAATCTTTGTTCACTTTTTTAAAGTGCCTTGAGAATATTTTTGACACTATTCTGCAGATATACAAATTTCCAAAGGTAAACTGTGGGAGCAACCAATATATTTTGCTGGTGAAGACCACAAAATGCTGCACCCATATCACACATCACAACAATGCTGATACTAAACTTGTTCTTTTATTTTCCTTGGAAATCATTTTCCTTATTCTTTCATCAACTCTTAGTTTCCTCAGCTTCGTGACAAACATTTTACATACTCTTTCATCCACTTTCAGTTTCCTTAGCTTCAAATTTTCAGCTTCCTGCAACCTAACAATGTACCTTGTCCAAAAGTCCTTTATTGAAAATAAGTAAACCAGCTTTCCTCCTTGGCTTCATCCTCCTTTCGCCATCTTCCATTGTAAGCTTTGGAGCTATGTGATCTCCAACAGATGACTACCCATCCCATTAGGATGAATACGACTTCCAGTATAGTCATTGCCAATTTTAGCCCAGATTCATCACCATAAGAAACGCTTATGATTGGACCATGGCTAATCCATCCAGCGACTGCACATAGAATGCAAATTGTTACTCCAACTGCAGCTGATGAAGTCAACACTCATCTGGATATGAAGGATTCAGGATAACATGCACCGGGGACAATCCAGGATTTCAGTACTTGATCTTCTACTCCCTTCCAAGTGCTCCCTGCAGACTCTGCAAGAATCATGGGAATATTTTCAATGGTGATATGGTTGATGCTTTTACTAGCTATAGCTGCACAAATTAGAAGGAGGATGAGCCATATGAGCGTCATCGTTATTATCGCACCCGAGACAAAGAACAAAACCTGGTTAAATTTCTTGGCGTGTGGTCAGGAATCGAAGATAGAATTATAGATGAAATATAAGCCATCCGACAGCTCGGAGAAAACGGGGAGGAAAATAGTCAATCCGAGAGATGTTATTTTGGTCCATTTCTCTTCATAGCCGGGATCAGTGATGGATTTTGATGGGAAAATGGGTTGTTATGGGGCATTTTGACCGTCAAATACGGTTTAAAATTTTAGCTAACCGTCTTTTGTGAAGGGTGATAAAATTTCTAAAATGTATTTTTGAAAAGCAATAAAATTTCCAAACTGTCATTATATTACTACTATTTTTTAAGGACAACAAAATTCCTAAAATGTTATTATATTACTAATATAATAGTAGTATTAATATATTTATGTTATATAAATTATACTTTCTAAATTCCAACTTAGAAAGCATACATTCATTAAATAAATAGAAATATCTATTAGATTAAAATTATTTCCATGTGCAAGTTGCATTGATTTGCTAATCTATACTTTCTAAATTCCAACTTCCAAAGAATACATTTATTAAAAAAATAGAAACATTTATTAAATTATAATTATTTCCATGTCTTTCCATTTGCAAGTTGCATTGATTTTTCCTCAAAACAAGAAAACTCATATTTTTAATTTTTTTTATTTTTTATTAGTGCAATGGGCGTCTACAGTCTACAAATTTTAGTGCTCAATGCTCATTGATTATATTAGCATGCTGAAACAATTGGGAGTTGGAAGTTGGGAGTTGGAGGGCCTTGGATACAAAGGTTGAGAGTTATTTTCATTATAGAGGTAATTCTTGCACTATTTTTTTGCATGTGTATTTAGTCATTTATTACATAATTTCAATAATCTATATAGATTTGGACTCTAAGAGTATTGGTTGATTCTCCAACTCCCATTGAAATTGAAATGAACATCTCTTATATTTCTCTCATGGTTCAATTTCATTGGAGGATGCATAATTTAAATTAAGGCAAGTACTAAATAAAGGGTTGAGAGACATGAAATTTGTGTGCAACATTTGGAATGAAAATTGCCTATGCAGTTTGTAGAATAAACCATACATACAAAAAAATGCATATAGAGCTATATTTTGTAGACTCTTGCATTCATTATTTATGTTTACATCTATTTAAAAATATGGATTATGATTACATGTGCCATATATTTACAAATACTCAAGCATCTTTTATAACAATAATGACTAGCCTATATATATATAGCTTTCCAGTAGGCATATTGATTCAATTCAAATATAATGTAACTCTTACCTCCATTTTATGATAACAATTTTGCAAACAAAAATAATTATGTGATATTTGTTTTGTTTTTATATGCATAATTGTGCGAAATTATAAAACCATTTTTTGTTTATTTATGTTTCATTATTTATTTATTTTCGTGTATTATGAAGTGCATTCATATTTATTCTTTTTAAGTTATCTCTTTATATAATATTAATTTAGTACATAAATGGAAAATAAAATGAATGTGACTCAAGTTAATGGATAGTGATAGATATTAATAATGATTATTTTAATTTTAATATAAAAAAGTCAAGAAAAAAATATTTTTTAAAAAATTATATTTTTAAAAAATTAATAAAATTAAATTATTGAAGGGTAATATTTTTGGAAAGAATTCATTATTGAAGGGTAAAATTTTAATCGGACGTATAGAATGAAAACCAAATTCCAACTCTGGCCGGGACGTGCCATTGCCGGCAGGGAAAAAGCTATTGGAAAATTTTCTCAAAATATGTTTTTTTAAATATAAAATATTAATTAAAGAAACGTTGTTTTTTTTCATAGTATTTTTTGTAATAAGCAGTAATTATTTCAGATTATCTACTTTTCTCCACTTTGCAAGATTCGAAACAATCCAAAAAAGCTTTTCTTTTTATTAAATAAGTATATATTTATTAAAAGTGGATATTTGCTTCTTTTGAATATTCAAACGAAAATAAATTCCTCACGGTTAACAGAGATTTTGCATGATATATAATTAAAATAAAAGACACGAAGTGAAATTACAGAAGGCAACCCATGGACATTCCCTTCTAGCTATGTAAATTACAAAAGGTAACCCTTGGAAATTCCGTCATGCCTATGTAGATATTTTATTCAAATTTCAAATCATTAAACGTGCAGAAACTAACTAAATTTTATTAAAGTGGGGGCATAGATTTTTATTCAAATTTCAAATCATTAAACGTGCAGAAACTAACTAAATTTTATTAATGTGGGGGCATATACGTTTTCGTCTCGCTGGAAAGTAAAAGAAATTCGATGGGGCAGAATAAACAAATATTTTGCTTTTTAGATGGCAAAGACGTAAGGGTAAATTATTAGATGTCAAAAATCGAAATGATTGAACTTGAAATGTACACAAACGGGTTTGGAATGCTTAAATATGTAGACCTGTGGGTTTGGAGTCCATAAATAGTATTTGACATTTTATATTACTCATAAAATGGCAAAGGAAATTCTTATTAAGGAAATATAGTTTTTTTTTCGCAACATGGTGAGCCATGTGAACTAGTATACCCATCTCTAGAGTGATCAATTTGGCTCACTTCAAGGGATTTAAGAGACCTACACCCATTTTTCATCACTCTAAAAATTAAAATATAAGTATTTTAATTATTTTCAAAAAAATTATATTTTTAATCATAATTTTTTAAGAATATGGTTTTTAATTTGGAATATATAATTTTTTTTATATTAAATTATAATAATAGTTCAAACACATAATTAATGTAGTTGATATAGATCAATTTATGTTATTATTAAAAAATATGAAAATGGATTAAAATATTTATGATATTTCAATATGGTTAGTTCCATGGTTGAGTAAGATTCACTAGGTTTTAATAAAGATGATTGACAATAGTTATTCATGATTGACCATGTTGGACCATGCTTCACTATTTTAACCACAATTGACCATATGTTACAAAGTGTGACCACGAATGACTAATTTTGACCATGGTTGACCACTCATTGATTATGTTTGATTGGCATTTACCATGTGTGGTTATGGTTAACTATGGTCGAACATGGTAACAAGGGGTTACTATGGTTGACTTTACTGAATCATGGTTAGCTGATTGAGTTTGGTTAGAGAAGATTAATCATCTTTTACCATTGTTGATGATGGGTGAGAAATGATGGCTTGTTAAACATCGTTGACCATGTTTGGCCATGATTAACCATGTTTGACTATGGTTGGTCCTAGTTGACTAGGGTAAATCATGTTTCACTATTTTGACCATGGTTAACAATGTTAGACCATGGTAGAGTATGGTATACAATGATTTCTATGGTTTACTATGTTTTACTATTGATGGCCATCTTTAACTATGGTTGGAGTATAGTTAAACATGTCTAACCATGACTTTGGTTGACAACTGATTATTTTGGATACCCATGTTTGATTATGTGTGACCATGTTTTATTATGGTTGACATTCATAGGGTTTTGTTTTTTACTTTAGTTTTAACCATGATTAACTATGTTTGACCATGGCTCACCTTAATTGATTATTATTTACCCATGAGTGACCAAGGTTGACTAAATTTTCCATGGCTAACTAATTTTACCATAGTTAACCATGGTCAAGAGTATTGTTTAACCATGGTAGACTTGAATTAACCATGCTTAACTTTAGTGAAGCATGGTTGAATTTGGTTAACCATGTTGACTTTACTTAACCATGGTTGATTGTAGTGAATCATGGTTGACTATGGTTGATTTTGTTTATATAAGCACTACAAGGACAATGTCATTTTAGCCTCATATTAGCACCACTATTTGTGAAGGATTTAAATAATCCCAAATTTTCAAACAGTAGTGCAAAAGTGGAGACAATGTGGGGTTATGAAAGTGGTGCAAAGATTTATGGTGCAAAATGAGTTTGTAAACGATGTTAGTTTTGGTGTTAAATGAATATGTGGCATTACATGTTGTGGTTCAACCACCAAAACAAATCCTAGGTGGATTAAAGTTTTGTGGTGGGGTTAGTGCAAGGTAAAGAAACCCACTTATGATGCATTAGTTGCAATGGACTTATGGAAAAATAGAAACACAATCATTAAAATGAATTATTAAAGGGACCTACACAACTTTTTAGAATATGGTGTAAAAATATGAAATGTAAACAATCGATCACCTTCTAGAATATATAACTTTTATTTACGGAAAATAGACCTATAACTCCCAAAAATGGCGTTCTTATAAGATTGATATGTTATTTTTTCTCTAAAACATAATGCATATGTTTGCGTTAGGCCCCGGGTTTGGTATGTAAATTGTCCAATTTTGTGAAGACAATTATGTAGAGTTGTAGATAATAGACGGTTCTTGTGCAACACTATTTTTCCAAAATTTTCAAAGTTAATTTTATATATTTTTTAAATTAAGGAAGTTAGCGAATCTCTAAAATGACAAGGTCAAGCATTAGGCCCCTCTATCTTGGCCTTAACATAATCAATCAACATTTTTTTATTGTGTAGGTATCCTTGTATACTTGTGTGAGTTCTTTAACATTTTTGAAATAGGTGAGCTAGTCAAAAGTTATAGTCAAAATGCATGGCCTATGTTTTATATAAATTTAACATGAGTGCAAATAAAATGAATAAAAATAGTTCAAACACTAATATATTTATTCAAAATATATATATGTATTTGGATTCTACACACAGAGTTCTATAAGTGTGTGCAGTTTCATTAGCAGTGGACAAGTGGAGCATATATAGAACCAAGGTCTAAAAAGATGATGTTACTAAACATGATGTGTTTTTCTATAATGTATTAGCGGCCATAAGGTTTGGAAATCCAAACCTAGAACCAAACCTACCAACTCATCCAACTCAGAAATAGAAAAAGGAAAGTGTACAAAAAAAATAAAAATTACAAAGCGCATGGGTTTAGATAGCGCATGCACGTTAATAGCGTGTGTGCATTCCAATTGCGCACACGTGTTAATAATGCACACATATTATTAATGTGCACGCACTATTAGTGCACACATGATACTATATATAGTCTTTTCATAGTTGTATTTCATTAACCCCCTAACTATCTATCCCTTTCTTTGTATAACCCCTACCCACCCCCCCTCTCTCTCTCTATCATACACACACCCCCTATCTCTCTCGCTCTCTTCCCTAACCCCCCCCCCTCTCTTACCCTAAACCCTAACCCCTCTCTCTCCTCACCCCCTCGTATCTCATCTATTTATCTCTCTAACCCCCGTCTCTCTTCCTCTCCACCTAACCCCCCTCTTTTTGTCTCCCCCTCTATCCCTAATTCCCCTCCCTCTATAACTCCACCCCACCTTGCGTCCCATCTCTCTCTACGGCCCCCTTCTCTTCCACTCTTCCCAACACCCCCCCTCATCTCCCTCTCTCGCTCCTCCTCCTCCTCTCTCTCTCTCTCTCTCCAACCCCACATTTCCCTAACACCCCTCTCTCGCTTCCTTTCCCTAACCCCCCTTCCTCTCATAACCCCAACCCCCCCTTTCTCTCTCAACTCCCCATCTCTCCCTATACCATAAATCCTAACCGCCCCTTCTCTCTATATACTCTCTCTATTACCCTAAACTCTAACCCCCTGTCTTTCTTCCAATCCCCCTCCCTCTAGCACAACCCCCCCTCTCTCTCTCTCTCTCTCTCTCTATATATATATATATATATAGACACACACACACACACACACTTTGTCTAATAATTGGCTTGATCCCTCTCCTCCACCTCCTTTCTCAAGGATCATGTTGTTGTTAATCAGAGTTTCCTTTCCCATAGGTTAAAGGGAGGGGTTATCCACCCATTCCTTTTTCTGTTGCCATGGAGAGTTAACCTTAGACCCTCTCTTTCCAAACATTGAACTAAACCATAACTTCAATCGAGTAAAGCTTGGCATAAACCCTTAGGACTCCTGAAAACCCTAACTCTCCCAATAATAGCATACATGTGGATTGTTCAAGAATTTGTTGTTTTGCACCTCAACCATCAAGTTTGTCATGCAAAATTTGAATCCAAATTAATTAACTCATCAAAAGTATAGGTGTAAATACATTTCCACTACTTCTCAACCTTTTATAAAAGAGAGTATTTAACAACAATTACTTCAAGGTCTAAAGAAATTGTTTGGTCTCCTAGCCATTATAATTACCCCAAACTGATACTTTTTTTGCAAAATATGCTAATGTGCTCATAATAATTTTTTGGGCCACATTAATCCCTTGTATAAGCCTTTTGGTTTGAGGCTTCATCCATCAACAACCTTATAAGATTTATTTATGTCCCAAGGTCCTTCCCCAACCATGGTAAAGGTACCAAGAGCAATTTAATGTGGACATATCCTCATAGTAACATCAATATTCCATGCATAGCTAAATATCTCATAAAGAGGGCATGCATGGTGGTTTGAGATCTCTATCATGGTGTTTGATGTTATAGAACCTAAAGTCCTTATTTTCATCTCCCAACCATGGTAAAGGTGCTAAATCCTTCTATGTGGGAAAAACATAATAATGATGCCCATAGTCCTACTAAGAGGCAAAGACCTAACATTGATGCATTGGTATTTGGTAAGCATGTTTATTATAAAATATGTTTAACATATAATCAATAAAAAATATTTAATCAAAGTAAATTTAATACCTTAAAACATTTAAAGTATAAACCAAATCCTTTAAAATATAAAGTGTTTTATGATTTAAAATAGATTTAAGTTACTTATAATTTTATATATGTGTGTGTATGTGTGTGTGAAAACGCTATCTTTTTCATTTCAAACATATGTCAAAACATATATAGAATATAACAAAAAAATATTTACATATAAAATTTATATTTTTTATATTTTTAGATAATATGTTTTTATTTTTAATCATTTTTATATAAATTTTAATATATTTATAGTTTTGTATAAAAAATTGACTGAATTACACATACGGATCTTTCGAAATAATTACACATTCAAATTTAACAATCATAACTGCGCACCAACACCGTATTGTATTTTTCATTTTTTCATTATACAACATATGTTTGAAGTGAAAAAGATGGCATTGGCAACATGTGTTTGAAGTGAAAAAGATGGCCCTCCTATGTGATTCCTTTCATATGGGAAACACAACACACTTAACAATATGATCACATAGCCAAACAGCTTTAAAGGTTTATAAAAACAATATATTTTAAAATACAATGCAATACCTTAATTCACATCCTGGTTACAAAACTCTCAAACCAGACCATTACAATAATTTTAAAAAAATTACTTTAGAATCTGAGCGGAAAGGATTAAAACAGCAGACTCGAATTGGTACCATAAATATAGCGCGGAGAGAGCAGCCATAAAGACCATTTTAACACATTTCGGAGACTCTTCCAGACGCAATCACTGCACTTTATACCAATATCTCAGATTCTTCAGTTGCTGGGGCGTTGAGCACGTTTTGACACCATCCCACCTCCTGTACATCGCTTGCTGAGGCGATGGGCAGGTTGGGGTCCCATCCGAGCTTCTCCATCAGTCCCTTGGATTTCCCTGCGATGTAAACTGCTTCTAGCAATTTCGTTTTCTCTAAGCAGTGTGCCCATTTCCTGCTGTTGTCCACTAATGCTGGCCCCACTTTCTTTATGCAAGAACCAATAACAACTGCTAATGACCTATTCAATTCGTCCATAAGCTCCTCAAAATTACCTGATGTGCAATCCATACTCATGCATAATTTGTATAATGCATTGCATGCTGCTAACTTCTCCCAATCCTCCATAGTGTCTTCACCATTAACAATCTTGTCAGCAATTATCCCAGCCTCCTTTTCACTTTTCTCTGCAAGATCCTTGACTGCTTCTTCTGCTTCTTCAAGATCATTGATCGCTGGTACTGCTGCTGCCTCTTGCTCACTTTCCTTCCGTATTGTCGTGAAAAGTCTATCTGCAGCTTTATTCAGCAAGCTATCTGTTTCAGGATCGGACTCGTCGACCAAATCTATCAGTTCCCATGCTTCATAGTATGCCTGTAAGGAATCTCTCCCATAGCGGGCAGACAGCCGGACGATTATACGGATCAAAGAGACCGCCGTTAACTTCCATGACCGTTTGCTGTCGTACTTAAAATACTTTTCCACATCTAACGGGTTGACAGGATAATGTCTCCACAGGAATTTTAAACCTGTTTTAGCGTGTGCTTTTTCAGGATCCAAATCCAATATACCTACACATGTTTCTGAACTCGTGACTCCCAGAAACGGGATTAGGGTATGGCAGTTTTCTCCATCCCTGTTACCCTTCTTCATAATTAACTTGGCTTGCTTGATGGACTTTCGATTTGTTAAAAACAAGGTATCGGCATTCTGATCCCAAAGACCCTCCACATTCTCAAAAATTGCTTTATATTCTGCAAATTCTGCTCGCACTTTTCCTGAGCGCTTTGATAATATCACTGAAGCTATATTGCGGATAAACTTACTACCCAATGTAAGGTCTGATAAAAACCAACATACTTTGCTGAAGAAGACCACATAATACTGCAGCCCAAGCGCACATTTCAGCGCTATCCATACTAAACTTGTTCTTCTTTTTCTTTCCTTGGCAATCATTTTACTTACTCTTTCATCAACCTTTAGCTTCCTCAGCTTCATGACAAACATTTTACTAATTCTTTCATCAACTTTTAGTTCCCTCAGCTTCAATTTTTCAGCTTCCTGCAGATCAACAATGTGCCTGGTCCAATAGTCCTCCAGCCGAAAATAGTGACTGCGTTCGTCCACCTTTCTCCGCCTTCCATAGTAAGCTACGGAGGTAAGCCATCTCCAACCGATGACTGCCCATCCTATTAGAATGAATATCACTTGCAGAATAGTTATTATGAATTTCAACCAGAATGCAGGATAACGATGAAACTTTACCTTGGGACCCTGGACAATCCATCCTACGACTGAACTTAAAATGCAAACTGTAACTCCGAGTGCAGCTGATGAGGCTAATACTGACCTGGCTATGATTGACTCAGGATAGCATGCACGCGCCACGATCCATGATTTCAGTACTTGATCTTCTATTCCCTTCCAAGTGCTCTCTGCAGGCTCTGCAAGAATGATGGGAATTTTTTGAGTGGTGATATTCCGGATGCTTTTACTGGCTATAGCTGCAGAGATGAGGAGGAGAATAAGCCATATAAGCGTTATCGAGATTATCGCCAAGGAATAGACGAAATGGGAGACCACGCTAGGCTTTACATGACGCTTATGTACACTGTTAAGCTCGGAGAAAATGTCGACGAAGACTGTCAATCCTATAGCTGCTATTTTGGTCCATTTCTCCTGAGAGTCAGGACGGGCCATTCCTGGAAGGAAAAACGCTACCAACACACATAACATTACTCGGCTGGTGTGTATCATAAACAAGTTATTCTTAACTATTTCATTATCCAATGGCCGTGGACTTTCGAAGATCTGATCTAGTAAACCACTCTGGTTTTCGACAAAGTTCATAATCTGGATAGTGAGAGCACTTAGGACGAGAGCACTCCCCGGAACCCAATGAGCTCCTTTCTTAATTGCCTTTCGCAGGTCTACACCAATAAGGATAATGAAGGCAAGTGCTCCTAATAAAAACCCCACTAATTTCGCATAATCCTCAACAGCGAGGGACTGCTCGTAAAATGCCTCCTCTTGAACTGCCATGATTCAGGGCAACAGAAAGGAAGGGTAGATGAGATGGAGGGGTTCAATTACAATAAATCAACATGACAATGCTGGTATCAGACATGTATGGAGGATTTGCGTTGATGTTCAAACGCATCTTAAAAGGAGGAAGTTGTAGTATCCCGAGGACGTTACACTCACCCAAATTATGGAACTTTGCTTTATTATCTGATGTATGATGCTGGAAATTCCCAAGAAAATTTCGCCCACGGTCCTGGTTTTGCATACCATGCTGGAAATTCCCAAAAATATTTCGTACACGGTCCTGGTTTTGCATACCATGCTGGAAATTCCCAAGAAAATGTCGTACTTTTGTAAATAATATTATAAAATGAAATCGCTCTGTGAGCAAAATAGGGCAGAATCCCTTCGCGGCCACATATCTGCATTTTTCTTGACATTTGATTGAAAGGGAAAGCAGGAAGCGAAATTACAAAAGGTCACTCCAATTCAATACTGAAGTTCCCATGTTAGTTCTGTCGTTATTTTTGAAATAATACTCCAACAATTAAAAGACGACTAATTTTTTTAAAGATGGAATATAAGCTTTTCTTAATTAAAGTAAAAGATAGTCATGTAGTTTTGGATTTCATTGGAAAGACAAGAACTGAAACTCAGAGCATAATTCCACAGTGATTGAACTCCAAATTATGGGAAGTTGTGCCATTATTATATTACAAAATGGATCATGTTTTCCAAAGCTTGGGAATGTTTTCGAACTAAATCGGGCTATATTTTATCGAAGTGGGAATACGAGCTTCTTTATCTTTAAATTAAAAGGCTATATTTGATCAAAGTGGGATTGCGAGCTTCCTTATCATTAAATTACAAGAAATTCGAACCTTCGGAGAGACAAAAGATAAAATTATTAGATGCCACAAAGCATAATTCCATAATGATTGTTTGTAGATATGCAGCAGCCTACGGGGTTAGAATCCTACAAAATCAATAATATTTTATGAACATTTGGAGTGTACTCCGAATAAAATATCCCCGAGTTTAGTTAACTTAATTAACTACTAAAATAATAGTTATGGAGATTTAGTCTAGTTCAGAAATATTTCTGTCTCACAATACATGTAGTGACGGTATGTGGTATAGAATAATTCATTTGGTGATTTTAAAAGTCTACCACTTGCTTTTTATGAGGTTAAAATATTAGAGTATAGATTTTCGATGAAAAAGTTATTTATTATCAATTATTTATTACACTTTTAAAAATAATAATTTATAATTTTAAAAAGAAAAAATATATTATAATTCCACACTTTATAATTTATATATTATTAATTTTAAATCCACCCTTTATATGTAGATTCTTGATGATTCCGTATTAATCATGTTTAATAATTATTTTGTTTTAATTAATAATGATTATAAGATTTATTTTTTCATTTTATATAATTTTTCAAGTTATAAAGATGATAATTATTAATGTCTATTAAGATCAACTTTAATTTATGAATCTTAGAAAATGTAAGGAAATATATTTTTCCTTTTAGAATTTTATTTGTGTGTTTGAAATGCTTTAAGAGAAGCATTCCTATATCCACCAAAATTGTGATGAGTTAAAAAGTTAGGAAGATTAGTATTGTAGCAAATATTTTGAAATTGCACTCTAATGTGGGTGTGTGCACGACATTCTATGAGAAACTGATTTTCATCGTCAACCCTCTTAGTGTCTCAAATATGACAAATTATTCCGTCCCATGATGTTTTACGAACTATCCAGCACCTTGTTTCACTATGGAGCTCATCACCTCTTTATAATATCTTAATTTTCTCTTATCCTCTAATTCTTTATTGCACCACAATTTCTCCTTAAATTTAGATGTAATAACACTTTTAATCATCATTATTCTGCAGAGTTACCTCTTCATCAATTCCCCAATGATTTAGCCGAGCCTTGGCATATTTATGCCAACCTCGCTTAAGCCACATGTGGTTTTGACTAGAGTATGAAGCAATCTTAGGAAACCTCTTGTCTCCATGTTGTTTACCTTGTTCTTGTAGATTAGGTACATGGTCATGTAGCCATGCTCTCAATGGGGGAGAGATTCGCTTCTATGAGGAGGATAAGATAGGGTGTATTTCCTTTAATTGTGAGATAATATGTTATAAAATACTTTTGGAATTGTTTTATCACAAAACTTTAGATCCATATGAGATAACATGAGTGTTCAATGACTCTCAAAGAGGATTTTCTTCTTATCCCAAATCTAGGGATCTCTATATTTATAACTCCATTAGTTTCTCACTGCTATAGTTTTGTTTAATCTTGTGATGAAAGTCGATTTCGAAATATTTGTGTGAAGTCACTTCCTCCAAGTTGTTTTTGTCATAAATGAGATTAACATAATTGATATTTGGGATTTGATTATGATGACCTTTGTTTTGTCAAATTTAATAGTAATACATGTACTAGAGAAAATATCCTTGAGAATTTTTAGTTTCTTGTTGAGATCATAAGGATTCCTTGCTATAAGAACAATATCATCAACATAGAAAAGAAGGATTATGACTATACTAGCCAAAGTTGTGTCAACACAATCTACATCTTCCAAACAACCCTCTATCATATCTATGTATATACTAAAAGGTTAGGGGATAGAAGAAAACCTTGCATGAATACTATATTACAATTAATTTCAAATGAACATCCCTTAGGGTTCCTAATCTCAACAATAACCTTCTCATACAACTTTATTACAATATCTCTCAACTAGAAAGGGACTTTTAGATCTTTTGATTATTCCAAAGGTTAGTTATGAGCATTATGTCGAATGGTTTTCTAAAGTCAATAAAACAACATAGAATCTTGATTTTATTATTGACACTCCTCAACAATGATATTAAGTGTAACAAGGTGGTCCACAGTTAGATGATAGATCATAAATCCTTCCTAGCCTTTAGGCTCATCTTCAATGAATTTCTAGTCATGTGTTGATCTTCTTTTATAAAATAATCCCATATAGCTTGGATAAAACATGGCTAGTCATAATGGCCCTATAAATAGGTGGATTGTTTATATCTTTACTTGTCAAAATAGGAATAATAAGGCTTTATTTCCAGGGTTTAGCGAACCTTGTTTGACAATTGAATTGAAGAGCTTGTGGATGTCAAAGATGAGGATACCCCACTAAATTTTAAGATTTTAGCTTGGTATTCTTTGATGACATTAACTTTCCCTTAAGCAAGCTGCTTACTCCCAAAATCCTTGTATTCTAAAGCAAAAACATATTCTTTTGTAAAAATTGATTCAATGTTTTCCATGCCATTAGAGGTTTCGTAAATATTTTTAAGGTAGGAATTCCAGTCCCTGAAGGGAATCATAGTGTTTTCTTTAGCATTTCAATTTTGAATTTGCCTAAAAATTTACTTCTATCTTAAAGAGGTGCAAAATCTTCTCTTTCTTTTAATTTATATGGTACAATTTTTTCATTTTAACTAGGGCTTTGTAGGTCTATAGCTTGGTGTATTTAAGGACTCATTAGAAGCATACCTAATTGATTTTCTACCATGTCGCTGCACTCTTTATCATACCAAGGGTTGGTTGTTCGTTTTTCCTTATTAGATGACACCAAGATAGAGAACTCATTAATGGAAGTAGAGAGGGTTCTGGTAAAATTACAAGAATAAAAGTTACACAATATCCATTTCGCATATCACTTTAATCTTTAACTTGCATTTATTGGAAAACAAATGATAGAAATATCAACTACATTTCTATAAATGTCTTACATTCCTTAAATACAAAAAATACCCAATATTGATAATATTATTATAAAACTTTAGCACACACACAAATATATTTGGGTGTTCCCATGAAGAAGGGTAACATTATTTGGCCAAAAGTGATGGTGGAAATTCAATTTTTTACTCATTGATTAAATTGAAGCCCTCAAAACTCATATATGCCTTGTGAACTCCAACATGCAACAAAAAATAAATTGTAGGGAATTATGTTGTCTCTCCACCTATATTTGTTTAAAAAATTATTATTTAATATGCCAAAATTGCATTAAATGATAGGTTTGTTTTTGTAAATTTCAGGAAAACTTAACAAGTGACTTGTGTGCACGTAAAATAATTTAGTGATAAATGCATAATTTCTGAAAAAAACAAATTTATGAACATAATATACACAAAATGCACTAGGACTAGGGTTGAAATTTGATGGGTAAATAGTCATCATTTACCATTTTACATGTCAAAATACTGCCACTTCATAAAATTAAACGTCATTAATTGTAAAATTCTAAATAGGTTCAACACCATGCAAGAATTTTACAAGCCAGGATCTAGAGAAAAAGTAGTCCTCACCAGGAATTTACACAGAGTTTAGCAGAAATAAGAAGAAATATTGAAACATAAATACATGAGATAGAACACAATTGATGTAAAATCCATTGTATTATTATTCAGTAAGATGTGTACAATATATAATACATCTCAAGAGAGAAATTTGTGAGCCTTAGGAGGCAGTTGGGTAGCTCACATTAATGCTAGGGTTGGTGGAGTAATTCACTCAATATATGACGTCGTGCCAAGTGTGACTCCTGTATTGGGCCATAATGAGGTCCAATGAACCTATGAGGACCATGAGGACATTAGGATAGTCAATTAATGTAGATGGAATGATTTTCAGGGATAATTAGGTGGCTTAGGGACTTGGTAGTGGCCAATAATGAGCAATATTTTGACCAATTCTAGTGCATTAGCACCCTTGAGCCAACCTTATCCCATAAAACAGGAAAGAGGGGTGCCTCCTTCATTAAATGCACTAATTTGGGCACCTTTGACTCCCCAAAATAAGGAAATAGGGCACACTTGTGGACAAAATTGGCTATTATGGAAAACCACTAGTCTAAGATGTGGACAAATCCCCTACACTAGGCACTATGAAGCCAAACCATGCCAAACAACTTACACTAAACACTTGGAACCTTATGCAAAGAGTATTAACCAAGGCCTAGATGGGAATTATGTTCAAACACCCCCCCTTAAGCCAAAATGGTTGTGAGCAATGAAAATTATTATGAGGGCCCAAGCAACAAAGGCTTATGGTTACCCTTTACAATTTATTAATCCATGTAAGTGAGGAAAGAGGAAAAACCACATGGGAAAAATCCTCCCTCTATAATGGACATGAAATACACCAAAAAATAACCTACTTCAAAACACAAGTAGGTGTGAACTTGTTCAGATGTCTGGAGGAACCTTCTTCTTGGGAAGAAGTGGATGTTGCTCCCGTGCTTGGATCAAGTTCTTGATCTCTGCAACTATGGAAGAAAGCACAAGAAGGTGCTCATCAGACTTGATCATCATACAAAATGTGGCTAAAAAAAATCCAATTGAGACTTGAAGAGCTTGAGAATCAATCCCAAGGGAATGATGGTGTCCTCCATCTTCTGTGCAACTCCGAGAACAAGTGCCAATCATAATCATGCAATGGATAGGAAGAATGAAAATGAGAGCAAATGCAAAAAATCCGTACTGAAATTCAACCTCCATAGAGTCCAATGTCACACCAAATTATGAACCAATGAGAGGCTCTGCGTGTGATTGAACTACAACAACTGACTGATGATCCCTAGAATTCGAATGTGAAGACTCATGAGAGAACAAATGGATTTGGAAATCAAATCCAAATGCGTGCAGATGTTCCAAATGCTTGAAATTCAAACCAAATGAAGCTTGATGTGCTTGATACTTAAACCCAAGCGAATGCATGTTGTCTCCAACTTCAATAGTGCTTTGAGGAAATGTGCATGCGACCATGTAGGAAGTGAGAGGAGGAATGGGACCAAGGAATGCGAATGCATGAACTCCATAATATGACCTAGACTCCAAAATATCCAGGGAATCACAATCTTGGAAACCAACAAATTCATAGGAAGAATGCTTATCTTCTAGAGAAATCACTAATAGAGAATCCTCAGTAGAAGAAGTATGATAGGAGAAAAATGAGTGAAGAGAGATTTATTCTTCAACAATGGAAGCTCCATTTGTTGTATCTTCATCATTAGCAGCAACATCTTGTGCAAGAGATGATGTCTCTTCACATTCTACTTCAGACATGCAGAGGGAGCATTCGAATCAAAGAGATCTGCACCAACAGGAATTTCTATTGAATATTCTACCATTTGATCTTCGTGAACAACTTCATCAAGGAGAGTAGAGGCTGATATGGTAGGAGGGAGAGCACATGTTGAGGTGTCCATAGGCTCTCTCCATGCACCAATCTTATGCTTATCAAGATCCTTGTCCAAGTTGGACCATAGCTCAAATGGATAGTCTGCAGAACCAATCAAGTAGTGCATACTTGGAGACATGGCTAGAAACATAGCTCTGAATGCTCTGTCATAGTCATTTAGCCAAAACAATTTCTCTTCATAAGGCTTTGGTTCGCTCATAGCACCAATGGACACATAATAGAGACATTGTCGCCTGATATATGCACACATTTTAGGATTCCACTAAGCATAATTGAATGGAGTAAGAAGAGGAACTTTCGAAACCATGTAGAAGTTGTTGTACCTACAAAAAAAACTCTGAAAAATTACATTATAATACTATTTGGATCAATATGAGCTCCTTAATTCGATAATAGGCACATTCAAGAGCACTTCACACCTGGGACCTGGGTAGAATCCAAAAGATTTATCCAATGGCTTCAAGACAATTTCCCCAAGGAATTTTGTGGTTGCTCCACTACTTCTGGTGCACTACTAGAAGTAGCTATGCTCAGCTCTCCTAAGATTTGATACCATGTAGAAGCTATTGAGCCTGCAAAACAAAATTTGAAAACTTATACTGGAAGACTATTTGGATAAATATGAGCTCCTTACTTTGACAATAGGCACATTCTAGAGCGCATCGCACCTGGGTAGACTCTAAAGGATTTCTCCAATGGCTTCAAGGCAATTTCCCCAAGGATTTTTCTGGTAGATCCACTACTTATGGTGCACTACTAGAAGCAACTATGCTATGATATCCTAAGCTCTAACACCATGTATAATTCTAAAAAGGTTCAAAACCATGCAAGAATTTTACAAGCCATGATCTAGAAACAAAGTAGTACTCACCAAGAATTTACACAGAGTTTAGCAGAAATAAGAAGAAATATTGAAATGGAAATACATGAGATAGAACATAATTGATGTAAACTCCATTGTATTATTATTCAGTAAGATGTGTACAATATATATTACATCTCAAGAGAGAAATCTATGAACCTTAGGAGGCAGTTGGGTTGCTCACATTAATGCTAATCTTAGTGGAGTAATTCTATGGCATTGTGCCAAGTGTGGCTCTTGTATTTGGCCATAATGAGGTCCAATGAACCTATGAGGACCATGAGGACATTAGTCTAGTCAATTAATGTGGATGGAATCATTGTGAGGGAAAATTAGGTGGCTTAGGGACTTGGTAGTGGCCATTAATGAGCAATTTGACCAATTCCAGTGCATTAGCACCATTGGTACAACCTTATCCCATAAAAAAGGGAAGAGGGGCACCTCCCTCATTAAATGCATTAAGTTGGGTGCCTTTGAATCCCTATAATAAGGAAATAGGGCTCACTTGTGGACAAACTTGGCTATTATGGAAAACCACTAGTCTAAGATGTGGACAAACCCCCTAGACTAGTCAATATGAAGCAAAACCATGGAATAACTTACACTAGACACTTGGAACCTTATGTAAAGAGTATTAACCAAGGTCTAGATGGGGATTATGTTCCGACATTAATGAAGTGTGAATTTTAATTTTACCCCTCATTTTGAGGTGCATTTTCATTTTTACATGCCATATATATATATATAATTTATTTATTTATTCTCTTTAGGATTTGTCTAAAAATTCGTCGATTTGGCCGAGACGAGGGTTTTCATCGAAATATGGTGTTTTTTATTTTGCAAAATCTCGATTTAACTGTGTTTTAATGGCGATTTTGATGGTAGAAACATATTCAACACCA
Organism: Larix kaempferi; assembly: GCA_027924585.1. Taxonomy (NCBI): domain Eukaryota; kingdom Viridiplantae; phylum Streptophyta; class Pinopsida; order Pinales; family Pinaceae; genus Larix; species Larix kaempferi. Next base: position 3,429,667 of record BSBM01000022.1, on the reverse strand, counting down.
TAAAAAACCCTTAGGGCACCCAAAATTTTAGAGTTTGAGAGTTATAACCATGATTTTTAAAAATTTCAATCAATTTTTTTTTTAAATCATGTCGAAAAAATCAAAATTTTATGTTTGAAATTGTAGAACCTTTAGACTACATTATTCTCTTTACATTTCTATTTCTAATATGTAAATTTTGATTTTTTTCATAGTCTCATTGTCTCCCCTTGTTAGGTAAATTGGACTTGGTAATGGTTTTTTGGGCCCATGGTAATGGCCCATTGTATTGCTTGTGAAGCAACCTATTTAAAGTTTTGAAGATAATCTTTCTTTTTCATTATGTATGTGCTTGGTTTAATCATTATGTTTATTATGTTTCTTTTTTTTGTTTATTATATTTTTGTAAAAAAAAATTTGTATTATATGTGGCAAGATATGAGACTTTAATGTTCCATATAGTTACTATAAATGTCATTAAAAAAAAATCAACAGATGAAAAACAATGTTAAAATTAAAACATCATATAAAAAATTCTTGGTGTGCAAGGTAGGACGTCAAATTTCAACCCTAACTGGGACGTACATTTTTTTAAAATTTATGTTGTAAAATTATATTTTTTATTAATTTTTTAAACTGGCCATTGAAAATTTTAATCTCATTTCATACACGTGTGTGTGCATAATTTTTTTTTACTGGTTATAAAAATCGAAAAATAAAAAATACCCTTTTGAAGAGAAAGCGTTTATCTGGCACATATATATTTTTTGAATTTTTTTGGTTGTGTACTTATTATGTTGTTGATTTTTCCTTACACCGATTCGAAGTTGTGGACATGTTTTTGTAAGTGTAAGTTTTAAAAGAAAATAAAAAAAAATATATCATATGAACTCATAAACATGTAAATTATATGACAATGGATAGATGATTCGTTGACAAATCCATCAAAGTCAGCTGCATCCTAAGGCAGGGTTTAGACCTCACAAATAGGCCATCAAAATTAAATTTATAGAAAAATGGGGCTAAAATCCTGTTTTAAATATCTCGATCGAGCTATTATCGAGATTGAGGGTTTTAAGTCTCTCGATCGAGATTTTGCATGCACTTTTTAAATACCTCAATTGATGGTTTATGTATTGTTAAGCTAAAATATCGATCAAGCATTTTAATGATAAAAAAATTATTACAAATTTAAACTTTATATAGAAAAATAACTATAATTCAAATACCTCGATCCGAGTTAATAACTTGATCGATCTATTTGAATTAATAAAAAATAACTTACATAAAAAATAAATAAAACTCATTTAAATACTTTTATGGCAATTTATATTAAACTCATAAAACAATTATTTACCTAGCTAATAACTTATATCTTACAAAAAAAACTAAAAATTGATTTTTATTTCACTAATGGCCCATGGTTTAATAATGAATTATATTTATGATTTTTTTTCCAAAATTTAAATGTTAATATCCACAACCAATATGTATTAACAGACTAAATAAAATAAGATACCATGGTTCATTGTGTTTGACTATTATTTCACCATGGTTGACTTTATTGAACCATGTTTGACTTTGGTTAACCATATTTAGCTTTAGTTTGACCATAGTTAACCATGATTGACTTTAGTGAACCATGTTTAGCTTTAGTTAATCGTGGTTGACTTTATTTACCATCTTTAACTATATTTATAATGGTTGACTATGTTTGACCATAATTAACCATGGTTGACTATGGTTGACTTTAGTGAACCATCTGGCCATACTTTACCATGGTTAAGTATTATTTAACCATGCTTGACTTTAGTTAACCATTGTTGACGTTAATGAACCATAGTTGAATTAAGATACTAATGGTTGACCATGTTTGACTTGAGTTAACAATGGTTGACTTAATCAACCATAGTTGACTATGGTTGACATTGGTTAGCTAAGGTTAAGTCATAGTTGACTATTATTTGACCATGCTTGACATTAGTGAACCATGTTTGACTTTAGTTTGACCATAATTAAGCATGGTTGACTTTAGTGAATCATGTTTAACTTTAGTTAACATGGTTGACTTTATTTTCCATGGTTGAATATATTTAACATGGTTGATTTACTTGATTAAGTTTGATATTATTTAATCATAGCTTACCATGGTTAATTATTGTTTAACCATGCTTGACTTTAGTTAACTATCATTGACTTTAATGAACCATGGTTGAATTAAGATACTAACATGGTTGATTTACTTGATTAAGTTTGATATTATTTAATCATAGTTTACCATGGTTAATTATTGTTTAACCATGCTTGACTTTAGTTAACTATCATTAACTTTAATGAACCATGGTTGAATTAAGATACCAATGGTTAACCATATTTGACTGTGGTTAACTATAATTGACTTTAATCAATCCTACATAGTTAAGGTTCCAACTCAACCACATAATTAATTAAAATGCTAATTAATATTATTATAATCTACTTATAACTAATCTAAAATGTTTCATAATTAATAAAAATACATCTTTCATAATTAATAAAAATACTAATATTACAATTTTCTACAACTTTGCTTTTTTATTTTCTTATAACATTATTGATTAACTATACACATGTACCTATCACCTGATTTATGTCATAGAAATTACTTAACGCTTCTTTGAAATCCATTCCACGCCTTTAATTAAACTATATAATATTATGATCAAAGTCAAGTTTGGATTAAAGAGTTCAAAGTCAAGCCCAACATTGGTTCTGTGTGAGTATAATATTTAGTCGGGTCATGCATTTGAATCCATTACCATCCTGAGTGATGGAATGTTTATAAGTCAATCATAGTTACAAAAATATGAATCGATCCAAATGTTTGCGGACAAAAAAGCAATGACAACAATAAATGGCTCCGAAATCAATGATTTCCCTATGGATTTGGGGTTTGGTTTGAGCGAAAATGTACCTTCCCGAAGGAGATGTGTTATTCTAATACCGAGGATCGAACTCGTGATGTGATAGATGTTCCCTTAGGATCAAATTTGATAGAGGGCATCTATAGAATGTGAAGAGATATCAAATAAATAACAAAGCCCAAAATGACGAGTGCAGTATCAGTATATATGAATCGGTAGTGCACGCCGGCTTTCAGCGTTCCCACTTGAACCTTCGGTTAGATGCAGACTGTAGGCCCTTAAATGATTGCTAACTAAACCATTCATTAAACTGATCATTCCAGTTAACTAAAATACGATGGCCATCAATGTGATTTGGATCACACTTGGCATATGACACCTTAAATCTAGAAAATCTATACTTAATGTAAGATATAAATACCTATGTCACCTTAAATCTAGAAAATCTATACTTCTTCATCCACCTCCAAAATGTAAGATATAAATACCTATTGGCAGAATGACTCTTTATAATCACTCCTTATAGTTTATTGTTACATTTGGCCACACAACAGAAAAGTTTCAATATTTGTAATAAAATTTCCATTATTAACCTTAATATGTTAGTCGAAAAATGTGATTATTATTATTTAGTAACAATCAAATAAATCAAATATAATCACACATACAATATTCTACACATTACAACTTTATTTTTAAGGAGAACCTATTTAAAAAATAATAATATAAATTTTTTATGTCTTCTTAATATTTAACTATGCAAATTTGCAAGTTCTATAATTTGGACATGAAGAAGAGGATCATGTTTACATTCTTAAAAAATTATTCTTTTTTAACAACAAATACGTAGGCGGTATACCTTGATGTACTCTTTTCTCACATGGCAAGCCTTACGGTGTCAGCATTTACATCAATGGCCCAAAGACTTAATTCTATCAAGGGCATCGTATTCTCCTTGAACAACTTCTTTACTAAATAGTAGTGTAACAAGATAAAATGTAAAAAAATAAATTAAATTTTAAAATATATAACTTTTCTATAAATATATGGAAATTAAATTTTAAGATATATAACTTTTCCACACATTCCTATATTCTATCTAGAGCTAAATATCCTATAAAGAAAGCATATGTGGTGCTTTGAGATCACTCTCATGTTGTCTGAGCTCAAGATTATTTATGTAGGACTTAAAGCCTTGATTTTAACCCCCAACCATGGTAAAATTGCCACGTCATTGCATGTCAGAAAAAACATAACAAGATCCACTAAGTGCCAATGTCCATGAAATTTAATAGTAGGAAACAAAAATAACAATAAGCATACAAAAGATTCCAAGAAAACATATGATGTCTTTACATTGTGTTGTGCCATGTTCTATGTTCTATCTGTAACCAATATCTATGTTTGTAACCATAAATAGATGCATGCAATGACAAGTCAGTTATGTTGATTTAAAAGTTTAACTAATGCACTTAAAGGGTAGGTAGAATAAACTAGTTGCTATCCTGATATCCATGTTTATGAGAACTTGTTGCATAGAGGACACATCCTTCAATCTGACCACAGACTGAGATATTTACAAATGGGTCTTTTGGGGGAGCAAGGATGTTTGGTAATGAAGGAAAAAAAAGGACATGGTGGTGAGCCATGAACTATAGTCTATAATCGAGATAGCATGTCAAAGTCATCAAAGCAATCTAGTATTTGCATGTATATCTGACAGATTTTTAAGAGGTGTTGAAGGTCACAATCTTCATATTTACAGCTAATAATATAACATATACCTTAAAACTAGTTTGTCACAAAATGGTACATGGAATCCATGTAGCTTTAAACATCTTAAAGAAAGCTTTCAATGTTTCAAAGAAAGTTTGCAAAGGTGACAGCTTCTAAAACCAAACTTGTCAATCCTGAAAAAATTATCTTAATTATTTCATCGTTTGTAGCTACCACAGATCACCCACTTACAAACTTAAATTTGGACCAAGTCCAAATAGGGCTTCATAATGCTTCTCAATTATACTTAATCCTTTCTTAGACCTCATTGTTGCATACCTATGCAAGGCCTCTGGATCAAAGTAAATCACATATGTTCTCAATTTACAAGGATTCACTCCCCTTCTACCATAAACTGTTGGCTTGAATTATGGTTCTGATGGTGTTTCGACACCAAGCATTGTTGCAGAAGCAACTTGTGGAGATGAGTATCGTGTCTAGATTTCACCCTTGGTTTTAGAGTCACCACCTAGGGGATTCTTTGCATCAAAGTATTCATTCAATCCAAAAGGAAGAGTTTTCATGCTTTTCTCAAGCTAGAAACATTGGTCTACTCTTCTCAAAAAGCATCCAAACATAATAGATGCTACATATACTTTCCCTAATCACAACTTACTAAACTGCGCAATAGAATTGGAGTCTAACAAGCGATTGCGAAGAACGAGGGATAGATGATTCTTTATCATCTCAAAGGCCTTGGAAGAATGTACCACTTCAAGAAAAGTATTATAAAACAATATAAGGTTTCCACTATAGCAATTTTAGTATAGAGTCATATGTTTCAAAATGTCAAACAAGAGATATATTGAACATCAAGTAACTCAACAATAGATGTAGTTACCTCAATAGGAGAGACATAGAAATATCTTACATGCAGGTATTACAAATCATTAGTAGTTACTACATATGAGTGATCATAAACTTGCCTCTGGATGGTAGCGTATTCCTCCCTTCATGGATTCTCGAGCATTGTCATGTTGTAGCCTAAAGCCTCCACATGAGTCTTAAGTTCCATCACTCAACCTGAGGTCCAATTGACAAATGAGAAAATAAGTAAAAAAAATCACTTTAAAAGAAAAAATTTCAAAATGTGAAAAGCAGGAAAATAAGCTTAGGTGAAACAAGAACAAATTATGAGATAGGAGATGTAGAGTCCAGAATTCCAAGCAAAAAAGACGGAGAGATGGAGAACCAAATTCCACATTATACAAATCTATCTAGATGATGAAAGAAATAATAGATTCTGTATTTTTCTACAAAAGAATGGTGTAGCATCAATGCAAGTGTAGCTTGTGCTTGGTACTTATACTGAGGGATCATAAGTTCAATCCATGAGTTGCACCATTTACATGGACATTTGTATATAGACCTAAACCAATGACAAATGTGCCCATAATACATAACTAAGAACAAAATTTCTATGGAAGCTTAGATCATAGGGGTTCCCTATTATGAAAAAGGACAAGATAATTCATGAAGATCAATGCATTAGTTAACATCCATGCACTACTAGATAAGTAATTCAACTACTAAGATAAAAAGTTTGTCCTAAAAGGGATATATGAAAGAAGATATAACACAAAGGGACCACATTAAGCTTGAGCTCCTCAACCAAATCATTTCAAGTATTTTTTATGAAATGTTGTGTCTACAACTGATACAGCAAATGGAGTATTGTGATTGGAAATTGGCACTTACTTCCAAGGAACTACTAGATCAAACCCACTCCTATAGAGATAAAAAAGAAGGATTTATACCCAATGAAGACCATAGATTTAGGGGAATTGCAAGATTCCCTTGATTTTATTAATGGAATATGAGACACAAGTAATCCAAATACATTAAACAGATTCCAGACCACAAACATAACCCGTGGTTGGAGTTGCATGAGGAATTTCATGAATACCCTAAAAATCATCCATCAATTTTTCTTCACTTGGTAGTTTTAAAATATACTATATCTGAAAAATGTTCTCAACACTATTCAATGCTTTCAAATCCTCCGTGTGCTTTATGTTCACCCCATCATTGTAAATGAACAGATCGAGGTAACCCCTTGTCATTGAACTAGACAGAGCAATACTTTTGCTCACCATTAATTTGATCACTACCCAAACATAAATGTTGTATAAAATGCAACTAAAATATTTCTCTGTTGAACACTTGATAGAATTAAAAATTTGAATTGGACAAAGATCCAGCTGCTGCTTAAGCAAAGTTTGGTGCTAATTACCTTGATCTCTCACAAAGGAATGAGAAAAATTAGTTTAAGATTGGGATCTAGCCCTAGAAGCAGAGCTACTTGCTTGAAATTGCGACTTGTTGTAGCTAGAGCATTCATGGTAGGCAAATCAATATCAACATCAAAATTCAAATATTTTACAAAGTTGGATTCTCAAAAATATCTCAATTGGTCAATGACAAACGAGAAAGAGAATCGATGAAATGAAGAGCATGGGCCCCAGGGTTGGAATTTGACAGGCATATGCATGTCATGAGGTATTTTACCCATCAAAATATGGTTAAAATTTTTAACAAACCGTATTAAAGAACGGGCAAACAATTTGCTAGGAAGTATTTTTTACAGTTAATTATTTTTTCAAACCATCATTAATTTTTATTAATAGGATTGTTAAGATATGTGTATGCCCAGATGAGTGGCCTACAGTAGGTGGTTGTTATTATATATGCAAAAATGGAGGTTGAAACTGTAATATCCCGGCTTTGACCCTATTTCATTTAACATGTAAATGATGTAATATCGATATGAAATCATGGTGAGGAGATCAAGGACAAGGCCCCACCCTCGATTTAGTGTTAAAATCGATGCATATGGTTTGCGTGCTAGCCATGCACAATAGAATTTACAAATATCATGTAAGTGTGCATTTTAATAAAATACCCACAACTAGCTGTGCAATGCAACAAGAGTATGGGGGCATGATTTTTACAAGGAATTGGGAGGGGAATATTCAAACCCTTGAGCCAATAAAATCAAGCCAAATATCAATGAGATACCCATGAACCATCAACTACGCATGTTGAATTTTGTACCCAATCATTTATTTCTCCCAAGAGTTGGTTGAAATAGTTATTAATTGGGGAAATAGAGAGGTATGGTTGTCCAATTTCAGGTATGGGAAAGCCACCATGTTTGGAAAAACGTGTTTGTCTTCCTGGGAAATAAAAGAGCCACAAATTTTCTCCCCAAGCCATTATTCATCAACTAGTTTGCCTCTCTCACACAGTCCTAGCTAGTGGGGCATTTTCCCTCCATGTTTTTCTGGTTTTTCCTTGATTTATAGCTGGGAAAAGGGAGTTTTTGGGTGGGAGAACGATTGGGAAGAAAGGGAATTCAAACTGGGATTTTATTGAGGTCATTTTGTCCATTTGGATTCTAAAAATACCCATGGAAAATCGTGTTTTCTCCCTTTGGTTGATTTCCCTCCTCATAATTCATTTTAGGTGTGCCACAAATTGGAAGAATCCATAGGAACCCTGTTTTTGTAAATACCATAGTAAAAATGTTTATCCATGCCCAATAACTGTGCTTGTTGTGGCTTGAGATTGAGTGCAAGCATCCAGAAATTAAGAGGGTTCAAATTTGGCTTGATAAACCCAACTATGGATTGGCTTGACTTAAATGTGGTGTCCATTTTATTATGCATTAGTTGAGTGTTCCCATTCCTTATAGAAATCATGTCCAGCTCGGGGGTGGCAACTGTGTTGAGAGATTGATGAGCACAATTGGCCTATGGCTGGGTGGAACGTTGTAGTTACGTAGCTAGCTTCTCGGGACAACTTCTCCATCAAGATAAGTATTCTCTATGTGTTTTACTTCTGCATTGCTTTTATTTGAAGACTGTTATGATTATGCTGACAAGTGCATGATAAATGTGTGTGGATAGTTTAATTCCGTTGTGCATGTTTATTTTTATTTGAATCTACACACATGTGTTTTATCTGTTTATATGAATTTGTTCATGATGATGGGGCTTGAGTTTTTGTAAAATCCCAGAATTTCAATCATGTTCCCTTCCTTGAGTTGGATCCACGGGAGGGGACTTGCTAGTGTGGTCTCAGAGCATAGGATACAACATTGGGCCTATATGGGCCAAATCAGGAAACTTGAAGAGGTAAGCTTGCTTCCTGCTCAACACTGATCATCAGAAAAAGAAAGGAAAATTTTTCTAAGTTTTGAGTTTTTGCCTAAGTATGTGTCAGCGAAGTTTGTGGAGTTGCGCCGACATGTTTCAGGGAGTTTTGCAGAGTTGCGCCGATAATATTTCGGCAAAAAATGGTAAAGTCCGCCGAAAGTGTTTCGGTGAAAAAGAGAAAAGTCCGTCGAAACTGTTGGCGAAAATCAAAAAAGTTGTCGAAAAGAGGCATTTCGATGAAAAATGAAATTTGTGTCGATTGACGACAAATTGGAAGGTGCGCTAAAACAGGTTGGCGACAAAATCAAAAGTGCGTCGATCGGAGGAAAATTGAAAGGTGTGCCGAAACGGGTTGACGAGAAATGGAAACTAAAAGTGCGTTGATCGGAGGAAAATTGGAATTTGCGCCGAAATAGATCGACGACAAAACTGAAATTGCGCCGATAGGTGGAAAATGGAATTTGTGCCGAAACAGATTGGCGAGAAAACAGAAAATGCTCTGATCGGTAGAAAAATGAATTTTTCTCCGAAACAGGTCAGCATCAAATTGGAAAGTGTGTCGATCGGAGACAAAAGGATAAGTCCGCCGAAACAAGTCGGGGAAAAATGGAAAATTCCACCGAAATAGGGAAATTAAGCATTTTTTCTAGGGGGGGATTTTCATGTGTCAGAAATTGAAAAATGTCATGGAACTTATGGAACTTAACCCCCCTTGACCCTCGTCATTCCCCCTTGATACATCGTTAATTGTGAGAAAATTATGTGGTAATGACAGGTCTCGTGGAAATGGAAATTTTGCACCATGATGGGGTAATTCAGATGGTTTTGAAATTTGGCACGAATTGTTAATTTGGGTAGTCGCTATAATGCATGGAAATGTTTTTGGTATTTTTAAGAATGTAATGAGGCTAAAATGAAGAAGAATCAATAGAAGGATTATAATTTTGAAACATGTTTCCAGTTGTTTCAAATAGCAGGTAGAGGAAATCCTCTAGGCTTGATTGAGAAAGAAATTCTCATTGTGGGTGACCTCCAAAGCAGCCCAAATGTTTTGGAAAGGCCTTACATGATCATGCAGGAATACTAGATATGGAAGTAACTCAAAGTGAGTAAATTTTATTGTATCAATATCATGGTAATGGTGCTATCAAAATAAAAGTGGAGGCACATTTGGGATCATGATCATGGTAAAATTGTTGGTTAGCTAGCAATGTGAAGAATTGAAGCAAGCCTGGTTGGATGCTTAGTGACAAGGTAGTTCCACTAATGAGCAAGGATACTCAATTGAGAGTATTATGGTAATTCACGTTAACATGTGGAAAAACATGTTGAAAGGATAAGAATACACTCTTGCATATTGCATTTTATAAGCACGGGATGGAATAAGGGAACTAAAAGGAAGTGATGTTCCTCAGCCAGAATGTATGAAATGCATTCTCTATGCTCGGAATGTGCAATATGAATTGCATAGAGGGGTTGTGGGAGCCTTATTAAGAGTAATTGGTTTTAATATGCCTTATGAAGGAGTGATAGCCATGTCTAATCATTGGAGGATGAAAGGGACCAATAATGGATAAGAACACATCCAATATACTATTGTTAGCGATGTATGCAATTTGAATTGCAAGGAAGATCTATGGGAGCTCTTGATTGTCAAATATGGATATTGTATTCCATGAAAGAATGCTCGACAAGTAATGGAATAGGTTATAAGGTAAGGGACATGTAACTTGTAAAGATGTTGAGTTGATCATGCTTGCAGGAAAGTGCATGCATGATAAGAGAAGTTGCAAGATATGAGTTAGTAACTTATGAGTAAGTAAAGATAATGGGTAAGGCAATTCCATTCTCCCAAAAGTTGTCCCTCATAGGGATAAGACATCCCAGTATGTGGAATTGGAATGTGACTCATGATGGTGACATGGTGGCCATGTAAAGGCTGCTAATTGGGGAATGAAGCATTCCCATGTGTGAATCAATTGTGTGGTTCCGAATTGTAGCAAATATTTCCATGAGAAAGGAGAGAAAGTATCACAATTGAATGAAGTACAAGGGCATATAATGGACCTAGAAAAGACTCCTTATGGATTTGATATTGAATCAATGCAATGCTCATAAATGTAGGGAAGTCCAAGAAAGGTCAAGTTGGACTTGACCATAATTTCTTAAAACAATGTGAGCAGCAAGGCATGTGAACATAGTGCAATGAGAGTTATTGCAGTGATCAAGGAAATATACATAGGGCTAATAAGATGGTTGCAACATAAATTGGAGAATAATACCCATTAAGCAATATTGATAAAGAGGGAAATTTCTCACCTTAAACTATTTATGTTTATAACATAAGAATTGCATGCTTGGAAAGTAGCAAATAGGAATGTTATACATGAGTATATGTATTGAATTGTTGCTTGGTGAGAAAATCATAACTAATGATTCCTTGTGTGCTCTTTAGAGAGGCCATGAAATTGGATTAGCTATGATGCGAAAGAGGAATTCCATGCTATGATGAGGGATTGGAAATCAAGAATTACTTAACTCTTCTCTTGCTATTGTATTTATATTTTATGAGTTTTATAAATGGAAAATTATGGAATGGGAATGTTGAAAATGCAAGAGATTAGATAGATGAAATGAATATGCACTAGTGGACAGATTAGTAGATACTGAATAGTGCATGTGAAGGTGTTTGTCATGTATATGACATTGCATGTTGGTAAAATAGTGAGTTTTACATATGAAATGAGCCACTTAAGATAATTATTGTGGTTGATAATAACTATTGGTGTTGGTATTGGTTATGGGACCAAAAACAACCAAAGCATGGCTAAAGATGTTGATGATGTTGTTGCATGCAACCAACAACCTTATGAAGAAATTTTGGGGCAAAAATATATATATCAATAGGTTGGTGGAAGGATGGTGTAATCCTCTGTAAGAGACCAACTGATCAAGTAACATCCAAGATGATGATGGAAGCCATGTAGGTAATGGCTCATTTACGTTGACTGCATAAATACAAAAATGGGATTGGGTAAGAATACCTTGAGCCATATTTAATAATCGTAAATTGGTATGTATGTGATATTAAATGCATCTATGTGGTTCATATTCCATCAAATATGGTGAGGTATAGGGTAGTAAGGACAAGGAGCCTCATCCCATCTAACTATTTAGAATTTTGAATGCATTCATATTAAAATATATCATGCCATGTGTATATGTTGGTTATGAGTTTAATAACCAAAGCAAGTAGGGACTTATGGTCATTTTCTGGTAGTGCATGCCATATGAGATAGTCATGGTTAAGTCCATAATGTGGTTGGAATGGTAATGCTATAGCTCTACACAAGTATCCCATGAACTCCTTATTGGTGTTAATTTGGGATGAAACCTCTTTGCCAACAACCAAGGAGTGAGTAAACTCCTGACGTGTTGTTCGGGTGGAGAAGGAAGGCACCTAGATGAGTTAACCAAGTGATTAGGGATATGATTGGGTGATGTGTCGATGCGTTAGCTAGACCTTCCAAAACATCATGGTGGAATGCATGACGCATCATTATGGTGTTCATGAATCAATGCAAGGATGCATTGACTGAATGTACATTAAAAATATTATGTAAATATTGTGATTGTTTCTGCATATGTGTGGGTACATATGTTGAGAGGCATTGTGTGAATCCATGGTTGTGGAATATATTTCATTGCAAGTGATTAATAACTGAAATGATAGACTTATTGGCAATTATGAGATAATTTCATGAGCTTCCATGGATGTAGGAAAATGATTGCATGAAGAAGGTAGTCATGTTTGACGGGCTACCAAGAGTGCTATGTTGGGAGGACAGAGTTCCCTGAATGGATATGATTCTGTAACCATGAGAATTGGAAGTTTTATTTAAATTGCATAGATAATGTAATGGTATCTTGCAATTTTATTGTGATAATGATGCACATAAAGTAAATGTATTTCCTTGACTTTGAGATATTGGCCTATTGGTCAGAGGATGGACAGCCAGCAGTATGGTTCCTTCTCGAGTAAAGGAATCGAAGTAGTATACCAATTCCATGGAGTTTTCCACCCAGATGCATCAGGGAGTTCCCTCACGCTGAAGTGAACAGAGTGGTTGTGTAAAATTGTGCTTATTTCACCCTCATGGCAAGGGAAGGGATAATTTTTACCTATATAACAACTGATAGTGTTTGAATTATTGAGTATTATAATTCTAAGATCACTTTAGTGACTATAGTAATGCTGAAAAATATTATATGCACAGATACTCACAAAGTGTTTGACTGATTGAAAATTTCATATTACAGGTAGGATTATCTTGGATATGGTAATGTGGGTAAGTCCATAATAAAGACTGGAATCTACCATGTGCAAAACCCAAAAAAAAATTATGAGAAGGATCTCATGCTCGTGAAGTTTAATTTATGTAGGGAACAAATTGCAAACTGAAAATATGAAATTTTGCTAATAATTACTAATGATTGTTTGGCTTATCTAGAATTGTGTCAAGAGAACACGTCGTAGGTGAATGTCGAGGATATGGAAGAAAGTGTAAAACCATAATGGAAAGAGTGATACCACTTACAAGAGACAACCAATATGAAGACGACCTCATGGTTAAATAAATCTAATTTATTTAGTAGACGGAATTGTAAACTCAAATCTGAATTAATTATTGATGTTATTGATTGGTCGTTAAGTTTAATTTATGTGGAGAACATATTGCAAATTGAAAATTTGCTAATAATTACTAATGATTGTTTGGCTTATCTAGAATTGTGTCAAGAGAACACGTCGTAGGTGAATGTCCAGGATATGGAATTAAGTCTAAAACCATAATGGACAGAGTGGTACCACTTACAAGAGATAACCAATATGAGGATGACCTCATGGTTAAATAAATCTAATTTCTGTAGTAGACAGAATTGTAAACTCGGATCTGAATTAATTATTGATGTTATTGATTGGTTGGTTGTTTGTGAATTATGTCAAGAGGACACAATGAAGGAAGACCATATGCTATGACATGCAAGAGCTAAACATCATGAGAAGGACCTCATGTTTTGGAAATCTAGTTTCCGTGTGAAACATATTTGAGAAACTCTAATTGAAATTATTATGATGACATATCATGTGAATTGCATGCTTGTGTGTAATGCAGGTGAGATGGTGAAAATATGCCATTGGGGCAGATGTCAGCTGCTAAAGATGAAAATGAAAAGGAAATGAAAAGAGTGGCTTGGGTTCGAGAAACCTTGCAAAATTCCTTACATGTGCTTGTCTCTTCGCGGTGCTATTAAACCCAGTAAGAGCATGGGTACTCGGAGGATTACATGGGCATTGGTAGCCTTTCTATGCTCACACTGAAGAGCACTGGAGGGATGGGTACGCCCAAGGGACTATGTAGCAGAGAAGGGGTACCATCCTTGTGTTGTTTGAGAGGGTATTGTGGGGCCGTGCTAGCCTCCATTCAAGTGATTTACCTATGGAGTTCCTAGAGGGGACCACTAGTTTGCATAGGAGAAGGAGCCACATAATCTTATTTTGTTGTTTTTATTGCTTGATAAACCTAGTAGAGACATTGGCTTGGCAATTTTTTTTGTATGCTTGATAAACCTAGTTGAAGAACTGGCTTGGCATACTGGTTAATGGAATTCCTAATGAATCCAGTCGACATATTGGCTTGGCATTGGTTATTTGAATGATGTGGTGCAGCCGGTGTGCTGGCAATGCACACCCTGAAGAGCACTGGAATGGGTGGGTATGATTGAGGGACTGTATAGAAGAGAAGAGGTACCATCCTTGTGTTGGGTGGGGCAGGTCTTGTGGGTGCCATAGTTTTCTGAAGTCAAAGTGGGACACCTATGGAGCTAAAGGGAAATGCTCATGCAGATAAGTATTTGGTTTATCTTGCATCTTCTTGCTTATTTAATGTGAATATACATGTGCATATGATTCGGCTATGGTTTTGAAACTCTTGTTAAGAGATGAATCTGATGAGAATGAATTTGACATGTGAATTGACTCATTGTTTGAGTATAGGTATTGCTAGATGTAACGACCTTGAAGGCATTTTAAGGATGCAATGGACATGTGGTTGTCCAAAAAGGCTTAGTATGAGCAGCTAACGATTGGAAAGAGATACAATGGACGTTGATGAAGAGAGAGAAAGGAATTGCAGTTGTAGCTAAAAAGAAGGACATGGAACCTTGCCAAAAATAAAGAGAAAACCGAGGATGATGTTATTCCAAGGGGGAGGGGATTGTAATATCCTAATTTTGACCCCATTTCATTTAACATGTAAATGATGTAATATCGATATGAAATCGTGGTGAGGAGCTCAAGGACAAGGCCCCACCATCGATTTAGTGTTAAAATTGATGCATATGGTTTGTGTGCTAGCCATGCACAATATAAATTATAGACTGCATCTGGACATTCGTTATGCCATAAAACTATCCTCTTCATCAACCTATTTTTAATGCATCCAACTGGACATACCATCACCCACACACCGAATACGGTGGAATAAGTCTGCAGTTTATGTTCGCGTTAATGAAATGTCTACCTAATTGTAGATCCACTCCAGATAGGGTAGGTAGAATAAACAATCTGCAGAAATAACCCCTCCTCCAAATCTTATTCACGATACCTAACCATCTTGTGGGAACGAAAATGAGTCACCTCCTTCTGGAGACTCAGAGTAAAAACCTTTGTTTAGCTGAAGTTCATCTTACCCATGCGATTCTGCATGCTTAGTTCGAGGTCGTTGGTTAAAGTGACTTATCCCAAGCTAAAGCATGGTTAGTAATTCTAAGTGGTTAGTACTAGTTGCTCCATTTACATACTCAGATAAATTATTGAATATCGATACTAAATGAAGGGGGCTAATTATGTTATATCTATCACTGTTAGCCATATGCCTGTGAATATTATATATAAGTATTGATTGATATTTAAATAGACAAGTTAGATAAATTATATAAATATGCATATGCAAATTTATATTGCTAGATGGTATTTTGATGTGGAAAGTATTAGAAAGTAATCACACTCATGCACTACGAATATTATAAGTTGTCTATGTGGGTACAATATATATATATGTTATGTATATGTTAGGATTGATCACTTAAGTTCTTTATGATAAGGGTGAATTGAGTTATATAGTTTTTATATATTATATTATATATATATATAAATAATGTCAAAAAAGTTACTAATGGTGGCGCAATTCAGTTGGCCACATTACTGGGAGAAAACTACAAGGAATTGTTAATGGGGGTGGACTAAAGCCTTACATGGATAGTCCTACTCCTCCATATATCAGTTAAGAAATACAATAAATTTTTAAGTGTTAAGTGCAGTTGAAATTGGACACTAAAACATAGGCCAGAGTTTGCACACAGTTTTGTTAAAATGCGTGGTTTCACAATGAAGGAAGATGTGCTGCGAAGCGCACATAGCAAGCCATGATGCAAAGTAAAAGGAGGAAGCCGCGCTGCGAAGTTCAAGTTGAAAGACCAGAAATGCGCAGTTAACTTCGCAGATTCACCTAACCGCTAGAGAAGTAAAATAAAACTAGCCATTACGGTTTTGGGTGTAAAATTAGTCACAGCAGATCTAATGAACAAGTAAATCAATCACAACAGATGAACATAGAAAAATATGGTGTAAAACTGTAAAAAACATGCAGCAGTGCTCAATATCCCAATGAGGGTGAATAATTACAATACAATACAGTCACAATGACTGAGCAATTCGAATTTCCTAAGGAGGTCATTCAAATCACTGAATGGAGTAGCTTGACTCCAACTAGGAGTCCTCATCATCAATCGGTGGTGGTCATCAATGCATAAGAACCAGTCATCCAGGTGTCAATCTGAGTCTAACTGAGTGTAACAAGTGTAACTGAAGTGTGTAGCACTGATTAAGGGAAGGAGGCTCAGTGGAGGGCTCATGGGAGGCTAACTGAAGTCAAAACAAGTCATCTGGTCAATTTGGAGGTCCAACGAAAGTGAAACAGTCAGTCGGGAGTGAAACTAGCCTCAACTCAAGGAGAATCGGAGCTAACTGAGTGTAACTGAAGTGGAACTACAGTGGTAAGTGAAGAAGTGCACCCTTCTATGGCAGTAGGTGAGAAGTGGGCGCCTTCATGACTAGGAGGGATAAAGAACTGATGTAAGAAGCTCTCGGGTGCTAGAATAAGGTGGCTAAGGTGCTGGAGGCATCAACCTGGTGACTGGGATGCATGCAAAGTGCATGCAAACCCTAGAATTTGCATGCAAACCCTAATTGCATGCAAGATCCTGAAAAAGATGATGTGGATATCCGAACACCCCCCCTCAAGCTAGACTATGATGTGCAAAAAATAATGTGGGGCCCTAGTAACTAAGACCAAAGGTCACCCCAATACAATAATCCAAAAAATGCTGAAAATAAACTAAGTGAGGAAGAAATCCCCCCCCTCAAGCTAAAGCATAATAATGGATCAATCTGTCTCCACCATGATGGAACTCACCCCCAACAGTGAACGGAGGTAAGAGAACTTCTTCTCAGTGAAGCTCTTGGTGAAGATGTCTGCAATTTGCTCATCAGTAGGGCAATATTGCAGAATGATGGTGCGATCATGCACCAACTGTTGAATGTAATGCATATGAATCTCAATGTGTTTGGTCCTCTGCCGCTGAACTGGATCTGTGGAGATCTTGATAGCACTTTGATTGTCACAAAATAGGACAGTCGAAGTAGTGCCACCAAAACCAAACTCAGAAAGAATACCCTGCAACCAAACTGCCTAAATGCAGGCATTGACTGCCCCTCGATACTCTGCCTCTGCTGAAGAAAGTGCAATGGCTGCTTGCTTTTTGCTAGACCAGCAAATAGCACCATGACCAATCATGAAAACATAACCGGGAGTGGACTTCCGATCAATGCTATCACCTGCCCAATTTGAATCAGTAAAACCAATGAAATCAAGCCCAGAATCTGCAGCATAATGTATGCCAAACTGTCTTGTACCTTGCACATACTGCAAGATCTGCTTAGCTGCTCTCCAATGAAGCTCATGTGGCTGCTGCATATACCTTGACACGGCACTCACGGCATATGAAATATCAGGCCTTGAGTGTGTCAAATAAAGTAGTGAACCAATCAACTGTCGATACATACTGCAATCTGCAAGCGGTGTAGAATCTCCCTCCTCAAGACTGATTCCTGAGAGGAATGGGAATGGGGCTGCCTTACATTCAGCCATATTAAAATTCAATAACAGGTCGGAAGCATATTTTTGCTGAGATATAGTGATCCCATCAAAATTTTGAGCTATCTCCAAGCCCAAAAAGTGACTCAGCAAGCCCAAATCGCTCATGTCAAAAGCTAGATACTCAACACCCTAATAGGTATGGCCGCCACTTCTATATTGCATGCAAAATAGCCATCATTTCCTTATCATATGTAGAGGCGACTAAATTCTTACCAGAAAGGGCCTTGCTGGTGAACACAATGGGATGTTCATCTTGAAGGAGAACAACACCAAGTCCATTGTCACAAGCATCACTCTCAATAGTTAAGGGCTTGGAAAAATTGGGCATAGCTAGAATAGGTGTAGTACACATATCTTGTTTTAGTTTGTCAAATGCACACTCAGCAGCATGTTTCCATGTAAAATCATCATTTTTCAAGAGAGAGGTTAATGGAGCTGCAATATTCCCGTAATCCTTGACAAACTTGCGGTAGTAGCTAGTCAGTCCCACTGGTTCAGCAAAGACACATGTATATCCATCCAAATATTGTTGTAGATCCAAAAAAATAGTGGAGACCGCTAATGGTTGCATCTGAATGGAATGGATCTGAGCGATGAAACCATGTGAATTCTTCTTAAGGATATTTTCCACGAGATGTGAACTGATGATGTTGAGATACCCTTGTTGTAAGCCATTCAATGTGTGTTTTTTCCCATTGACTGAAAACTACATCCAAAGTTCAGCAAAATCGCATAAGATGGGTCCAAATGTGCGTAACCATTGGGAGCCCAAAACCACATCACATCCGCCTAAGGGAAAGACAAACATGTTGGAGCGTAGGTTATAATCTCCAATAGAGATACCCACATTGCGACAGTTCCCCTTGCAAGGTAAGGTGACCCCATTGGCAATCATGAATTCAAAGCTAGATCAAGGATGGACAAAACAATCAACTTGTTTGGTGCTCCGAGGGTCAATGAATTTATGAGTGCTACCAGAATCAATGAGTATTGTAAGAGGAAGATTCTTGAAGTGACCTTTGACCTGCATTGTTTGTGGAGTGGTGACTCAGGCTAAATCATGGAGAGATATCTCTGGATGGTCGTCCTAAGAAGGAGGGTCAACAGGAGGTTGATGAATGTCTACCCAATCATTGACTGTATCCTAAGATTATTCACAAATTTCAGTTGCAGACGGAGAATCCACATCCAAGAGATAGATATTTTGCTCAACACAGCTATGTCCCTGAGTGAATTTCTCATCACAATTATAACAAATCCCTTTTCCTCGACGTGCCTGCATCTTTGCTTCAGAAAAATGCTTGATATGAGTTGCTCTAAGAGTTGGCATGATGGGAGGTCTTTGGGAAACCATATTTATGAATGGAACAAAAGTGTATTTGGAGCATTGTTGGGCTGTGATCTTGTCCTCCACCAACTTAGCCAACCATAGGAATTCCATCATTGTGCCGAGACAAAACATTTTAACCTCAGATCGGATTGCATATTTCATACCACTGAAAAACAACTCCTGTAGAATTCATCAGACAATCCTTCAATGTGATTGGCAAGTTTCCCAAATTATGTCTGATACTCTCTCACAGTGCCAATTTGGCTAATTTTAGTGAGTGCTCCTGTGAAGTCATCAAAATCACGAGGGCCAAATCGTTGCAAAAGGAGTTGATAAAAATATGTCCATTTTGGCTCTGCATGAGCCTTGATGTACCAATAGAACCATTGAAGGGCTTCATGTTCCAAATGAAAGGATGAAAGTGGAACTTTGTTGACATCAAAAGTATTATGCAGACTGAAATATTGTTCAGCCCAGTATATCCATCCAGTCGGATCATTTCCATTGAAGTGAGGAAAATCAAACTTTGTCCCATGAAAAGTTATGGAAGAAGAGAACCCAGTGTTCGCAGAAGACTTCAGTTGTCATCTATTGTTCATGGTTGAAGGCTGAAGATGGAGGCCAAGAATTTTTTTATCCAGATCTTAGAGTTTGGTCTTAAGGGCTGCAAGTTCTTTCTCCATGTTTCTTGCTCCTGCACAGGTGACAATCATAATCAGGATTTTTTTTTTTGTTGGGGGGGGAAATGGGTAAAAAAACAAAAACAAAAACTTCTTTAGTAAAGGAAAATTTGGATTTGGGAAAAACTATAATGGTTAATTAGGGTTTGACTAGGTTTTGGACACTTTATAATGGATAGAAAAGTAGAAAATGGGGATTTCAGAAGCGGCGTGAAAGAATGAGAAAATTTGTCAAAGACGGAAAAAGAAGCAGAAATAAGAAATGAACACTGCGGAGAAATTTGAAGGCGATTGGGTGAAAATCGAAGAAGTTATGGCAAACCCTAAAAATAGACAAATCTGGGATTTCTGGCTTTGGGAAGTGGAACTTGGGATAGGGTCCTCAGGAAAGAAATATGAATAATGGGATTGTAGGGGTGTCAGTGAATTTTCAAGGGAAATAGAGTTAACTCAAAGAAGATATGTAGAAAAAACAGAATTTTGTCCTTTTTTTTGGGGATTTATCTGCAATGGCTCTTGAGAGATGCAATCTGTTACTTATCAATTGTCAATAGGTATGGACCCCAAGTATGCTCGGCTTCCTAAAGGTTCAGGGGATTCACTCGGCTAGCAATGTTGTATAACGACTTGTGTATTGGGGCAGTACCCCTCACTCCACGGCTCAGGTAAAACTGATAGTCGCTATGCCACAAACAACAACTCTTGGTTTACGTCACGGGTGGGAACTAATCAATCAGGTAGGGGTCGTTTCCCTTTTCGCTGGAAGGTCCTCGCAATGGGCCAGCTACTTCGTGGTTCCTGTGGTACTCCTCACAATGAGTTATAGGGCTATGCCCATGTACTTCCCACAGTTAAGCGGATAGGGATTATTCCCAAATCCAAAATTGCAATTGAAAGGAACAATACAGATGCAAAAAAAAAAATTGGCAGAAATTCCGCCCAACGAACCCAAGAAATTGCTCTGATACCAGATGTAGGGAACGTCCAATAATTAAATGATGAAAATGCACGATATATCAGAAATAGAAGAACACAGAAATGATTTATTGATCGCAGGCCACTTCGAGGGGGGAAACCTCCTTTGAGCAAGCTCAATACAAATAACTCGTGGATGCCTTCACTGGCCTCAACACGTACTTATATACTAAGTCTAAGCTAAACAACTATTACTCCCCATGAATGTGGGATAATACAATATACTCATGAGATGACTTACAAAGCATATGCTTCCAACAACAATATACTAACAATGTGGGATAATACAATATACTAAAAAAGTAAAGAGAAGGGTTGACACAGGTTCCTAACAGCTCATAATTTGTTTCTCAAAGATCTTCTCCACCATAGTTGATGTCAATCAAATCTCATGCAACCCTACTTCTATGGGGAGGAGAGGGCATCAATGAAAGTGAGGCTGAGAAAGGGTTTCCCACTCATTACATTGGAGCTGACCAATTGGTATTAGAGGGCATTTTTTCCATGGGTCCATGAAAGACCACTTGACAGCCAAGGTGATGGGCACCAATATATTAAGGCTATCACTTCCTCTGTCGTTGATGGTGGTGGGAGGGTTCGACCTCCTCCAATATTGTCAAATCTGATACATTAAGCATTTGGAAAGATCAGAAAGAAGGGAGATATTCTATTCTACGAGGACATAATCCATGCATTTCACATATTTACTAGGTATCATCTGACATCAAGGTTTGTACGCAATCTCACCCACTTCCTACATTTGAATTTGTATCTCTCACCAAATACTAAGTGCATACTTTACAATTCTAGTTTATTGCATTGAATATGAAATTATAACTTCATGACCATAATTGGACTGAACAGGGTTGGAAACTCCAACCTTGTGGATACTGTTAGTTTCTCTCTAGGGGTTTTCTCCATGCAACTTAGAGAAGCCCAATTGAGGGATCTTATTTATAGAGGTGCTAAAACTTGCTCTATATTTTATCAATGGCTCACACTTATCCCCCATGTAGAAACTCAATTCGATTGAGATGCCCATGGTTTCTCAATTATGATACCATCCTTGTGAACTGATATGGTAACTTATGGCTCTTTGGTAGCTTTGACATATCATGCTAGGATAGACTTTGTTGGATAGTTAGATGCTTGAAATAACTTGTCATGAATGTAAATAGTTCAATCGACTCAAGTCCACCTCCAAGATTCATGTGATAACCATTCCCATTTAACATGAATATAAATATGGTTATTAAATCATGTGATAATTTGATTACTAAAATGAATGTTGAGTGAAGAAGATTCACTCTATGCTAAACCAATTCACTTTTATATGTCCAATCCCAAAAGAAAGTTCACAACAACCAAAAACATTAACTTTATTACCACCTAGTCAACAAGATTTGAGTCTTAACATTTATCAATGAGTTGAAATCATTTCTTGACAAATTCAAGGGGGACACGATTTTCCTAAATCATTTCCCAACTATGGAATACAATTATCTAGAAGGTAAATTGACCAACTAGAGAGTAAACTATTGAGAGAGGTGTGTATGGTCCTCAACAATATAACAACACACCCAACTAGAAACTAAACTTTCCCAATAGGGCTAAAAATGCCTAGACACACATAGAAATTCCCCATGCAATACCAATTCACCCTGACAATGATAAATTCACACATAGAAATTCCCCAAGCAATACCATTTTTTCCTGGAAATGATAAATTCACCTTAGGAAAAACAAACTCATCCTGTAAGCATGGACAAAAATTCCAGGGGCAATACAAATCCCCCTTAACAATGATAAAATTGCCCAAATCAAAACAAAATCACCCTAGGGAGAAATAAAAAATTCTGAACAATTATAAAAAAACATCCAGTAGGAGGTAAATCAACCCAAGGAAGGAGGCATTGGGTTTGTATTGTCATTGGTAAGAAATATGAGAGAGAAATTTCTTCATCCTCTTGAAAATACTAGATTAGAAACATACTATATTGTAGCAACAACCGTCTGAAATTGATTCCGTTGATCTCTAAGAACGATTGGGCATCCAATGGATGATATTATCTCATTTTTGGAGCTTCCGTAACTTTGAAAATATAATGAAATTGCAACCATAATACTATTCAAACTACCTACAACTCTCACATTAGTTTTCATAGATCATTGGAAGCCATTAAAGACTCGTGGGAGCTATTTTATCACACAGTAAGTAAATACTTGTACAAAGACCAATCATGCATATCATAAAGATTGCAATAAGACAATATTCTACCCTCTAATGGATTTATGTTAAAGGAACCCTTCTCCCTACTTATGCTAATTCTTAATTACAAGAAGAGCATTTATTTCGTCTCTTCCTCACTTCAAACATCATCACAAGTGCAAAAGATGTTGAAATTGACAATTTTGCAAAAGAAAGAAAACAAAATTAAATTTGTATAAAATATGAGAAACAAAGCTATGATTTTCCACTAGGGTTCTTGTAAGGGGTGTTGATTGCACTGTATGAAAGGTCAAAAGAGAAACTATTTTCACCATTCTCTAATTTTTCCTTTAGATATTAAGTCTGTTAAAATTTTTAATGTAATGTTTTAGGAAGAGAAAGTTGTGGTCTTTAAATTTCTTAATTGTTTTATTTGTAGCTAACCATAACTAGGTGTTGCAAGATAATATATAGATTTCAATTAGTTGGCTTATAAATTAAGTGGACCTAATGCTTAAGAATATTTGTTTCCTCTTAAAAGGACACAAGTTCAAAAAGAGATAAGGTATTATATGTATTTAATAAGTGGAAAATCAAATTTTTTTTTTTTTTGAAGAAATAACATAGATAACATTATTCTTAAAAGAAAAACATTCACTATAATTGATATGTTTTCTTTTTCAAATAAAAAAATTATATATTTAAAATTATCAATATAAAAATAAAAATATTAAACTAATAATAAAACTTCAAAATAAAATATAATTTTATCCTTTAAATTTGATCCTACCCAAAATTCCTTTTTCACACTCAATTTAATTAACACTACCATAGATCTATCTTTACTTTGGCTCTACCAAGAGCCAAGAGGGATCAAATCTCTTGAGTTACAAATCCATCTCTACACTAGGTAGAGCCAGAGTTAAGATATATATATATATATATATATATATGGATATGGAATTTCATAAAGAATAAGGAAGTGGCGGCTTTGAAGCATGGAAAATTTAAGCCATATTCTTTGTTCAAGGAATTATAAACTTGTACTAGGTCATTATAAACCTTCAAGTATGGTTTCTTGTGCAAATTTGTTCAAAAAGTTTTGTTTTGGACTGAAATAGATTTTTTATTTACTTAAGAGTACACTTTCTAGCATACATTACAATCAAAAGAAAAACTTAAGAGAAATCCCCATTACAAAGTCCACAAATCCATTGGATTGGTGAAATCCATATAAAGATGACCACTTTTAGTATCCATGATTAATACTAGTTTAATAAGTGAGTTTTGATAAGTTTTTCCATCTTCCAAAAAAAGAATAGGACATAACCCTCTTTTATTAAAAGAATAAATGTGTAAATTTTGTTTTGGATAAAAAAATATTTGTTTTATCCAAATATTTTGTTTTGGATAAAAAAATATTTGTTTTGAATAAAAAAATATTTGTTTTGACTTATTAATTACGATGACAATGTTCATTAATATTAATTTTGGGTTCAAATTTTAAAAAGATAAAAAATTACTTAATTTTCTTTATAATTTTAATTTTTAAATTTATTATTAATTTTATATATAAATACCAAACCAATCCAATTAAATTTTAGTAAATTAGGTTTATGAACTTTTTTTTATTTATAGATTATTATCTCAAGCCAACTAAATTGTAGTAAAGTAGGTATATTAACTTTTTTTATTTTATATATTGATTACTATGGTGATTATTAGTATCATGGTTTTAATAAAGAAAATTATAAAAAGTAAAAAATCTCTTAATATATTTAAAAAAATAATTATGTTCGAAAAACTATTTTAAATATCTACCAAACTAAATAAATATTATTAAAATAAAACTATCTAGTCTTTGTACTTTAAAGTAAAAGATTTCAGGTATCTTTGCATTTCCCAAGATGAGAAATGCAATTAATGGATGCCACTCAGAATTACATAATTATTGGAAGTGTGCAGCAGATGAAAATCTCACAAAATGGATAAAGTTTTCTGAATTTTTGGAATGGTCCACCGTCCCCAAAATAGGCCTTTAATTTATTATATGCGTACGAAGGGAACTAAATTTTATTAAAGTGGGAATCTGAGCTTCTTCATCATTAAAATGAAAGATATTCGATTCATGGGAAAGACGAATACTAATGCCACATAGCAATTGAACTCCAAATCGCCGGAAGACTGCACCTACTAGCTTAGAACTTAGAGCCTACAAAATGAATAATAATGAATAATATTTTGTGAATATTTGGATTGTGGTTTGAATAAAGTATCTTTATGATATTTTGTGAATTTTTGGATTGTGGTTTGAATAAAGTATCTTTACTCTCGTAAAAGATAAGGTGATCTCTTGGTGGGGATAGATGGATTTCATTCCATTTACCCGAGTTCATGACTTGACACACAAAACCAAAATGAAATACAAAATTTATATTTCATAAGTAAGATGTTCAACCACGGTAATGAAATAATAAGAATCAACATTTTAAATCATATTTTGATTACCTTATCTTTACTCTCGTAAAAGATAAGGTGATCTCTTGGTGGGGATAGATGGATTTCATTCCATTTACCCGAGTTCATGACTTGACACACAAAACCAAAATGAAATACAAAATTTATATTTCATAAGTAAGATGTTCAACCACGGTAATGAAATAATAAGAATCAACATTTTAATGAGATCACCTTATCTTTACTCTCGTAAAAGATAAGGTGATCTCTTGGTGGGGATAGATGGATTTCATTCCATTTACCCGAGTTCATGACTTGACACACAAAACCAAAATGAAATACAAAATTGATATTTCATAAGTAAGATGTTCAACCACGGTAATGAAATAATAAGAATCAACATTTTAAATCATATTTTTATTAAATTCAAATGATTAGACTATAAATTATGATTCTAAGAAGAGAGGTTATATAGACAAGTGAGGTTTCAACGGATGTTAAAAGAAAACCATAACACAAATGTTCCCCCACATAGAGGAATTTTTTTGCAATGCGAAAAAGTTCAAAGAGACTCAAGCCGTAGCCCAATATAGCATGCACAAGGATACAATTTTTTTAATATAATACACCGGGTCCATGAAAAAAAGATAGTTTAAGCTATGATCGCTTCACCAATGATCATGCATTGCAATTTGTTATGTGTCTCATAGATACTTTCAACACTCCAGGCAATATATCAATGTAGGTTGACTAATATTTAATCTATGCTATAATGCATTGTAATATCCTGATTTTGACCCTATTGCATTAAAATTGTAAATGATGTAAATATCGTTATTTAATCATGGCGAGGAGCTCAAGGCCAAGGCCCCGCCATCGATTTAGCTTTGTATGTATCAACAATTAAAAATAGATGCCTATGGTTTCTGTGCTGGACATGCACAATGTAAATTAATACATCATGTAAATACAAATTTTAATGAAATACCCACAACTAGCTATGCAATGCAACAAAGAGATGGGGGCATGATTTCACAAGGAATAGGGAGGAAAATTATTCAAACCCTTGAGCCAATAGTGTTAAGCCAAATTTCAATGAGAAAACCCATAAACCACCAACTACCCATTTTGGGTTATGCACCCAATCTTTTAATTCTTCCAAGAGTTGGTTGAGGCAGTTAATGCCTTGGGAATAGAGAGGTATGGAAGTCAATTTCGTGTATGGGCAAGCCATCAATCTGGAAAATCGTATTTTTTCTTTTTGGGCAAGAAAACACCCACGAAATGGTGCCCAAAGCCATCTTTCACCCATGGCCTTTGCCCTCTCATGTAGTCTGAGCTAGCTGGGGCTTTCCCCATCACGTTTTTCATCTTTTTCCTGCATTTTCCATGCCTGGGAACTCGTTTTTGTATTGCACAATGGCTGGGAGGAAGGGAGCCAAGATTTTGGGGTTTATGGAGGCCGTTTTTGTCCCTTGAATGCCCATAAACATTTTCTGGAAACGATTTTGCTCTCCCAGGGTTGATTCCCCAATTGCCATTTCGTTTTTGGTTGCCCAACGTTTTTTCTGCAGCTAATGGAAACCCCATTTTGGACATCCCACTGTAAAAATGTTTTTCTTCATGCCCAACAATTGTGGTTTTGCTGTTATGTGCATCTCTGTTTTGGTTTGAACCTGTGAGCAAGAAATTTGGAGTGGTAGTGGACAGAATTGGCTTGATAAATCTAGTGGGGGAAGTAACCTCTCAGAAAGATCAAAAGGGTTGGATACTCTTCTATGCACACCTTGGACAACACTAGAATGGAAGGTATGGCATGAGGGATTGTGTATTGGTGAAGGGAATACTTCCTTGAGTGGGGTGTGTAGGCATTGTGGGTGCCAAGCTAGATAGATCTTGTAGAGGTCATCCATAGCTCTGTGGTTGAGCTCATTAGCTTAGCAATTCTTCCTTTCCATTGCCTAGCAGCCTGATAAACTCAACTGTCGATTGGCTTGGTTGATTTTGGCGTATATTTGGCTATGCGTGAGTCTATTGTTCCCTTTTCCTAGTGGAAATCATGCCCAGCTCGGGGGGTGGCAGTTGAATCAAGAGATTGATAAGCACAACTGGCGTATGGTTGGGTGGAACATTGCAGTTGCATAGCTGGTTGCTCGGGACTACTTTGTTGTAAGATAAGTACTCTCATGTGTTAAATTTTGCAATGTATTTATTTAATGTTTGTTATGAAAATGTTGAATGTATGTTAGATATTAAACATGGTTTTAATTCCGCTGTGTTTCTACAATATGCATATGTATATGCCTTTTATTATCAATGAATTTTTAGTTAATAGTTATGAGGCTATATGTCCAGTTTTAGCATCACGTTCTCTCCATCACACTGGTATGACGAAGGGGACATTACATGCATGCATGCAAACATTGAGAAATTCAAAATTGGATCTAATTACTCAAAATATATTCATGAAAAACATAAACAAATGAATACAAACACATGCACATGTCATGGAACTGTTAACAAATAAAAATTGAAAACCTATATGAATATTTTTTATTAGATGGAACTGTTAACAAATAAAAATTGAAAACCTATATGAATATTTTTTATTAGAGAAAATAATTGATCTCCAAAATTGTCCATAAAAAATTAATAAGAGAAACAACAACACAATAATGGGATACCCATCTCACTCCATCTCCCATTAAATATAATGCACATGCCTTATATGTATTTACTATGGCTATTTTAAGTTACAGTACATAAGACTTTCTTATTGCTTTACAAGAATGTTCCCAAAATAACTAATAAATATTATATAAGAAGCATTATATTTCAAAGTGGATTTAATGGCATTGCTATTCTTAACACTATGGTCAGGGAAATTGGAATACATCTTTAAACATAACCTTTCCCTCACATTGTCATTGAAGTTTGCATCAAGAAGGATATATTGGATGATTTGAAATCTTGATGAATCATTCTAGGGTTGTGGTGTTCATGTAAGTGTTCTAGACCTATGTGAAATAACATAAAATTTTGAGAAAGAAAATCATGGTAATCCTGAGCTCCCAAGGTAATAGAGAACCAACTAAAAAAATGATTTCAATTTTTATAAGTATAGTAGTAGGGAATCAAATTATTTTTGTTAGAATTAACTTGTTGAATCAAGGGCTATCTTCATGCGCATAAACCATGTAAGTACATATCCATGAGATGGCCCTGACTGGTAATCCTAACAATTTCTCAACAAAACATAGCTGTGAAAGATTGTTAACTAATGGCCTACTAGTTTATCAATGATGAAAGATAGTTTAAAGGGTTTTTAAACAAATAAATGGGCAAGGATTCAAAAGACAAGCAATATTGAACTTCCCAATGGTTGGATAAAATTACAATGTAACTGGTCTTCCAAAGAGCCATTGTGCATCAAATCATATACTAGACCTATGTATTTTCATGGGTGCAAAACCCGAGCAAATAAAAAATGTTTGGATGTCGGATTTCACTCATCATCTCCATTTCATTCTATAACCAAGGATCACACCAAGAGAGTAAATTCACCAAAGCTTCTGATAAAACTATATGGATACTTAAAACACATTATGCAATATGTTAAATGTAACGTGGAACCAAATCTATCACTAAATAAATAAGACACTAAAAAGAGAAACAATAGGGCATCCTCCAAGAGAATTCCTTCACTCATATCTTCTTAAGTTGGAAGAAGCAACAAACTTCTTGCAAAATAATGCCTGCAACATTTTAAATACCTACTTGAAATTCATGCTCAAGTTATCTGCTACCCTCATCTAGCTTCTTCACAATAGTAAAGGAATCATCATCAAACTTGGCTTTGTATACACCCAAATCCACCCCCTCCAAGAATGTCTCTCCAAGAATTTCATTGCTGCTAAATTTATTTGTAGTTTCTTGCAGCTTAGAATATTCAATTACAGTTACACAACCCTTCATCTTAGAAACACGAGAGTTCAAATGATTTAGGAGAGGCATGAGTGGAATACCCTTATAGGCATGTATGGAAATACATATTACAGTCAAATTGGTGAGTTACCCCTCTAAGATCAAAATAATCACAATGTAACTATTCCATCTCTCATGTAAGCTGAAGTCATTAGTACCCATGGATTGCTATAATTTGTTACAATCCCAACATTTTATTCTACTAGATCATGAAATCAAGTCTCGGGTTTATTATATTAAGACATTGAGAAATAATATTTTGAGGAGAGAAGAGAGGAACTTTTATTGTCATGGAAACAATTCAGGACATACAAGCCATTCTGGCCCTTTTTAATGTTTTTCACATGTTCACACCCCCTTGGGGGAATTGTAAAGGCTTGGACTTCTTAGGACTTAGTCATCAAACTAATAACCCTAGAGTGTTTTATCCTTGTTGATTATGCGACGCTTTTTAACAACACATAATTTTCGAGTTTTTCATTCAAATCCTCCAAAGCTGGGGTGGTTAAGTTAATGATTATGCCTTCACATGGTTATTAAAGGCTAGGGTCTATGTATATTAACATGCTAGTCATAATCCCATATTCTTGTAAACATGCATTAAGTCCCCCCTAAGATTTTTTAGTTTTTTAGTTTTTTAATAAAATCATCGATAAGGTGTATTTGAATTGTAAAATTTCAGAAGGTTATAAAAGTGGGTCTAGGGGGGGGGGAATTAGTCATGGGAATGCTCATTTTTTAACCCAAAGTCCCCACTCAACTCCTAAAACCACTTTTGAGAGTCAAATTAGTGATTTTCAATCACTAATTTTGTTTTTCTCTCCAAAATGACAAAAAGTGTTAGATAATTGGGAAATATGGAGAAAATCCAATTCCTAAATTAGAGTGAACTTGTCTGGGACATGTCTCTAAGGTGTCAAGGTTGTTTGGAATCTTGTATAGGTCATTGATGGAGTTGTTTGAGCATCTAATCCCACTCTTTATTGGAGAATCAACTTCTCACTAAGAGGGGGGGTGCAATCTCTCCATGGAGGGTGCATTTCTCCACATGGCATCCTTGTTTGAGTTGGTTGGAAGAGGTGGAGGCCTCCCAAGAGGGTTTGGGACACCTAATGAGAGGTGGAAGCCTCCCCTTTCATACATACAAACAAAATACACAAACATATCAACCTCCAAGCCACCTCCTCTCTTGGCAATTGCACCCCCTTGGGGTTTCTAGCTCATTTTTTTCTATAAAAGCAAGCTCTTTCCTCTTATTTGTGATGGAGGATTGAAGCTCCGCCAAAACTTTGTATGAAATTTGTTAAATTGATTATGAATAAAGAAGGATTTAGAGGCAGATCTAAGGTGTAATTTATTCATGTGTGAATGCTATTTGTCAAGGGTTTCAAGGTATAATATTTATTGATTTTGTCTTGCTTTTCATTGGTTATCTATGGGGTTATAAGGGGAGCTACTGTTAGGATTATTAATACTCCATCCTTGTCCTACCTAGCATTATTTCTTTTTCCTAGTAGTTGATGATGTCATTTCCCCCCTTTTGGTGTGCAGACGTCATCTAGGATCCATCTATCACCTAATGTGCCCTTCATGCACCATTTTAGGACCACTTAAGTCAATTCCCTATAATTTAGGAGCCTACTCAGTGTTCCAGTTCAGTCCACTTTAGTTAGTTGACTCTTGTGGGGGGTTTATCCTCTGATTTCCACTGATTGTAGCCTCATGCGCTCTTTTCTGATTGATTTACATGACAAACTCATGGATGCACCCTGCTTAGTTAGTTAACTGAGTTTGTCTTCAGTTAACTGAGTTTAGGTTCAGTTCAGTTGAGTTTGGGTCTTCCAGAGCACTCCAGTGGTGAAAATTCCTATGCTAGAATAACTAAGACTCGAATTGTCCTAGGTGATTTGAATTCTCTCCATTGCAACATCATTGTTGACTATACTGATTATTGGGTCATGTGATATTATTTTGTTCCTATCTGAGTTCTCATTGATGATTAAATGTCTGCTCTTTTTTACCGCAATTTTCATTGTAACTCAATTTCTCTGCTCATTCTTTCTCTATGAGGTATACTCAGCTCCATGATCTGCTGTGATTTAGAATTTCACATGGTATCAGAA
This sequence comes from Larix kaempferi, assembly GCA_027924585.1. Taxonomy (NCBI): domain Eukaryota; kingdom Viridiplantae; phylum Streptophyta; class Pinopsida; order Pinales; family Pinaceae; genus Larix; species Larix kaempferi. Next base: position 3,397,816 of record BSBM01000022.1, on the reverse strand, counting down.
CTCAACGATCTGCTTTTAGTAGTGCACTAGAAGCCTCTAGATTTCCACAACAAATCCTAGTGCCATTGCATTGAATTCATTAGAGAAATCCTTTGAGGTCTAGCTAGGTGTGAAGGATCTAGAAAAATGTTCCTATTGTCTTAAAGCAATGCTCAGTAGTAGTCTATCTCCAAAATTGAGAGCTTTTTGCAGGTTATTGAAATATTTTCCAGTGCAATAGTAGCAATAGTAACACCTTGTATTCGCTCCAGCAGTTCTAATGGAGAATTCGAATGCTCCTCTCTCTCCCAGGATCCTGACACCCTTTAATTACCTTGATTGGAGGGATGATATGCAGATGGTATTGCGCAAAAAGTCACTGGACAGGGTAAACATGGGAAAGGAGGTCGAACCTCAAGCAGTTGTGAGAATGCCAAGTATCTGAATATATTGGATGAAGCATTTGGTTTCATGTGTATTCATATTTCTAGAGATCTACTCTTCCACCTCGATGGATTGAAGACTCCAAGAGATGTTTGGTTGAAGTTGGAGATGTAATGTCCCCGCCCTTGGACCCAATGCAAGGAAGGGAACCTGATGCCATTCTATGGGGCTTTTCATAAAATTCAGCCCATTCATTAGATGCATACAGTTAAAAACCAATGTGTGCAGATGTAAATCAAACAAACATGCACAGCGAAAATAAACTCATCCACACATATATTTTCATATGCCTTCAATATATCAATAGCAGTCATTAATTTAAACATTGCAGAGGTAAAACACATAGATAGAAAACACTTATATTTGCTGTGCAATTGACCCACACAACTAGCTATGTCGCTGCAATGTTCCTCCCAACCATAGGTCTCTGCCCAGCCTGTATTATTTCAGCACTCAGAGACCACCCCCGAGCTAGGCATGATATCTGCAAGGAAAAGGGAACCCTCAAGCACAACACAGCTCAAAGCAATGGATACCCAACAACCCCAGAATTCTCTTGAACACAAAACTCAGATATGGGCTTGGAAACACACTTTCACCAATGGGACATAGAAGCTAGATGGACATGGGTTTTTCCAAAAACGTAGGCACACCAAAAACGGATCTGTGGGAAGAGGGAATCAATCCCAGGGAAGAAAACCGATTTTTTCCACAGATGTATGAGCATTCAGTGGGCCAAACGGCCTCAATAAAACCCCAAATCATTTTCCCCTTCTTCCCCACTGTTAGCCATAGCAAAAACACCCTTCCCAGCTAGGAAAATGAAGGTAAACACAACAAAACCATGGAGGGAACTGCCCAGGAAGCTCTAAACTCGTGAGGGAGCAAGACAATTAGGTGAATAATGGATTGGGGAGCAATTTCATGGACCTTTTCTTTCCCAAGAAGCCAAACATGAAAATCTAGGAAGGGTGGCTTGCCCATACTCAAATTTGGACAGTCATACCTCCCATTCCCCAAGGCATTAACTACCTCAACCAACTCTTGGGAGAAATCAATGATTGGGTACAAAAGTCAACATGGGTAGTTGAGGGTTCATGGGTTCTCTCATTGACACTTGGCTTGACTTGATTGGCTTAAGGGTTTGAATATTTCCCTCTCAATTCCTTGTAACATCATGCCCCCATCTCTTGTTGCATTACATAGCTAGTTGTGGGCATTTATATTAAGATGCATATTTACAATTCCCATGGTTCACTAGCACATGGGTGACATAATTTCAAATACTTGCCTCTTCTAGATTGAGCGTTCACTAGCGGGTCCTTGGCCTTGAGCTCCACGCTAGGAATCATACATAATATGCATACATTATTTATATTATGGCCCAAAATATTACAAGGGTCAAAATGGGGGACATTACATTCCCCTCCCCTTGGAATAACACCGTCCTCAGTGTTCCAATACCTAGGAAAACATACACGCTATATACATGTCCAAAATTCACAAAATGTGGCAGGTCTTTCCTGCATTTCACCCTTTACTTGTGTTTTCAGGACCAAGTCCTCTGGTCTTCACAAACAGCTCCTGCTAGTTGGGACCTTCTAGCTCTGCATGAGGGCATTGTTCCAAAACAATCCCTTCCCTTTCTTTACCTTCCCGCTGATCTACAAGTCTAGAAACTTTATGGCGGCTACCCTCTTGATGCTCCATTGCTAGGCAGTCACATAGGCGATGATTTCCTCCACATCCCCAACATTTCATGGGCAGCTTTACCTTTTCCTGCTCGATTTCCTTTGACTCTTCCCACCTGGAACGTTTCTTAATCAACCGATTGGATGAATTCTTCTTCATGGATCCACTTTCCTTTCCTTTATTGATTGCTCCCATAATGCTTTTTACCTCTTTTTGCAAGTGAATAGAGTCCTGCAAAACCTTGTGGTTCATCTCATTCTGTTGCCTCTGTAGCTTGAGCATCTCTCCAAGATTTTCTTGGGTCTTGGCAATTGTTTGAAGAAGACTTTCAGCCAACTCTAATAGCCCTTGGTCTGCTGCCATGGTTAATGGGCACAACTGACCACACTTTTCTTGCTAGCAACACTTTTTTGTGCCGGCTGCAACCAATTGTTTCACTTTCTTACTTGTGAAATTCATCATGGAAATTCTTTGTTATGACAAGCATAACATAAACATTAAGATTAGTCAATTATTTTCCCAATTGACATAGAATGTCCATGCTTTATTCATGGGACTTCCACACTTTTCATGCTTTTCCAACATACACATGAACTCATTCATGTTCATCCTTTCACAGGAAGTTTACTATTTCAGCATTCACAATTCATTTCAAGCAATTAAACATATTATATTTTCAGCCATGACATGCACTCAACAATCTTTTGTTTTATAAATGCATCAATCGAAAGGAAAGAGAAGAGTAGAAGTTTCTCCCTCTTAGTCTTGTTCTATTATGGAGCTACACCATCACTGTGGTTTCATGCTCCTTAGTCTCTTTCACTTCAATGTGAATGCTTTGACTTTCTTTTATTGGCTATGACACTTAGTGTCTAAGGTCTGTCTAAGGATTTTCAACTAGGAACCCTCCTCTATAGTTGCCTACAGAACCTTTGGCTACTATGACCCACTCATGTCCAATAGCACCATCTTTCATTACCTGCTCATATTGAGCTCTTTAGGATGGTCACATGTCCATCTGCATCCCTATGATGCCTTCCTGGTCCTTGCTTCCAACAATACCTACACTCAAACATTGAATCAATTCACATGTTTAGTTTATTTTCATAGGGTTTATCTCTAAACAAGAGTTTAGGAAATCATAACCGAATCATATACACACGTATATTTATAAGCAAGAAGCTGCAAGGTATTCAAATACTTATCTGTATTGGATGTCTTCACTTTATTCCACGAGATCCTTCTTTGCTTTACGAGCCTTGGATTTCCCGTGGATACAATTATGAATGTTGGGCCAGCACATAGGCTACTCCACAATCATTCGAATAGGAAATGCCAGGCCAGTACGCCGACTTGGTTTATCAATCATTTTCTTTAGCAATATGCTAGGCCAGTGCTCCGACTGGTTTAATTAATTAATTAATGAATGTTGGGCCAGCATACACGCTGCTTCACAATATTAAATAGTTAATGCCCAACCAGTTACTCTCTGGATTTCTCAATAATTTATATCACCCACTCATTTACTCTCTGGATTCTTTTACCAGTAATTATATAGTTTTTTCAGGGTCTTGCTTTCCTGCAATGACTAAGGTTTCCAACAAAGAAACAATAGTGTATCAGCTTAGTTGTTAGGAGATTTATACCTGAAATCTTCATTATTCCAAACAAGACATAAATGAAAACGAATATTTATCTGTATTGCGCGTTTCCCCTCTGGTCCATAGGGTCCTGCTTCGTTTTGCAAGCCTTGGAATTGCCTATGGACTTAGATGTAGTTAATGCTTAACCAGTACACCTTCACGCCGACTGGAATTACCAAGCATTTGGTGGTGCCCAACCAGTCCCATACCTGGTTGGCCCTCTCCAGTGTCGAGCCAACACATTCATCTGGGTCATCGATCAATGGAAGGAAATTGCGCCACCAACCATTATAGGTCAAGGCTCTACTATGGAGCCATAGGAATCTCAGGGTTTTCAGTCAGTCTTGGCGTCCCCCTCCTACTACTGACCCAATAGAGATTTTATGCCTTCACCAATGTCACCACACCTCTTGCACCACAACCCTTCACACACAAATCAACTCTTCATTTATACAAGGATGCCACTCCTTCTATTGTGCAAATCAGTGGTTCCTTTTGGGAACTTTATAGGTGACTTTCTTGACTGCAGGTTAGCATGGCCCCACTCACACAAGGATGATACCCCTTTTTACTACACAGCTCCTTGGGTTTGTCCATCCCTTCCAGTATTATTTAGTGTGAGCATAGAAAGGTTACCAATTCCTATACAGTCCTTCTGCATACCCTTCTTCACTTTGACTCTTAATGTGCAGTACCAATTGGCATCTGTATAGGATGACAACACAAGAAGGATAAGTAGGCTTATCAGTATTGCTTCTCAAAATTGTATCCGCATTCCATAACATTCACTATCAAGTATTGAAACACCAGGAATGCGTCCATTCCCTTAGGGTGTAGTCAATATTGACAACCCTATCATGACTCGGCACCAGAAAAGGTGTGCACCCCCTTTCCGATGTGAGCCATGTAGGCCCTAGTCATACTCAAGCAGTTTGAAATGATATAAATAAAATAGAGCATGCTCTGCATATTAACCATAATAATTTAGATATGCACGTTTTTATCTAGGGTCACAGAATACTCATTCATTTTGCAGATGTATCTTTTCTTCATTTGTGAAGAATGGGGACTCCCTTCTCTAAGTCAACAGTTCTTTGGTTTGCCACTCCAATATTTCCACGTTCCATAATCCATACATGCCTTCTTAGCATAGTCTTACCATCTCATTCTCATGTTTTCCAACATACAGCTTAGCTGAGATGTCATTCTTAAAATATGCAATGGTGTTTCACCGAAACCCATTTCCAAAGCATGGGGTCCTTCCCATGGAGTTTGGCTTCTACAGGTCATCACACATGGTCTTCCTGCAATATGTCTTCCTGGAAAATTTATTAAATAGCCAAACAGTCAGCAGCATTCAATAAAATTCAAATCTGATTTTCCTTAATCATTCGATGACATTAATAATTAAATTCAAGTATGAATTTGCAATTCTGTTCTCTGCATAATTGATTTGCTTAGCCATGATTCTGTTCTCATATCGTTTGGATCTTTTTCATGGTAGATTCCAATCTTCATCATGGACTTACCCACATTTGCCATGCCCAAAACAATCTACCTGAAATCTAAAACTTCAATCAGCCAAACATGTTGTGAGCATCTATGCATATAATCCTTTCATTGCTACAACAGTCACTGAAGTGATCTCAGAATTATAACACTCAATAATTCAAACACCTTCAGCTGTTAGCATTTGAGGTGCAATGAAATATATGTTTATATCTATATATGCATCGTTATCATCAATAAAATTGCAAGACATGGGTACGCTATCCGTGCAATTTAAATAAATTGTAAGTGTAAAATCCCCTCCTATCATACCAGCATGATAGAGAGGACGTGATGCTAGAACTGGGCAGTTAGCCTCATAAACTTTTAACTAAGCATTCACAAAGTATAAAAGTACATATGGAAATGTATAATTATAAGAAAACACAGCAGAAGTAAATTCATTAACACATCCATAATACATTCACGATATTCATCAAATAAATAAATGCAAAGTTAACACAAGAGAGTACTTATCTTATAACAGTAGTCCCAAGCAACTGGCTATGCAACTGCAACGTTCCATCCAACCATAGGCCAATTGTGCTTATCAACCTCTTGATGCAACTACCACCCCCGAGCTGGGCATGATTTATACAAGGAACCAGGGAACATCAGACTCACACATAGCTAAGCATACACCAAGATGAGCCAAGCCAATCTATAATTGGTTTTATCAGGCTGCTAGGAAATGGAAAGGAAAAATTGCTAAGCTAGTGAGCTCAATCACAGAGCTATGGATACCTCTACAAGATCTATTTAGCTTGGAACCCACAATGCCTACACACCCCTACTCAAGGAAGTATTCCCTTCACCAATGCACAGTCCCTCAGGCCATACCTTCCAATTCTAGAGTGTCCCAGGTGTGCATAGAAGAGTAGCCAGCCCTCTTGATCTTCTTGAGAGGTTACTCCCTTCACTAGGTTTATCAAGCCAATTCTGTCCACTACCACTCCAAGTTTCTTGCTCACAGGTTTAAATCAAAACAGGGATGCACATAACAACATAAGTCTAAGTGTTGGGCATGAAGAAACGTTTTTACAGTGAGATGCCCAAAGATGGGGTTTTCATTAGCTTCAAAAAAACGTGGGAAACCCAAAAACGAAACTAGAAGATGGGGAACAACCTTGGGAAGCCAAATCCGTTTTTAGAAAAACGTCCATGGACATTCTGGGGCAAAAACGGCCTCCATAACAGTCCCAAATCGTGGCCCTTCTTTCCCAGCTGCTGTCTAATGCAAAAACGAGCTCCCAGGCATGGAAAATGCAGGAAAAATGGTGAAAAACGTGATGGGAAAAGGCCCAGTAGTTCAAACTGCGTGAGAGGGCAAAGACTATATGTTCAGAATCACTTTGGGCACCATTTCGTGGGTGTTTTCTTGCCCAAGAAGCAAAAATACGAATTCCCAGGTTGATGGATTGCCCATGCACGAAATTGGCTGCCATACCTCTTCATTCCCAAGGCATTAACTGCCTCAACCAACTCTTGGAAGAATTAAATGATTGGATTCATAACCCAAAATGGGTAGTTGAGGGTTTATGGGTTTTCTCATTGACACATGGATTAACACCATTGGCTCAAGGGTTTGAATAATTTCCCTCCCTATTCCTTGTAGAATCATGCCCCATCTCTTTGTTGCATTGCATAGCTAGTTGTGGGTATTTTCATTAAAATTCGTATTTACATGATGTCTTATTTACATTGTTCCTATCTAGCACAAGAACCATAGGCATCTATTTTTAATTGCCGATACATGAAATGCTAAATCAATGGTGGGGCCTTGGCCTTGAGCTCCTCACCATGATTAAATTACAATATTTACATCATTTACGATTTAATACAAAGGGGGTCAAAATGGGGACATTACAGTAAGTACTCATTACTTCACATTCCACGCAATCTCTGTCCTTCCATAGAGCACTCTGGTAGCTCATCATCATGTCTACCTTCTTCATGCAATATTTCTCCTGCATTCATAACAACTCATGAAATTCTCTCAGTATTAACAATGGTTCACCATTTCGTCTATTATCTAAATGCATTGAAACCTATACATATCACAACCGTGCATTCTCGTAATGCATATCAACATGTGCACTTACACATATGCATGCACATTCACAACATTTACATAATATTTTAATGTGCATTCACTCAATGCATAATCCCTCAATACAACTTTGCATCAATCCGCGGATACTATGCATTCCAACATATTATGGCCTAACCATTCATATGGCATGTACTACCACAACATGACTATAGGTCTTTACTTTATTTGGTTATTTAAACTTATAATCCAGCATACACAATGGCATGTTATAATTTCATATGAATGCATTGAGGTTTCTAAGCAATTATAGGGTGTAAGGATCATTTCCCTCACTTACCCGCACCTCATCATACTCGATAGATTAACATCTACATTCAGGCACTCAATACCATATGCAAACCAAATCAACATAGTTGAAGGGATCTTACCAAATCCTCTTTCAACATTCATGCAATTAAGCACAAATAACCATTACCTGCATGGTTGCCGTTAACATCATTTGATGTTACCTGGTCAGTTGGCCTCTTACCAAGGCTTCATAGTTCTTTTTCCAACCTCATGCTCGTAGATTTGTTGCACCATCTTTTTCTCATAAGGTTGTTGGTCATATGCAACAATCATCATCCATGCCCTTAGTCATGCTTCGGTTGTCTTTGGTCCTATAACCATTGCAAACACGACTAGTTATTTAACAACCACCATAATTATCTTTAAGTGGCTCATTGCATATGCAAAACCTCACTATTCTACCAATATGCAATATCATATATATACACAATTATTTTTTTGCATGCATTGTGCAATGTTTATCAATATGCCATCTAGTGCCTATTCATTTCAGCTATCTAATTTCTTACATTTTCAATCATGCTTCTATGGTCTGATTCATACAACCATTATCAACAACATTATTGGTGATCAACCATAAGCAATACCATTAATGGGCTATTGCATGTGTATCTTTCACTACCTTTACCCATATGCAACATCATTCTTTGTGCATAAGTGATTCACATGCACTATGAAATGACTCCTTAATCATGCCCATTAATTCATGTGCATTACTCTCTTGCATTTCCAACATCCCTATGCCATAATCTTCAACTTATGAAACTTAGGAAATATAAATACAATAGCAAGAGAGGAGTTAATGAATTCCCCCTTTCTAATTCCTCATAGTAGCATGAAATTTCCTCTTCCGCATCATAGCTGATCCAGTTTCATGGGCTCTCTACCATGCACACAAGGTATCATTAGCTATCATTTCTCACCAAGTAGCAATTTAATACAAATGTAAAACACTCTTAGTTGCTACTTTGCAAGCATGCAATTCCTATGCTATAACATAAATAGTTAAGGTGAGAAGCTTCCCTGTTTATCAGCATTGTCTTACTTAGCTCCCAGAGAATCTTTCTCACCATTGACGACGTCTCAAGGGGATGACGGGGGTCAAGGGGGCTTGCCCCCTTGTGTAAATTCTTCGATTTTGCACAATTTGGCGCATAAGTTCAAAGCCATTTTTCTCTTTCGGGCACCTGAAAGCTTCACTAAAAAATTGTTGTATTTTCTCTATTTCGGCGGACTTCACCATTCTCTTCCAACCCGCCGCGGACCAACTCGCTGAGTTTCGTCGGTCCTCCGACTTGTTGCAGACGAACTCACCGAGTTTCGCCGCCGTTGCAAATGAACTCATCCATCTCTTCTGGTCCATTGCGGAGCAACTCGCCGAGTTCTTCCGGTGTTGCAGACGAACTTGCCGAGTTTCTTCTGGTGTTGCGGACGAACTTGCCAACTCCTTCCGTCGTTTCGGCGAAAACTCGCCAACTCCTTCTGCCATTTCGGCAAAAACTTGCCAACTCTTTCCGTCGTTTTGGCATAAACTCGCCAACTTCTTCCACCGTTTCGGCAAAAAATCGCCAACTTTTTCTGCCGTTGTAGACCAACTTGCCGATTCCTTCCACCGTTGTGGACCAACTCGCTGAGTCTTTCCGCCGAATGCTCACCTTTTCCTTCTGACAACTTCGGCGCAAACTCGCCAGTTCTTTTCGCCGTTTTGGGGAAAACTCGCCAATTCTTTCCGCCGTTTTGGCCCAAAACTCATAACTTTCTACCGAAATTTTCCTTCCTTTTTCGGCGAACTTTATTGATTTTCTACCGAATCGTTGTGGAGCAAATCGCCAACTTCAGAGAAAATCTCGCAAGTTCCTTCTGATACAGGCTTAGAAAAATTTTCAAAAACACTTAGAAGAATTTTGAAAATCTAAAATTTTCTTAAGGATCAGTTTGAGCAAGAGGAATACTTACCTCTGCCACTGTGATAGGCAGCCCATGAAGGCCCAATGCTGCAACCAGTAGCTCCGATACCAAATGTAATGTCCCCACCCTTAGACCCAATGCAAGGAAGGGAACTTGATGCCATTCTATGGGGCTTTTCATAAAATTCAGCCCATTCATTAGATGCATATAGTTAAAAACCACTGTGTGCAAATGTAAATCAAACAAACATGCACAGCGGAAATAAACTCATCTACACATATATTTTCATATGCCTTCAATATATGAATAGCAGTCATTAATTTAAACACTGCACAGGTAAAACACATAGATAGAAAACACTTATCTTTGCTGTGCAATTGACCCACACAACTAGCTATGTCGCTGCAACGTTCTTCCCAACCATAGGTCTCTGCCCAGCCTGTATTCTTTCATCACTTAGAGACCACCCCTGAGTTGGGCATGATATCTACAAAGAAAAGGGAACCCTCAAGCACAGCACAGCCCAAAGCAATGGATACCCAACTCAACCCCAGAATTCTCTTGAACACAAAACTCAGATATGGGCTTGGAAACACACTTTTAGCAATGGGACATAGAAGCTAGATGGACATGGGTTTTTCAAAAAACGTAGGCACACCAAAAACGGATTTTTGGGAAGAGGGAATCAATCCCAGGGAAGAAAACCGATTTCTTCCACAGATGTATGAGCATTCAGTGGGCCAAACAGCCTCAATAAAACCCCAAATCGTTTTCCCCTTCTTCCCCACTGTTAGCCACAGCAAAAATGCCCTTCCCAACTAGGAAAATGAAGGTAAACACAACAAAACCATGGAGGGAGCTACCTAGGAAGCTCTAAACTCGTGAGGGAGCAAGACTGATAGGTGAATAATGGCTTGGGGAGCAATTTCATGGCCTTTTTCTTGCCCAAGAAGGAAAACACGAAAATCTAGGAAGGGTGGCTTGGCCATACCCGAATTTGGACAACCATACCTCCCATTCCCCAAGGCATTAACTACCTCAACCAACTCTTGGGATAACTCAATGATTGGGTACAAAAGTCAACATCGATAGTTGAGGGTTCATGGGTTCTCTCATTGAAACTTGGCTTGACTTGATTGGCTCAAGGGTTTGAATATTTCTCTCCCAATTCCTTGTAACATCATGCCCCCATCTCTTGTTGCATTGCATATCTAGTTGTGGGAATTTATATTAAGATGCATATTTACAATTCCCATGGTTCACTAGCACATGGGTAGCATAATTTCAAATACTTGCCTCTTCTAGATCGAGCGTTTACTAGCGGGTCCTTGGCCTTGAGCTCCACGCTAAGAATCATACATAATATGCATACATTATTTACATTATAGCCCAAAATATTACAAGGGTCAAAATGGGGGACATTACAGGAGACCCTCTTCGGAAAACAAGATGAGCTAATGGGCCATATTCTAGAGAATGAGTTGATTTCTCTTCAACCCAGCAGTTTCGCGACAATCCAACAATTCTTTTCCAAATTTAAATCTTTGGTCATGCAATGCAAACAGTGTGGCATTGAGAAGAAGGATGACAAGTTGGTGCTATCCATTTTGAGAAAGCTAGGTCCCGAGTTCTCCATCTTTGTCTTTACCTTCCATTCAGGGTGAATGTCAATCCCTGGTTGGAAAATGCCATCCTTAGATGTTTTCATTGAATCTCTCATCCAAGAACAATATAAATTGATCCAGATGGGCACCCTGAAGGCCTCCAAAAATCAATCTCTTGTAACTAGAGAATCAAAGAGTGTGAATGCAAAAGGGAAGCAAAAGGGAAAAGAGAAGAGGCAAACAGAACCCAAGCATAATGCCAAGTCTAGTCCATTGGAAGGTGCCTCCAGCTCCAAGAAAGACAAACAAAAGAAATTTGAGAAATCCAAGTGTACATACTGCAAGAAGGGTAATCATCCTGAAATTTCTTGTATGAAGAAGACCATAGATCAAATGGAAAAACTCCTTGAACAACATAACATTTCCCTCCCTGAAGGCACAAGGAAGATTGATCCAGGGGGCAAGTCAGAAGATCATGAGAGATGCCATGCGTTAAAGGCTAGATTCTCACAATCCCAAGCTTTTTTTATTGATTATGGAGCCTCCAACCACATGGTTTCCTCCAGAGAGACATTTTCTTCATTATATCTCACTGATGGACCCATCATACACATGGGAGATGACTCTCAAATCTTTGCTGAAGGGAAGGGTACTATACATCTTGAGCATGGAAAGTTCAACAATGTGTTGTATGTGCCTTCTATAGCAGCTAATATGTTGTTTGTTTATCAGATGACACACACAGGTTCACCAAAGAGATTTGTATTTGGACCTGACACAATTGAGGTTGCAGAGATCTCATCTGGGAAGTTGATAGCCAAAGGAGTTGCAAACCATGCCTCCAAGGCATATGATTTCTCATGCTTCTTACCATACCCACATCAAAGTGCTCTCTTGACTCATGCAAATGAGACAAGAAGACGCTGGCATGAAAGATTCAGACACCTAAACTTCAAATACCTACAGTAGTTGCACAAGGAAGAGATGGTTGAAGGTTTTCTGAACATAAAGTTCTCTCAAGGAATTTGCAAAGGTTGCTTGGTAGGGAAGCATCCAGAGCGAAAGTATGATGTTGGGAAGGAAAAGAGAGCTTCCTCCATCCTAGATCTGATTCATAGTGATTTTTCAGGACCGATGCCCACTACTTCAATGAATGGATCCAGATACCTTCTGACCTTCATTGATGACTACTCTAGGTTCTGGTGGATCTACTTTCTCAAACATAAATCTGAGGTGTTCGAAAGCTTCAAATTTTTCAAAGCCTTAGTTGAGAACATTGCTGGAAGGAAGATCAAGGCACTTAGATCAGATAATGGAGGGGAGTAAATCAAGAAGGATTTGCAGTAGATGTGTTCTTCCGAAGGTATTTAAATGCAACATTCTATCCCATACACACCACAACAAAATGGTGTAGCAGAGAGGAAGAATAGGTCATTAAAAGAGATGGCTATATGCTTGCTTGAACCAAGAGATCTCCCATCAAATCTATGGGCAGAAGTAGTGAACTGTGCAACATACATTCATAATAGGGTACCCCACAAATATGTTGATGGGGTCACTCCATTCGAAGCATTGAAGGGAGACAAACCATATGTATTTCATATGAGGGTTTTTGGATCCAAGGCATGGGCCAAAATCCCCTCCGACAAGAGGAAAGCACTTAAACTTCAAAGTAGTGAATGCATCCTTCTTGGATATGCATAAGATGCAAAGGATTACAAGCTGATGGAGATTGCAACCAAGAGATGCTTCATTAAAAGAAGTGTTCAATTCAATGAGGATCCATTGCATGATCTTCAACCAGTTGAAGAAGAAGGTATAATTGATCTACCTCCTCCATTTGCTCCTAACACGGGGGGTTCACTTAGTGAACTTGTTACATAGCGCGATCGTTTGCATGATACTAAAGAATATCCCTAATTTCACTTGATATTGGAAAATTCCTCCTAAAATTTTATTGTTGAACCCCCCTCCCAATATGCCTTTCCAATTAAGAAAACCCATAGTTTCACCATATATTGTATGTATCCATTTTTATCAACCCATTTTTTATACCCCCTTTATATCATATTATCAAGTTGTAACAAATAGGATCCCTAACACATCTTAGTATAAGCAAACATGATGCTAAATAAAATAATATTATAATGCTAATAATGATCCAACCAGGATTGCAGGGGTGACTAATCAATTTGTAGCGTTGGATAGTGGAAGACCCAATGAAATAGTATTGGGAAGGAAAATGCGTAAAAGGAAACCCAGTCAAGAGAACACCATAACAAAGAATGTTAAAGGTTGATAGTCCAATAGTTAGTGCAATGCTTAGAAAAGAGCAGAATTGCAAATATTTCACACCACGGTCTTCCATCTACCAATTTTATATCATTCAAATATAAGTATAGACATAAAGAGCTCATGTTTCATCTGATCTTAATAAATTAAACTCCATAAAAATTCAAAATTGAAATCCTTTCATGGATGGACTCCCCTACCTTCCTATCAAAACAAACATCATTGATGTTTGAACCCAAATGAACATATAAAAATTCCTCTTACTTTCCAATAACACCATATGATCATGTGCATAGCTTGGATTTGGATCATTCACAAGATGCAATGAATTTCCTCCACTTTCTCTACATTTATTCTTTCCATCAAGGAAATTAACAACATTTAGTTACCTTTTCTTGGGTTATATCTAGTTTTTTTTTTTACTCGAATGCCTACAAAAAATAAAATACAATCGTACAACTCTGAAACTCCCAGTTAGCTACATCTCTTAACTTAAAGATGAAAAGCAAAATAATGTATCAATTCAAACCAATCCTAAATAAGATATTAAATGAGTATGGATCAAGGCCAGTGATCCAAAGAGACTTCCATCGATATTATCATTGGTACAATATTATCATATTTATGCAAAACTTAGGATCATAAGCAATATCAAATAAAAATGGAGAGTCCTTAAGTTTAGGTGGGTATGAATTGAGTCCATGATTTGGAGGTATGAATCCACCCCACGATTTCGAGGTTATTCCTCAGCCCACCCAAATAAAATAACCCCCAATATTTATATTACTATGTCAAATTAAAAACCCCCCTTGACCCATTAATACGAGGCAATATATTTTTGAGGTTTTTAAGAGTATTCAAACCCCTAATATGAATGGACGTGATATGCTATTGCCTCACTAGTGAACCCCCCGTGGCTCCTAATGATGTTCCTACATGTGATCCACATTCATATTTAGAAGAAGAAGATCAATATGATTTAGATCTTGATATTGAGCATGAAGATCTATCAGATCCAGATCCAGATTGAAGACCTACTCCCAATCCAAATCCTAAATGGGCTCAAAAGCTTATTGAGGAAGCTGGGGACATTGTTGGAGATCCATCTGACTACATAAGAACACGATCTCAATACCAAGATGCAAACATTGCACTTTGCCATAAAAATCCACTTCTCCCTTAGAGGTGCTTCATGATGGTGGGGTCTAATCCACAGTCTTATAGAGAGGCTTGCCATGATCTGATATGGAAAGCAGCCATGGGTGAAGAACATGAGTCACTATAGAACAACCAAACATGGGATCTTGTCCCTCTTTCCCCAAGGAGGAAACTAGTTCAGTGCAAATGGATCTACAAAACAAAGCTTGCATCTGATGGATCTACAACCAAGTACAAGGCTGAGTTGGTTGCAAAGGGGTACTCACAAGTCCAAGGTTTGGACTACAATGAGACATTCACTCCTATAGCAAGAATGGATTCATTAAGGTTTTTTTTTGCCATTGTAGCTTCAAATGCATGGGAGGTACATCACATGGATGTAAAGAGTGCCTTCATGCATGGTTAAAACCATTTATTAACTATCTAAGACCCAACATAGTATCCATGATTGTTATCTTCAATACTAGTTTAACAAGTGAGTTATGATAAGTTTTGCCATCTTCCAAAAAAATAATAGAACATAACCCATATTTCTTTTCTTGAAAGAATAATTATGTAAATTTTGTTTTGGATACAAAATTATTTGTTTTAATTTATTAATGATGATGACAATCTTCATTGATATTACTTTTGGGTCTGTCAAATTTTAAAAAGATAAAAAATTGCTTGATTTTCTTTATAATTTTCTTTAGATGAATGAAAAGATTTTATTAATTTTATATATAAGTACCAAGCCAATTAAATTTTAGTAAATTAGGTTTATGAACTTTTTTTATTTATAGATTATTATCTCAAGCCAACTAAATTGTCTTAAGGTAGATATATTAACTTTTTATTTATTTACTGATTACTATGGTGATTATTAGTATCTATGGTTTTAATAATTTTTTTTATAAAAAGTAAAAAGTCTCTTAAATATTAAAAAAAAATTATATTCAAAACGCTATTTTATATATCTACCGTACTAAATAAATATTATTAAAATAAAACTATCTAGTTTTTGTACTTTAAAGTAAAAGATATTCGGGTATCTTTGCATTTCCCGATAAAGACGAGAAATGCAATTAATGGATGCCACTCAGAATTACATAATTATTGAATCCCAAATTTCCAAAAATTTGGAAGTGTGCAGCACATGAAAATCTCACAAAATAGATAAAGTTTTCTGAATTTTTGGAATGGTCACCAAAATAGGCCTTTAATAGGAAGCGAACTAAATTTTATTAAAGTGGGAATCTGAGCTTGATTTAATTTATTATATGCGTACGAAGGGAACTAAATTTTATTAAAGTGGGAATCTGAGCTTCTTCATCATTAAAATAAAAGATATTCGATTCATGGGAAAGACGAATACAAGCACTAAAATTAATACAGATGCCACATAGCAATTGAATTCCAAATCGCTGGAAGACTGCACCTACTAGGTTAGAACTTAGAGCCTACAAAATGAATAATATTTTGCGAATTTTTGGATTGTGGTTTGAATAAAGTATCCCTCCTCTTAATTACATCAATGTACTTACTCTTAATTACATCAATTTATTTGAGTTTCAATATCTTGAATTTATTTGAGTTTCAATTGTTTCAATTTATTTGAGTTTCAATTGTTTCAAAATGTGTAAACTTAGGTAAACAAAAAAGGAAAAGTAAAGTCGATATGATGAAAAAAAAGCAATGAAATATGTGTTGCAAAATGTGTAAACTAAATAATTAGCAAAATGTGTAAAGTATTTTTATCCCAATTTTCAGTTAGCAATTCTTGAAAGTAGCTCTTAATTAGTTATAATGGCTAGCAACTCTTAAGTAAATGATACAAATGTTTACAATAAACCATTAATCATGACATAATGTATTTCATTCAAATATGTTTATTATTAAACACCCTACACAAATAAAACTGAGACTGTATGAGATGTTTGCACAAAACTGTCATAAACAATGCTACTTATATGCTATATAGAAACATATATACAAATGTTGTAGTAAAATCTCCCTACAAAATATCTTGACACACAAAACCAAAATGAAATACAAAATTTATATTTCATAAGTAAGATGTTCAACCACTGTAATGAAATAATAAAAATCGACATTTTAAATCATATTTTGATTAAATTCAAATGAAATTAGACTATAGATTATGATTCTAAGAAGAGAGGTTATATAGACTACCGAGGTCTCAATGGAAGTTAAAAGAAAAACATAACACAAATGTTCCCCCACATAGAGGGAATTTTTTGCAATTTGGATAAGTTCAAAGAGACTCGAGCTGTAGCCCAATATAGAATGCACAAGGATACAATTTTTTGAATATAATACACTAGGTCCACAAAAAAAATAGTTTAAGCTATGGTCGATTCACCAATGATCATGCATTGCAATTTGTTGTAGTGTGTCCCATAGATACTTTCAACACTCCAGGTAATATATCATATCAATGTAGGTTGACTAATATTTAATCTATGCTATAATGCATGCATGCAAACATTGAGAAATTCAAAATTGGATCTATTTACTCAAAGTATATTCATGAAAAGCATAAACAAATGAATACAAACACATGCACATGTCATGGAACTGTTAACAAATAAAAACTGAAGACCTATATAAATATTTCTTATCAAAGAAAATAACTGATGTCCAAAATTGTCCATAAATAATTAATAAGAGAAACAACAAAGCAATAATGGGATACCCATCTCACCCCATCTCCCATTAAATATAATGCACATGCCTTATATGTATTTACTATGGCTGGGATACCCATCTCACCCCATCTCCCATTAAATATAATGCACATTCCTTATATGTATTTACTATGGCTATTGTTAAGTTACATTACATGAAACTTTCTTAATGATTTACAAGAATGTTCCCAAAATAACTAATAAATATTATATAGGAAGAATTATATTTCCAAGTGGATTTAATTCTATTAGATCACGAAATTATGTCTCATGTTTATTATGTTAGGTTGAAGGAGGAAGATGGATGAAAGAAATGGTACAAGGACAGACTTGTTGTAAAGGAGTTTGCATAGAAGAAAGGTATATATTTTGATGAAATATTTTCTCCTGTTGTTAAAATGACTTCAATTAGAGCTATTTTAAGTCTTGTGGCAATATAATATTTGATATTGAACAGTTAGATGTAAAAAAATCCTTTCTCTATGGGGATTTGGAGGAAGATATTTATATGTAGAAGCCACAGGGGTATGAGGTCAAAGGGAAGGAGAATTTAGTATGTAGGTTGAATAAGAGCTTGTATGGCCTGAAGCAAGATCCAAGGTAGTGGTATTTGAAATTTGACAGGTTTATGACAAAACAAGGCTAAAGTAGATGTCATTCTGACCACTGTGTTTATTTCAAGATGATAGATAATGGAAGATATATTATCTTGTTATTGTATGTGGATGACATGCTTGTTGCAAGGTCTAACATGCAGGATATAAATGTACTCAAAAGGAAATTAGCTAATTCTTTTGCGATGAAGGATTTGGGTGTTGTAAATAAAATCCTTGGTATGAGAATAACAAGAGACAAGAAAAATCACAAATTGACACTGTCTTAGGGTGAGTGCATACAAAAGGGGTTGGAAAGGTTTAGAATACAGAATGAAAAACCAGTTAGTACACCTTTTGCCAACCATTTCAAACTAAGTAAGGAGATGTGTCCCAAGGCACAGGAAGAGATAGATTACATGTCCAGGGTTTCCTATTCATTAGCAATTGGTATCTTGATGTATGCCATGCTGTGCACAAGACCAGATATTGCACATGCAGTGGGAGTTGTGAGTAGGTATATGAACAATCCAGGTAAAGAACATTGGAAGGCAGTAAAGTGGATTCTCGGGTATTTGATAAGTACTACTACTCATGCATTATGTTTTGGAGGTTCAAACACTATTATACATGAATATGTTGATGCATATATGGCTGGTGATAAAGATAATAGAAGAAGCACCATAGGGTATGTCTTTAATATAGGTGGAACAACAATAAGTTGGATTTCAAAAATACAAATGGTTGTTGCACTTTCAACAATGGAAGCAAAGTATGTTGCTGCTACAGGGGATAGTAAAGAGATGATTTGGTTACAGAGGTTCATGGAGGAATTGGGTAAGAAACAGGAGAATAACAGGTTGTACAGTGACAACTAGACTGCCATTCATCTTGCAAAGAAATCAACCTTCCATTCTAAGACTAAACATATACAATTCAAGGTCCATTTCATACGGTTTGTTCTGGAAGATGAATTGTTGAAGCTGGAAAAGATACACACTAGCCAAAATCCTGCAAACATGCTGACAAAGGTATTAACCAGAGAGAAACAGAGTTCTTGCTCGGTTTCAGTTGGAGTTCAAGCATGGAAGTGAAGATGGGAAATTTTCCAGGTCCAAGGTTCAGAGCATAGTGCAACAAGTGCAGCAGCGGTGGAGTCGTTGTGATCAGTATCAAAGTGGGATATTGTTGGTTGTGGAGCTTGATCTTCCCGATTAAGAGATGTTGTTGTTTTAGTCGTGTTTGTACCCCAGTTTTATATGATGTGTAGGTGGAATGTACACTCATACTAGCGCGGGGTGTGGGGGGGTATCGCAGGAGAAGCCCTCAAAAGAAATTTTTGGGTTGTTTGTTGGCCAACAATTTACGGGGCCATGGTATTGGGTAGCCTGTAGTATTTTCCCATGGTAATTACCCTTCAAAAGGAAGACATTGTAATACAACTGTGTAATGTATTGTAGCATTGTAAATATCTCTGTGATTGTCAAAGAGATACCGAGAGAGAGTAAAGGGGAAGCTGCAGTGGATGTGCTGCAGGTTGTATCCCTTTATTTGTTGGATGGAATAATAATAAGGACTCACAATTTCTATGTGGACTTAAACCATATTGGGTGAACCGCGTTATATTGGTGTCTCTCTTGTATTGTGTTTATGTGATTTATATTTGCATCTTGTTTATCGTTATTTCTCCGCGGTCCTGTTTTTCTAACATATATATATATATATTTGCATATATACATACATATATACATATATGTATATATATGTGTGTATATATATACATATATGTACATATAGATATATACATATATGTATATATATACAAACATACATACATACATACATACATATATATATAATCTTTGATTACATAAATTGTTGGGAGACACCAATCTCAAATACAAGTGTGAGCAGCCACTCACTGATTTTGTTTGACACCAATCAGATAGGAACACCAATCCCTTGCAAGCACCAACTTGTGAGGACATTGATCCTCTTATGAGCACCAACTCATATCAGCAAGCACCAACTTGCGCAATTAGGAACTAACCTAAGCTACTAGGAACCAACTTGTAGAAGACACCAATATTCTATCCTTGCACCTCAATCACAATCCACTCTGTACTTTTTGACCTGCTTCCTATGTTATGCACTTCTTGACAATCTGCTTCTGCTAAAAAATACTTAGCACTTCTTCAGCGCACACTGCTCTGTTGCAACTACTTAGTTCTAATCATCTGTTGCACAACCATATTTGCGTATCTACTGCACACCCATGTTTGCGCACAAAAAATACTCATCTTCCAATCCCCAGAAAATTCATCTTCTACTTGGAATTTGCACACTTTTCAGAGCTCCATACTTTATTGGATGGATACAAAAATAGAGCGATCACTTCCTTTATTTATATGAGTGTTGGATCACTTTTTGAGCCGTCTCAATATTTTATGGTGCAAGGTCATCTTAACATTTTGAAATCAATGAAACATTTATTTCTAACAATACCCCCCTTTAGAATTGATGTCAACACCAAACAAAACTAAGCTCCCCCTGAATATGATCTTTTTCTCAAAAATTTGTACATCCCTTATCATTTAGTCCTCTGCAATTCTCTCCCCCTTTGACATCAATGGAAAGGGGATAATTCTGTGAAAAACTTGTTATTTTGTATTTGTGTATGATTTGCAATTTCTTCCCTTGAACGTATGTTGCACAGTATCTTGTATTGTCGCATCGTATGGAGAATATCAAAGAGTGATATTTTATGCTTGGTTTTCTAGTTGCACTGTTTTTGTGAACTTCTGTAGAGATTCTTGTATAGTTGCAATATTCTCCTTCATTTATGCTTCTTTAGAAAAAATACCTTCTTCCACCTGCTCACTGTTAGACGACTTCATGGTTTTTGTACATTCATCGACAACTTCCTTGACTTCCCCTTTGTACCATCGCAAATTGTTTTGTGATCCGAAAGACTTCATCTTGTAATGGTTCAAGATTGTTGGATATCCTCTATCGTTCATCCCAGATCTTGCTTACTTCTTGTTGTTGTTTCCTATATTCTCCCAATTTGGCCATATTTTATGTGGCTAGTAGAATGGTCAAACTATCACACATCTTTTGTTACGACTCTTGCGCAATTTGCAGCTTTTGATCCACTTCCTTCAATTGTTCGTCTATGACCAACTTTCCCCATAGCTAAGCACTTCCTTCGTGTAAATTTTCACACTATAAATCCAAGGTTCTAATGTTTCCTATTGCAATATTTAATCTTTCTTATCTATTTTCACACTCTGCTCTAACCTTTAGAGGTGTCCTTGGTTGGTGCTTTGCTGCAAGCTCCTCAATTTTAACACAAAGACCTTCAATAAATTCACCTATTTTGGTTACCTTCTATTATGGAGGGGAATACTTTTCTATATGTATGTCTGGTAGCATATTCCATATCTCTTTGAATTCCTTCTGCAATTTTGAGTTCTTCTGATGCATTTCCTCTACTTCCTTCTTTAGCCTATCTGTCTTTTGCGTAGTTTCATGTTTCTTCGTTCACATTTTTCGACATTCCTCCTGTAATGTTTCCTTTTCATTATAACTTTTATACCATTCTATTGAGACAACTTCATGGCACCCTCAAATTTCCCGCGCAATAGATGTATGCAATGCATGCAGATGCTCCATGCATAAACGAGATAATATCATTTCCATTGGACTTATTGTGAACGTTCATTCCTGCATCCCTTGTGTAGGAAATACTAATGTTGCTACTGGAATCTTGAAACCTTGTTGTGTCTCTATTGTGTCTTTCATATTTGTAGTTGAATGTTCCTAGACACTACGCATGTGTGTTTCTGGGTGTGTCTGCTTGTTGTTTTGTCCCTCTTCTTTCTTAGACTTCATTAACAGGTCCTTTATTGTCGCAAACTCTTATTCGACTTTTATGAATATTTCCTCTTGTTTTGTCGCAAGATATTCCATTTACTCCTTCATGGCCACCTTATCCATAATTTCCTCAGTTACATTCTTGATCTCCCAAGCAATTTGATCCACATCATCTTTTGTCCAGACCCGAGTGGAACTGGGTTTGGAGGATTTCCTCTTCTTCCTTTACGATTCTTCCACTTGTTCATTTCCTATCCTTTTCTTAGTCTATGGAGTTTGCTCTGTAGTTTCAGGGAACATTTCTACACTTCCTTTTTATGTAGATTCATTATGTCGTGGAGTGTTCTGTTGTACAAGCTTATTCTATTGCACCACTTCTTCTTATTCTTTTGTTAATGGGATTCTCCATGCTATATCCTAATCATGTATAATTTCCGCAATTCCATCCTTAGAACAACTAAACATAGTAGGTAACAATTGATTCTAGGGATCCTTTTTGGCTTGTACATAGATATGATGCATCCCCACTTTGAAGCATGCAATTACCTTATATAGGTCAATTGTTTGTGGTTGTATGCATGGTATCTCATTTATGATAACCCTAATCTCTTCATTGTATAGAAAGAAATTAACGTTATTTTCTATCTATCTGCGCTGAATTTTTGAAAACCACAAGTTTGCACACCTAGATGGTAGGAATGGTTTACTATTTATGTCAAAGAATTAGCTATCTTTTGGCTCCTTCCATCCCACTAGTGCAAAACATATTAATTGCCAAGTGTAATGAAAATGTGTACCTTTTTCTTGCGTTTCCCGATAGTCAGCCAAAAAATCATTCAAGAGAAAAGTCGACAAATTCATTTGTACTCCATCCATGCATTGTGTTGCGGATGCAATAATTGTTGCTGAGAGTTGGTCTTGGCGACTCTTCTGAAATATATTTCATTCTAGGACCTTAACTGCAAATCTCAGAACTTTGTCATTTATGTGCACAATTGAAAATCATCTACTAGCTCTTTGGGTTCCATATTTTTTCATTATCTTCTTTGCAATGTTTTTATCTTGCTTCCTATCTAGAAGGATGCTTACATCTTCTCCTTTGGTAGGAATACCAGTGATCTGTTCTTTCAACTTGGGATCAATGGATACAGACTTTTTTAGCCACAAGAATCTGCCATTTACCCATGATAGTAGCATATTTGTGCACATTTTCACTTGTGGGGTCCTTCCAAAATGAGGAATGTCCATTAGATTAAGTATCACTAATTTCTATAGCCCATTCGCTCATGTTTGAAGTTCCATTATAAATGGTGCCTTAGGGTTTGAGATGATCTTTCTGTCCAAGTAGTTGTTGTTGATTAGCTCAGGAAATTTTTCGTCGTCAGTTAGGTCATAGTCAACGAACTGAAATTTGTATAGTTGGTTGAGCAAATTTGTCTAAAATAGTCCTCCTAAGGGAAATAATAAAATAAGAGTTCTAAATTTTAGAGGGGAAAAACTACTTTTTCTTAACGTGTTTTTGACATATCTCCTTATCGATTTACCCAAATTTCAAGTTTGGGCACTCGTTGGATGTGGAATTTAATTTCACATCCAACCCATACCCACACTGATACTTTTGAGGCACCCACAATATGAAAAAATGAAAATTTCAATAAAAACATGTATTTTAATATTATAATACTTTTTTTAATTGAAATTTTATTTTTTCATGTCATGGGTGGCTCATAAGTATGCAGTGTGGGTATGGGTTGGATGTGGAATTAAATTATGCATCCAATGAGTGCCCAAAATTGAAATTTGGGTAAAACAATAAGGAGATATGTCAAAAATACGATAAGAGAAAATAGTTTTTTCTTTTTCCCTCTAATTTTTTTTTACAAATTTTACCCCCATGGTTGACATCATCATCTTGAATCCTATTGGTTCTTATAAAATGAATTTTGATGGTATGTATTTTGTTTTGAGGCCCATTTTCTACCTCAAAACTCCCCTGATGCTGACAGTCCTAAGCTTTATGGCCTAAGATGTTGCATTTGTAACATACTAGATTATTACAGAATTTTGCAATATGCCCAAAATTGTTGCACTACCAACATTCAACAATTATTGTTTTGAATTTTTTGTCCATAAAGTTACTCTTGGCATATACTTCACAATCCACTTCTTTATGCCCAATTTTTTTACAGAAGAAACAACAACCAAAGAAAAGTGTTTTGTACATGAGTGTATGTTGTCTTCTTGGGAGCACAACACTCCCATATTTGTTTTTGTCAGACCTTGGTTGATTTTACTTTCCTCACATGCTAGTGTCTTCTTTGTGATTTGTGTTGACTTTAACATTCTCCTCACATGATTTGGAGCTTTCTTCAAGAGTATTGTGGTTTTTTTTAAATCCAAGACCAGTCTTGTCATGTGGTGATCTTTGACAACTAAGGATGTGATCTAAGATCATGGTGCTTTTCTCAAACCTTGAATTTGTCTCCAACCGAGCAACTGTCTTATTAAAATATTCCTTTAGTGAAAGGATCTCAAGCTTTTTCCTTTTACAAATTTCATTATTCTCACAAAGTTGGTTTGCAAAATCTTTTTCAGTCCTCTTGGACTCATATACTTGGATTTTCAAACCATTAAGTGTTCTTTCATCATCAAGTAATTGATCCTTTTGTTTATCTACGATATTCTTGACTCTTTCAAGGTTATGTGTCATTTGTTTGTTAAGGCTTTGAACTTCCACTTGGGACTTTTGTAGCTCTAATTTCATAGATATATTTTCTTTTCTTAGAGCATTAATATCCATTTCTTGTCCTTGGCATACTATCTCCTTCTCACTTAACTGATTTACTAAGGATTCTTGAGTAATTTTTTCCTTCTCTATTTAAGCCTCTAAACTCATAGTTACTTGAGCCTTTTTTTATGCTATAAAAACCATTGCATTAATACTTCAGTTTCATTTCTTACTTTTCTTAACTCATTCATAACACTAACTAGTTCACCCATCTAATGAACTTCTGCAGTTTCCTCATCTTCAGACTCAAAGGTTTCTTCTTCACTTTCAAACCCGTTTTGACTATTAATCATATCATGCAGACTACAAGATCCATTTTCACAGAATGTCTTGTAGTATGATCTGATTGATTTTTATGTGACTCATTTGAGGCTGCTTCCTTTTTAGATGGATCTTCCTCAATGTATGGGCCGCTCTCATCTTTTTATTTTGATTCTTTACTTGCTATGATCACTTCCTCGGTCATGTAGAAACTCTTTAGTTTGTCCCAAATCTCTTTGGCTGAGATACATTTTCCAACTTTGTCATTTACAAAATCAACCAATCCTTCCATGATAGCATCCATTGAAAACTTGTTGTTCATTTTCAATTTCTTCTTGGATGTAGACTTTGGTAACATTTTTAAAGGGGCGTAGTCTGTAAGAACTAACTGCCAAATGTCAATTCCAAGTGATTGCAAATAAGCTTCCATTCTTATTCTCCAAAGTAGATAATTTGTTTTAGTGAAAAAAAGAGCTTTGACAGTGTTGAAACCAAATTACTCACAAGCCATATCTGCGCAATGATATTCCTTCCAGCGATTAGACTGTATCTGAAGGAACCTACTTTGATACCCATTGGTTAACCACAAGTTATACTGAGAGGGGGGTGAATTAGAATCATGCACAGTATTATTATTTATATATCATTTTTCACATCATTAAACATACACCAATATCAAAACAATTATCCACATAGAAAAACACTGTGCGCAGAGTATTTATAGAGAAATCTCTCTCTCTCTCTCTCTCTCTCTCTCTCTCTCTCTCTCTCTATATATATATATATATATATATATATATATATATATATATATATATATATATATATATATATAGAGAGAGAGAGAGAGAGAGAGAGAGAGAGAGAGAGAGAGAGAGAGAGAGAGAGAGAGATAAAGAGAGAGATAATCTTTGATTACATAAATTGTTGGGAGACATCAACACCAATACAAGTGTGAGAACCCACTCACTGATTTTGGTGACACCAATCAGACAGGAACACCATTCCCTTGCAAGCACCAACATGTTTTTTTATAGGAACCAACCTATGAGGACACCGATCCTCTTATGAGCACCAACTTGTGCGGTCAGGCACTGGCCTAAGCTTCCAGTAACCAACTTATAGAAGACACCAATATTCTATCCTTGCACCTCAATCACAATCCACTCTTCACTTTCTTATATGCATCCTCTATTCTTCACTTCTTGACAATCTACTTTTGCGCAAAAATCCTCAGCACTTCTTCTGTGCACACTGCTGTACTACAACTATTTAGTTCTAATCAACTACTACGCGACCATATCTATGCATCTAATGTGCACCCAGATTTTCACATTCACATTTATGCACAAAACATCCTCATCTTCTAAGCCCCAAAAAATTCATCTTCTACTTGGAATTTGCACACTTTTCAGAGCTCCATACTGTCTTGGATGGATACAAAAATAGAACATTCACTTCCTTTATTTATATGAGTGTTGGATCACTTTTTGGGTCGAATCAATATTGTATGGTGCAAGGCCGACTTAACACTTTGACATTAGTGACAAATTTATTTCTAACATGAAATACAGGCATACTGAGAAAATGGAGGAAATTCACAATTAGCTATGGTTTACCATATTCCATAGCACATGGTTGGTAACTCCAAATCAAACACGTAGGACTGTGGATGACATGGGGGCACATGAGGAGGCATGTTTAAGGTGCTAAGGAACACTCGCGTGTTATCTTTAAATTTAAATTTTTATTCCTGCCTTTGGTGTCAACAAAAACACTCTATTGTTATTGCTCTGCAAAATGCACGATCATTTATTATTTACAAAATGCTCTAGCGTTTCTTAGTTACAAAACGCTATAGCGTT
This sequence comes from Larix kaempferi, assembly GCA_027924585.1. Lineage (NCBI taxonomy): Eukaryota > Viridiplantae > Streptophyta > Pinopsida > Pinales > Pinaceae > Larix > Larix kaempferi. The sequence goes on along the minus strand of BSBM01000022.1, from coordinate 3,371,077 downwards.
TCTTGTTTACAAAATTCTCTACCATTGTGGAATTACAAAAATATCTAGTGTTTCTTGTTTAGAAAATGCTCTAGCATTATGGAGCACATAAACTGTGTACTAAGTAATGGATGGAATAAGGGGGGTGAGAGAGAGATGGGATATGAGGCGGGGGGAATATATGCTAAGTAATTTTATGGAGGTAAGGAGGATGAGAGAGAGAGGGTATACGAGAGGGGGGGGGTGCAAGGGATATAAATTGAGGGAGGGGGAGAGAGGAATGGGGAGGGAGGAAACTAAAGGCCCAAACCCATAAGCCCTAAGGAACAAATACCCTAAAGCACTAAACCCCTAAGACATTAGAACCTAAGCACTTAATCCCTTACCACTTTGACCCCTTGAGACTTAACACTAACCTTTTATACCTTACCCATGAAAAATTAATCCCTAAATTCATTAACCTATAAAGGCCCTAATCCCTAAAGCCTTAGTACCTTAATTAACCCCTTATGTCCAATCCCCTTACTCCTTAACCCCTAATGCGCTAATCCCTTAACCCCTTATAATCTGTTAACACTATAACACCTAATATGTTAATGTCTAACCTATTAAAAGCTAACCCCCTAACCCCAGAGCCCTAAATCCCTTTACCCCTAAAGCTCCTAACCCCTAAACCCCTTAAGTCCTTTAATTGTTTATCTCTAATCCATTAACTATTAGCATTTAAGCTCTAATTTACTCCCTAGAGGTAAAATAATTGTTTACCTCAAATCTCTATTTGCATGTGTGACTTCCCTTGTGCAAGTGCACCTTGCATTTTCTTATGCGCTCTATGTTTGCATTTATGCTCTTCATTTGCAAGAGAAATATACGTTTTCTTGAGAGCCCACCCTTGGTATCGATCACTCCTCTCTTGGATTGGGAAAAATCGCTTGGGATTGTGCATTAGACTCTAAGCTCTAGTTTATCCCTTATAATCCTTTAACTATTTAAAACCTTCACCCTTGTTTCCTAACCTCATAAACCCTAACCCCCTAACCCTAGCGCACTAAATCCCTTAACCCCTAAATCCCATAATCCCTAAACCCCTTAACCACTTTACCTCTAATCCCACAACCCCTAACCCATAAGACCTAGTCCAACCCTAACCCCTATACAACCTAACCCATACTACTTAAGGAGAGAGATGGTGGGGGAGAGAGAGAGGGGGGAAGAGAGGGAAAGTGATGTATGTAGAGATGAGAGAGGGGGATGGATGGGGGGAATCACATATAGATATATATATATAAAGGGATGGATGGGTAGGGACATAGAGGTAAATGGGGGGATATATGGAGGAGGGAGAGAGAGGGGGGGAGACTGAAGAGGGAGGGGTTGATGGATGGATGAATGGAGGGAGGGAGGGAGAGTGAGAGAGAGAGATATGGGGGAAAACACACATATATGTGTGTGTGTGTGTGTGTGGAGGGAGATAAAGGGAAAGGGAGGAAGGGACAGAGGGAGGGAGAGGGATAGAGAGAATGCGATGGGGCGAGGGAGAGGGAGAGAGAGTGATTGGGGACACACACACACACACACACACACATATAGAGATGGATATGTAGAGAGGGAGTGAGATAAAGGGGAAGGGGGGGAGAGAGAGAGAGTTAACGAGGGATGGATACATTTATATAGTTATGGGGAGAGATGGTGGGGGAGAGAGAGAGGGAGGGAGTGGGAGGGGGGGAGAGGGAGTTGGGGAGGGGGGGAGAGAGATAAGCTTAAGGAAGTAATATGTAATATAAAACACTAGAGCATTTTGTAACTAAAAAATGATAGAGCGTATTGTAGTTACAAAACACTCTAACGTTTTGTAACTACAAGACACTAGAGTGTTTTGTAGTTAAAAAATGTGCGAGCGTTTTGTTGTTGAAAAATACACTTGCGTTTTTGTTTAAGATCTTCTGTGTAAACTGACATGGCAGGCTCAGGGCCTCCAATGCCTAGTTCAAAGAAACACTCGAGCATTTTTGTTTTACTAAAATCGCATGGGTTTTGTGAAACTAGGATTGGATCTAAAAGATCCCTCAACTTTGTGCGAGGACCCAAATGTTTGGTCCAATGAAACATTCTAATCCATATATTATAGTTATTGCAATTTGATTTTATTTTAAATGATATACATTATATTATTGACTTGAATGTAACAATAATAGTATTTTATTAGTTGTTGTTACAAGCAAGAATTCCACATCTCACATTTGATAAAAAAAACCAAGTTATAGAATTAGATGTATTTTATGTAACATGTTCTAAAATCAAACCATCGCTAAATTTTATTTATGGTGTATAATGTTACATCAAGGAACTGATTTTGTGAAATATGTGGGCTCAAACATCCCAACAATACAGATTCCATATTTGAAATTATGAGGTTGTGTTAAAGTTACAACATCATGATTCATTCTCCAGGTCACCCTTATGTGCCAAGATTGAGCTTTGTGTGTCAAGATAATGCCTTATAGGAGCATGATTTGGACTCAAGAAACTTGGAGAAGAATCTTGAGTTGGAATCAAGGATGGATAAGCTTCATGTGCTGAGGACGGTGCTTTGTATGTCAAAGTGGTGATGTTGTACAATCTTTCTAGTCAAGGCTAAGGTCTTGTGTGTCAAGATAAATCCTCATGTGTTTAGGTGGTTCCTCATGTGTTGAGGTGATTATTCGCATGTTGAAGCATGTATGGTGTGTGATGTAATACTAACCATGGTTGAGCTATTAAATATCCTATAGAGACTGGCCACCTCTAGAGTGAATTACTTTAGGATATAACCACTTGGAACGATAGTAGAACAATATGATCACATCATTGGGAAAATATCCTTAGTATATTTGATATGATAATTAAGCTAGCACATATGGACCATGCAGATAAGACAAGAGATAAAGATAAGATGTGATAATATATGAGAGAATTCGAATTGCACATAAATAATTAATTAAGAGAGAATTTGACTTTTTAAACTTCAGTGAAGACTTCAGTAAATCAAAGGAGAACTCAAATTGATCACTACAGTGATGTTAACAAGAAAGAACCAGTTAAGAGAGTTAACTAAGTGATAACAAAGAAGATCGAGTTAACTAAGTGTTATTGCATGATGACACTTATGGTAAACTAAAATACGACACTTGGTTTGTGACACTTGCATTACGACACTTAAGTTAGCCACCTAACTAAGTGGGCATGATTTCAGTTAAGGGGCGAGTTCATCCTAAGATACAATTTAGGGAGTTAATGCATTGCATGAGAAGTGGGGGCGCACTTCTTCATGCAATATTGATGCATCCATATGGAGAGCAAGTTCATTCTGAATTCGAAAGATAAAAATAGAAGCCGATGCATGTGAAGAATATATAAATATCTTATACAGGATTGATGAATTCAATTTAAAGCGAATTCTCTTCTCTTTTGAATGTAATGTGCTTTTCTTTGTGCTGGATATTATTTTGATTCTCTTTTCTTTATCTTTCTCTTGCTCTGTAACTGCACCGAGGGTGCTTGATGTAAAAGACATTCTATGCTATTTATCAATATACTAAGGATTATTTTGATGGGGTTTTATCCTTCAAGTTATAGAGGGTTTCCCTAGGGTAAATTCATGTGTCGAATGTGATTGCTTATGTGTATGATTGTTATTTTATTTCAAGTATTATTGCAACTTCGAATTAGAGATACAAAATTATCAATATGTTGAATTATGGATTAAATTATAAAGTTTAAATCATATAGTTCTATTAATGAGTTATTTTAATTGACAATAGCTCATATATTTTTCCATTTTGTCAATGCTACATTGCTTTTAGAAAAAATTAAAGTAGGTTTTTCAGTTCTAATTTGAAGGTGTACATGTTTGTTAAATCCTATTTAAATTGGAAAAAGGGAATTTTTTCTAGTTATGGATTTTCTCGTTGATCTCAAATGTTTGTTGCTTGTACTAGTTACTATGTTATATTGGATATCCACTTCCAAAAGAGACACAAGTGAATACTTCAATATGAGAAACAATCATGTGGCCCCTTTATTGATGTGAAAATCTATATTTTTCAATGGTCGACATCTTTCGAATCTATTATTACTCCCTCATATTGTATACAAATTTTCTATAACTAATGATCAACAACTCAAGTTTCGATATATTTCAATGTTTGGTCATTTATATTTTTTGAATGTTTAGATGTTTTGTCATTTATTTTTTAAACGATTCTCACTTTAACGATTATCAAGGGAGGTTAACTAAAAAAAGGAAGACTAAGTTAGTGTTGATTGTTATGATGAAATAATAAGGTGTTGTTTATGGGTGTTAAGCTAATTTAAAATAAATATTTTTATGTTTTATCATTATTGTATAAATATAAATTAACTATATATTACCAATGAGTGATTAATGAACTAACTTTAACTTATGTCGCCCATTATAATATTTAAATTGAAAATAAAAATAAAATAATAATAAAAGTAAATTTAGTTAAACAATAACCATTCAAAAATCTTTATATATAAAAAATAATGATCTATAAATCAAATAATATCAACAATTAAAAGAGTATGAATTTATTTTGTATTTTGAGTGGTTCTTCTATATCAATCGCAGTATGATTAGAGTTTATGACAAGCAACAATTAACAGATATAAATTAATGCAAATCCATCTAGCCATAAGAAATGTTGGCTTGATTTCTACCCAACACTATGAACTAATAAAGGCAATGCGAATTCTCACACACATGGGCACAACACTTAAAGTTTTCACATATATGATATTACCACTTGTGTGTTTACCTATTAGAAACAACATAAGTAAATAAAACAAACATACTAAAAACGATGGACCATTGTTTCTGTAATTAAGCCATCTTTATCTTTGTTTGATGCTACAATGATCAAGAGACCAACATTGTTGATATTATACGAACTCATTGTAAAATTAAGTTGAGAGATTGATTATACTATCAAGATATAATATCATGCAAGATCATGACCATGTTAAGGATATGGTATGTTTAATTTCTCCATATCAATATAGTGCATCATTAATGGTGATTCATGCACATATAAGTTGAAACACAATGATAATAGAAAAGTGCTTTTGAGTGGGTGAGGATGAAAAATCACACCTTACAAGGACGCGATACTTGTAAAACACCATATGGACAAGGTCATGACAACATGATAGTGTTTCACAATTCATCTATAGTTTTCTCTTCTATTTTCTTACATCTAGAGTTTTATTAGGGGGAATTTAATGTCAAGAATGAGCCTTATAATTTTTTTAAACTAAAAAATTCCTTAATTTCAACCAATAGGATTTGAAATGATGATATTAACCACATTTTTTATATGAGGCAATGTAAAAGGAATTTAAAAATTAATAACCAACACTTGTGGTTAACCGAGCAAGAAGAGTAAAAAAAAAAAAAAAAAAAAAGAAGCCCCCTTCCTCATTTCCATATTTTACATACCTTTTAATCTAGCTCACTTGGTTCAAAGTTGCTTTATTCCTTAATAGGTCTTGAGTTCAAGTCTTAGAAAGTTACTTTTAAAAGGAAAAGTGCATGCAATTTCTATTTTCAAGTTACTTTATTATAAAAGTGCATCTGACTTAAATAATAAAAAATAAAAATACAAGTGAGTCACTTAAGTTTTTTTTATTGTTGCACTATTTAAAAGTAATATCATTGTAAAAGTGAAATCACTTATTTTACAAAAGTGGTTCACTTAAAACAACTTTCTTGTAAAGTGATTGTCAAAAGGTTCATCTTGGGAAGAGGGGGGTTCTTTTTTTGCTGGACATTCTCTAGCTGCCACGTCACTATTGGGGACATCTTCAACAGTTTCATTGCTCAAGCATAACTTCATCATACAGAGTCCGTTTTCAGTGCCGTTTTGAAACCACCTATTTTTTCGAGCTCTTCACATCCAGACTATTGGTTTCTATTTTTACAGCCATTAATTTACAACTATGGCCACCCTTTGTGATATTCTACTTAATAGTTCCAACTATTTCTCATGGAAATCTCGTATGGAGAATGTTCTACGAAGTAGGGGACTTTTCAGAATTACAACAGGGAAAGAAAAAGAACCCACTGATGATGATAAGAAAATAAAATGGGCAAATAGATGTGATGAAGCTCGTGGATTGATTGGGATGTCAATCTCTACTGATTTGCGATTCCACATATCTGGAATTGATGAACCTAATGCTGCTTGGGACAAGTTGGAATCTGTGTTTGGTAAACACAATGAAATTCGAGGTCACCAACTCGAAAATGAGCTGATTTCTTTAAATCCCAGTGACTTTTCATGCATTCAAGATTATTTATCTAAGTACAAAACTCTTAAACTCTTATGTGCAGAATGTAAGATTGAGAGGGAAGACAAACAGTGCATTTATCATATTATTTCCAAACTTGGACCTGCATATTCTGTTTTTGTATCTACATTTTACTCCATGAAAGCATCATTGAATGCAGATAGCTATCAAGAGCCTAGTCTTGAATCCTTTTGTGATTCCTTGATTAGAGAACAAGATAAACTCATTCATCTTGGAATAATCAACAATGCAGATACATCTGGGAAAGCCTTATTGTCCCAACAGAAAGAAAAGTCCAAGCCTCCAAAGAAACAAAATTTTCGCAATAATAAGTCAAACAAGGGTCCCAAACCCTCTCAGTCAGCTCCTTCTTTAAAAAATGACAAAGGATCCAAGCCAAAAGGCAAGAAGACTGAGCGTCATTGCAACTATTGCGGGAAAGATAATCATGATGAATCTAAGTGTTTCAAGAAGATGGCAGCCTTGGAAGCAGCAATGAAGAAGCACCACATCAGCCTAGATTCGCCTTCAGAATTTGCATCTCATGGACATGCACTTTGTGCTTTTGGTTATTCTTATAATGCATCTTCTTCTTCTACTTCAAATGAATGGCTCATTGATTCTGGAGCATCTTATCATATGGCTAAGGATCAAGCCATCTTTTCTACTATGCATGAATGTAACACCAAACAAATATTTGTTAGTGATGATAGATCTCTAAGTGTTGTAGGAGCTGGAACAGTTCCAGTAGATAATGGTCATTTTAGTGATGTACTATGTGTTCCAAGAATTTCCTGCAATTTGTTATCAGTCTATCAGATCACTCATTATGGTGAAGGTAAAACTGTGACCTTTACACCTCACCAAGTTGTAATCAAGGATTTTAAAGATCCTCAATAGGTCTTATCTACCGGAATTGTTGATGATATTACCAGGTTGTACAAGTTTAACAACTTTGGGTCATCACCTTTCCCTTCAGTTTTTGTTGCTCATAGTGATAACTTGAGCAAACTTTGGCATGAGCGATTTGGTCACTTAAATTATCACTCATTGCAACAACTATGTAAAGAAAATATGGTGATAGGTCTTCCGATGGTATCTTGCAAGGATGGTGTTTGCTCCGGTTGTGTACTCGGAAAACATCATCGGGACAGTTTTGACAAACGTGCCTCTTGGCACGCCTCGGTTCCCTTGGAGCTTGTGCATAGTGACTTGTGTGGTCCTCTTCCATCTGCTTCCTTTTCTAGTTTCAAGTATTTCTTAACTTTCATTGATGATTACACCAGACGCACTTGGGTTTATTTCTTAAAACTTAAGAGCGAAGTATTTAACATGTTCTTGGCCTATAAGGCCCTTGTTGAAAAACAATCTGGTCATCAAATTATTAAGTTAAGATCTGACAGTGGAGGAGAATATGTTAACAAACAGTTCACTACTTTCTGCACTGAACAAGGCATCCAACAACAGCACACTGTTCCATATACACCACAACAAAATGGTGTAGTTGAGCAGAAGAACCGCACTTTAAAAGAAATGGCTAATTGTATGATCCAATCTAAGGGACTAAGTCTTCAATTTTGGGCTGAAGCCATTAATTGTGCAAATTACATAGTTAATCGCACCCCCACAAAAGCATTACAAGGTATAACATCGAAAGAAGCATGGAGTAAAATTAAACCTGATGTAAGTCACTTTCGTGTGTTTGGTAGTGAAGCATGGGCTCACATTCCGAATGAAAAACGGAAAGCATTGCAGCCTAAAAGTGAAAAGTGCATATTTGTTGGATATTCTGAAGATGTAAAAGGTTATAGACTTCTTCAACCACATTCTCATGCTATAATCATTAGAAGAGATGTTAAATTTGATGAAAATATCTTGGCCTGCGAGCCTAACTCGGCGATTGTGCCATCTTTGGCCTGCGAGCTTGATTCGGCGTTTGTGCCTTCTTCTTCTTCTTCCAACTTTCTTAACAGGTTTCCAACTCCAGTTTCTGATGATGACAGTGAGGATGAAAATCCACCTCCGCCTGCTCATGTTCCTCCAGTTGCACCAGCACAAGTGCTTCCTCGATGGGTCCGTTGAACATGTGAAGCCGCTGGTGATCTTGCCGGTGATCCTAGAGATCAACGTCGAACACGTTCTCAGTTTCAGCGAGCATCTTCTCTTTTGGCTCAAGTTTCCGAGAATCATGATCCAGAAACCTTTGCAGAAGCTTCAGGGAATCCAGAATGGGATGCAACCATGGATGAAGAATATCGTTCCTTAATGGCAAACGATACTTGGGATCTTGTACCTCTTCCAAAAGGAAGAAAACTTGTCAGATGTAAATGGGTCTACAGAACTAAGTATGCATCAGATGGAAGTGTTGAAAGACTTAAGGCAAGGTTAGTTGCCAAAGGTTTTTCCCAAGTTGAAGGGATTGACTACAATGAAACCTTTGCTCCTGTCGCAAAAATGAACTCCATCTGCCTTGTTCTTTCCCTTGCAGCCTTACACAACTGGGAAGTCCATCAAATGGATGTCAAGTCTGCCTTCTTACATGGTGATTTACAGGAGGAAATTTACATGGAACAACCTCCTGGCTATGTTCAGAATAACTCTAGCCTTGTCTGGCGCCTTAAGAAATCCTTATATGGCCTTAAGCAAGCTCCTAGAGCTTGGTATGCCAAAATGGATGACTTTCTCCTTGACACTGGTTTTTCTAGATGCCATTCTGACCCCAATGTCTATACCAAGAAAGTAGGAAACCATCTCATCATACTTGTTCTATATGTTGATGACCTTATTCTTACTGGTAGTGACCCTAAGCTTATAACCCATGTGAAATCCAGTCTTAAACAAAATTTCGAAATGTCAGACTTAGGACATTTACATTATTTTCTTGGTCTCCAAGTCCTAAAAACCAAAGAAGGAATCTTTCTTTCTCAGTCTAAGTATGCTTGTGACCTTCTTCGTCGCTTTCACATGGAAGATTGTACACCAGCCCCTTCTCCCTTCCAGTCTGGAGTCAAACTTTCTGCCACTTGTACTTCACCTGAAGTCGATGCCACCTTGTATCGTCAGCTTGTTGGTAGTTTCTTATACTTGACTCATTCCCGTCCTGACCTTTCCTTTGCCGTTGGTCGAGTTGCCCGTTATATGCAGACACCTCATGAAAGTCACTGGAAAGCAGCTAAAAGAATACTTCGATATATTCGAGGTACAGTTCAGTTTGGGATTCATTACAGTACAGGGGGGAAACCTTTGTTGGTTGGTTTCACTGATTCAGATTGGGCCGGCGATCCTGATGATCGGAAGTCTACTGCAGGTTATGCTTTCAGTCTGGGATCTGGACCTATTACTTGGGCTTGTAAGAAACAACAAGCTCTTGCTCTTTCTTCAGTAGAGGCAGAATATCGAGCAGCAGTTAATGCCAGTCAGGAAGCTTTATGGCTTCAACAGATCCTTTCAGAGTTTGGATTCAAGTAGCAGTAGCCTACTCCACTTTGGTGCGACAATCAAAGTGGCATCAAGCTTGCCAAAGATCCAGTTCTACATCAACGCAGCAAACACATTGAGCTACATATGCACTTCATCAGAAATCTTGTTCATGATCATGTTCTTGAAGTGCTCTTTTGCCCTACAGATGATCAAGTTGCAGACATCTTCACCAAGTCTCTTACAGAAGCGAAGTTTTCTAAACTTCGATCTATGTTAGGAGTTCAGGAACTTGTCATTAAGGGGGGATAGGCTCTAATGCCTCCTTCCTTCTCCTAATAGTGTCACTTTTGTAAATCCTTCAATCCTATCCCAAGTTGTTCTTAAGGGGGGATGTTAGGATATTTAGACACTTAGGAGTTAGTTAAGATCAACTTGTGTAATATATCCGTTAGGGATAGTGTGTTTCTTTAGTATGCATTAGTATGCATTTGTAAATACTTAATCCGACGGTCACGATATGTTTCCGACATAGAGTGATCCGACGGCTCAACTTCTCTTAGATCAAACCTAACCTTGATCCGTGGCTTAACACCCGATTGGTCCATGATCTCTATTTAAAGAGCATGGAGGGTCATTGTTTAGTTGATCGATTATGAGAAGCTCATTTGTAACTTTCTTTCTTTGCATAATAAATTGTCCCGTAGAAGCTATTTGGCCGGGGCCGTGGAGTGTTTCCCTCAAGAGGGTTTAAACCACGTCAAAACATCGGTGTGTTGATCTGTGATCTGTTTGTGTGAAGTGGTTGCTCTTGGTGTTCAGTCCTTTGATAGTACCCTGTGTACCCGAACAACTATCCTATATGGAACCATGGACATTTTTTATAGAACCATGAACAATGTCATGAAACTTCATGGTCAAAGTTCCTATCAGTAATAGTTCATCAAAGTTCATGTCCGTCAAATTTAATGTTAGTCAAAGTTATTTTTGTTCATAATTATTGTTTGTCATAGTTCCTTTTGGTCATAGTTTCAATAAGTTAATGTTCTTGTCAATCATATTTCTTATTGGTTATTGTTCCTATCAATAATAGTTCATGTAAATAATATTTCTTGTCGAGCAACGTTCTTATAACCCATAGTTTCTCCATCAAATTTCATGTTAGCCAAAGTTCATGGTTCCTATTGGTAAAACAAATTGTCAATCAAAGTTCTCCTTAGTCATGGTTCCTGTCAAATATCATATATATTGATCCCCTCATAGTCAAAGTTCTTATTTTAGGGAATTTCCCTATAACCATGACCCTTGGGAACTCTTACTAACAAGACCAACGTAGGAACTCTAAGTTCCATAATTCCTTCGTATGGAAAAGTTACTTTTGCACCAGCATTAGGAACTATGATTGACAAGACCAACATCAAGGAAAGAACAATGACTGACAAAGGAACAAGAGGGTAAGAGTTCTTCTCAACCAAAGCCCCTTTAATGAGTTTCTCACGGGGGGGGGGGGGGGGGGGGGGGGGTCAGTTGGTAGGCAATATCCTATCATGTCCATTCATATTGGGGAAAAAACTATGATACAAAAATGAGAAAATATATTTCCTTGCATTAAGGGGACAAGGGGGTTTAATTATGTTATATGGAAATACAGATATTTAGGGTATATTTTATTACTTTTTTGCAGAAGTGGTGGAGGGGAGGTAGAGGGAAAACTAGGGGACAAGTTATTGCATCTATGTTTTGCTGCTCCATTCTGCACTCTTCTTTTATTTTCTTACTTAATCTTTCTTGTGAGGTATACATCATCTCTTAGATCTGCTGTGAGGATTTTCACATGGTATCAGAGCATGTTGAGAGTTTAGTCTATCTCCATTCCTGAGATTTTTTTTCAAGTCATTACCAAGATTTCAAGTGCAACAACAGTTGCATCAGTTTTCTGCAGTTTTGCAGCAGTAGCAGTTGCAGATATTCTCTATTGTTTTTGTAGGTCTTCTACAACAGCTTCCATGAATCTGGAAGGAATTACTCCTCTCTCTCCATTCAACTATGATGAGTGGAAACAAATGATGATAGCATATTTGAAGAGACATGGTCGTTTTGATTACAGTATTGAAAGAGAGTTCGAATCCTATGAAGAGGAGAATGATTGGTTAAATGAAGGTTACAGTGCCTATGGAGCAATGTTGTTTTCTATGTCTCGTTGTATGGTAATCCACTTCCTTTCTGCTGAATCTCCAAAAGAGATATGGGCCCATCTGGATGAAATATTTGGAAAACATAATGAAGGGATTGGTGCAAACTATTTTGAGAGAAAGCCCAGTGATGCATTTTCCCTCCTTGATTGTCTCTCTGATCATGATTCAGTATCAAACATATCTCATAATGAATTTGTCCACAAAGAAGAAGAACTTGCAGATTCTACACTCATGCTCTCAATATCTTCTATTTTGAATTCTGTATCGTCTCACACTCTAGAAACTGTAGAGGTTCTTAAATCCTCTCTTGCACAAGAGTCTGTTGGTTTGCATAATGATGATCTATTCAATGTTTTAGAGGTTAAATCAACAATTGGAGGTAATTCATTCGCTCCATGATCACTTACCTCTTATGTAGTACTATATGATCATTTGTACATTGTCTCAGAATTTCATTGAAGATGTAGGGCATTGCCATTCACTTGGGATAATTTCTCATGCATATCATGGTTTTGATCTCACCTCTACTAGTTCAAAGGAGATCTCAAGAAACCATTCATCAAGTCTTGTAGATGATTTAAAATCCAAGCAATAACTATCATGTGATGATTCTTTTGGGCATAATCTCACCTATGATGGTTCAAAGGAGAAAACAAAAGACTATCTACACATTCATGAATTTGATCCTACCTCAACTAATTCGAATCACAGGTTCCAGGATCATCCTCATACCTTTGGATTTGTTCTCATCACATTCGATCTGAAGAGCAAGTACAAGCACATGCTTTTTGAGCATGAACCACTTCTTCCCAAGAAGAAGATACCTCTAGACATATGACCAAGCATCACACCTGCTTGAGTTTGGAGCATTTATTTTTTGGTGTGCCCTATAGTCTCTTTTGAGGGGGGGTATTTTTCCCATGAGGTTTTTCCTCATTTCCTTTTTTCATGGGCTGTTCTTTATTATTCATTGTATTGGGTGACCTTTGGTATCAATTACTAGGGCTGAGGATGGATTAAGGGGGGGTGTTAGGATATTCCTATACTCCATCCTAGTCCTAACAACATTTCCATTATTTTTCATTTCAGTCATGCATGCAGTCATGACATTGCATGCATCCCAGTCATTAGCATGGTGTCCTCCAACACCTAGTCCCCATTTTGCTAGCCTCGAGAGCTTCTTTATGTTCATTTCTAGCCCTCCTAGTGCATGATGCGCCCTCTTTTCACCTACCACATGTGAAAGGCTCCTTCTCTCACCTACCACTAGTGACACTTTAGTTAGTTCCTTGATTTATGGATCTGTTCCCTGATTTGAGGACAGATGGCCTAGTTAACTCACTGAAACACTCTAATGGAACTACCGAGAGCCTAGATTAACTATTTTGACTCCAGTTAGCTCCTCATGACTCTAGTTAGCTCCTCATGTGCCCCCCATCAGTGCTCCATGCATCAGTTACACCTACTACACCCAGTTAGACTCAGTGCGACACATGGTTGATGGTTACTTGTGCTTTGATGATACTCTACTGATTTGATGATCAGTTCATGCAGGATAATTTGAATTTCCACCTTGGCATTCGAATCCTCTCCATTGTATTATTTATTATTCATATTATGATTAATGAATTAGTGAGAGTGATGTTATTCTGCTTCTATCTGAGTTCTATGAACAATCACTCAACTATTCACTCATTATTTTAATAATGTCACACTTTATGTTTTTAGTATTTTTTTAATTATTTAACATGGTTACTATAACTTATCCTACTTTATATTTAAAAATAGTTCCCTTTATATTAACTATAAGAGAAAAATTATATTTATACATTTAAAAATCCCTAAGGAAAACCTAGGAAAGATATTTTTCTTTTTCTTTTTTTAAACAAAAAGGAGAAACTTTATATTAGACACTGATAAAAGATTACATCTGTCTTCTTGTCACCTGGCACATTTGAAACAAAAATATTGCCACTAAGAGAAATTACCATGACTAATATGAGACTTATAGATGGAACGGAGAATACATTTGACCTCCGAAACTTTGACACATAGAGGCCCGAAATTGATAAACTATGACTCATGAACATTACAGCGTGCCTTCATTTCCAAAAAACTAACACCCAGAAAACTAAACAGACTCGATATTATGCCTAAATTGGCTAAAGACTGAAAACTTCTATTATAACAAAGAGAAGACCTATGACCTCCCAAAAACATGCAAAAATATCCAGAGAAATTAAACAGATGGATGAGAACCTTCAGCTTGAGTTGGGGCCTAGTGGACTGTGGTCGCCTTTGGCTGATTTCCAGTGACTATCCCTTTAGTTGGGGTCTTAGCCTGTGGTTTTGCTAGATAATTGAGAATACCTAGATAATTGCTAGGGTTTTTCTCTATGCAACTTAGAGAAAACCAATTGAGGGATCTTATTTACAGATGTGCTAAAAATTTCTCTATATTTTATTAATGGCTCACACTTATCCCCATGTAGAAACTCAATTCGATTGAGATGCACATGGTTTCTTAATTATGATACCATCCTTGTGAACTGCTCTGGTAACTTGCGACTCTTTGATAGCTTTGAAATATCATGTTAGGATAGACTTTGTTGGATAGTTTGATGCTTCAAATAACTTGTCATGAATGTAAATAGTTTAATCGACTCAATTCCACCTCCAAGATTGATGTGATAACCATTCCCATTTAACATGAATAAAAATATGGTTATTAAATCATGTGATAATTTGATTAAATTGAAATGAATGGTGAGTGAAGCAGATTCACTCTATGCCAAACCAATTCACTTTTATATGTCCAATCCCAAAAGAAACTTCACAACAACCAAAAACATTAACTTTGATACCACATAGTCAACAAGATTTGAGTCTTAACATTTATCAATGAGTTGAAATCATTTCTTAACCAATCCAAGGGGGATGAGGTTTTCCTAAATCATTGCACAGCTATGAAATACACTTATCTAGAAGGTAAATTGACCAACTAGAGAGTAAACTATTGAGAGAGGTGTGTACGGTCCTCAACAAGAGAACAACACACCCAACTAGAAACTAAACTTCCCCAACAGGGATAAAAATTAATAGACAAACATAGAAATTCCACAAGCAATACTAATTCACCATGACAATGATAAATGCACACATACAAATTTCCCAAGCAATACCAATTTTTCTTGGCAATGATAAATTCACCTTAGGAAAACCAAAATCACCTTGTAAGCATGGAGAAAAATTCCACGGGCAATACAAATCCCCCTTAACAATGTAAAATTTCCCCAATCAAAACAAAATCACCCTATGGAGAAATAAAAAATTCTCAAAAATTAAAAAAAAAAATCTAGTAGAAGGTAAATCAACCCAAGGAAGGAGGCATTGGGTTTTTATTGCCATTGGTAAGAAAGATGAGAGAGAAATTTCTTCATCCTCTTGAAAATACTTGATTAGAAACATACTATCTTGTAGCAACAACTTTGAAAATGATTCTGTTGATCTCTAATAACGATTGGGCATCCAATGGATGATATTATCTAATTGTTGGAGCTTACATAACTTTGAAAATATAATGAAATTGCAACCATAATACTATTCAAACTACCTACAACTCTCACATTAGTTTTCATAGATCATTGGAAGCCATTAAAGACTCGCGGGAGCTATTTTATCACACAGTAAGCAAATACTTGAACAAAAACGAATCATGCATATCATAAACATTGAAATAAGACAATATTCTACCCTCCCATGGATTTATGTTAAAGTCACCCTTCTCCCTACTTATGCTAATTCTTAATTACAAGAAGAGCATTTATTTTGACTCTAACTCACTTTACAAATCCTGACAAGTGCAAAAGATGTTGAAATTGACAATTTTGCAAATGAAAGAAAAGAAAAATAAATTTGTATAAAATATGAGAAACAAAGTTATGAATTTCCACTAGGGTTCTTGTAAAGGGTGTTGATTGCACTGTATGAAAGGTCAAAAGAGAATTTATTTTCACCATTCTCTAATTTTTCCTTTAGATATTAAGTCCATTAAAATTTTTAATGTAATTTCTTAGGAAGAGAAAGTTGTGGTCTTTAAATTTCTTAGTTGTTTTATTTGTAGCAAACCATAACTAGGTGTTGCAAGATAATATATAGATTTCAATTAGTTGGCTTATAAATTGAGTGGACCTAATGCTTAAGTGTAGGTTCCATCGTTGGTCCCTTGTAAAATAATATAATTTATATTTTATTTTTTCTAAGTTTTTGTTTCCGCATAAAATTTCTAAATATTTTCTAAGTTTTATTTCTGTATAAAATTTTCTGTTTCTTTCTGGTTTTGTTTATGTTCAAAGTTTTCCTTTTTCTCTATTTCCGTTCAAAATAATAATAAAAAATATGTTTTCCTGTGTAGGTAAAAAGAAAGTAAATTCCTTATGCAAACTGGAGATCATACAATTAAATATTTACTTGCAGGTATAACTCATCCATCACAAATTTATAAATTTAACTAATTTTAACAATTAAACATCATGTTTGTTCTTGCAAAAAAAAAATCAAATAAAAATTAAAATACATGTAAAATGAAAATCCTGAACCCTTACTCAACCGTCGATCTTGGTATGCCTCCATGCCAACTGGAGAGGACTCCCTGACCAATCAGCTCCAATAGTTCCTTCTTGGACCCTCGAACCCAAACTGAGTACAAGTTCCAACCAACCAGTGCTTGTCCCTGAATTTTACTAGCCTCCTTATCACCTACCTAGATTTGAAAACATTTTATGTTTGTGGAAAAACATTACCTTAAAACTTATTGTAAGGTTTTATGTTATTGACTAAGGTTGGTCAAGGATGACTGTAATTGAATATTATTATTATTTAATAAATTAAAATAGGAGACACTGGTCCAAAGGGGACTGTTGAAGAGTGTTCACTGACCCACTAGGAGGAATGGAACTTTTGTAGAAGGCAATTGACAAGTTGCAGCATCTGCACTCACTTACTAGCTGTTGCAGGGGGCAACTTCCCTAAAAATGTGGTCATGTTCCCCAAGGATGGTGGAACTGAGCAGGTGGATCATTATTTGTTAAACTGACCCTTAAGACCTAGGCAATCTTATTTATAGCCATCAAATTTGAGAAGGAATCTCACACATTCTCAAGAGGAGACACAATTTTTCTGTGTGGATGCTGAAACTATTATGTTGAGCACACAAGAGATTCTATGAGGGGATTGGCTAACTACTGAGTTGTAGCATGGGACTATCTTATATTGCTTTGTTGTAGAGTGGTTTTGTATGCAAGTCTTCATGATTGCCGAGTTTCAAAGATATTGTCATAAGTTTCTACACGGATTCTTCATCCTGGTGGTTCAGTGAACATACTCGGGGGTCCTAAAGCAAACAAGACTTGGCTGCTTTCAGGAGACGGTTGGGAGGAACAATCTTCTTTGGGTGTTTGTCCACCCTATCAGTTATCAGGTTCTACTTTGTTTTTAATTCATTTACTTATAATATGTTGATCTATTTCTGAAAAATTGTATTTATATGTTATCATAGTTTTTCAGATGTTTTCCTAGTTTCCAGGAATGATAGTTTACTAAACTATCAATCATTTTTGCACAAATGATTGAATAGACAGAACTTGATAAATATAGATTGATGAATATAAATTTCTTCCTGTATTTTTCCTTTCACTTAAAAGTGATGTACTCTAGTACAGGAAGATGTTTAATTAACATAGATTAGAAATGATCTGAATATTTTTAAGACACAATTATTCATTATAATGAATCAAGTGTAGAGTTCATTATATGATGCATACTGTAATAAATTTTTGAATCTCATAAGTTTAACTTTACAGTATTCCTAATTTTTAAATACAGTAGAGTTTATTGTTCAGAATAGAGGAGTTTTCCATAACAGAATGCTGTTCTCATTTACATATAATTATTCAATATAAATATTGATCATTTATAAACAGTTACTATCGAAAACTTAGTAGTAACAATCCACTTTTTAATCATCATAGGTTTTACACAGAAAACACAGTTATAAACTCTAGATAGGTGAATATTGCAATTTATGCTATCATTTATATATAAGTAGATTTTCTCATTTATAAACTGAACAACATACAAAAATAGGACTTGTATTATCGATACATTAAGAAGTTACAATCATATAAACAAGTATACATATGTATAATCCATTTATTCATAGGTCGAATTTCCTTTCATGATATCATTTCTCTTAAGAAAATATAGTATACAGTTTAAATGCAAGATTTATGCAACATAGATTATAACTTTAAGACTATCCTGACACGTTTCAATATCCTTATATTAAACAACGAACAATATCACCATTAAATAAACATAGAAGTATCATTAAAACCCTAATCTAGTATTAATTAATACTTTTCATCAAAATCAAAATCGTAAGTATAGTTCAAAAGCTAGTTCAGAGTCGAACCCTATAACTAGTTAAACAATATACAAACAATGTATTAAAATTGTCAACTATGTTAAGGGTTGAATCCCATAGACAACATCCATTATCAGTTCTTCGTATGAATGAAGTATAAACATACTTTATTATACCATAAATCAAAATGATTATCATAGTATCGATCGACAAAACTAATATAAACTTGTAACGAGGGTTTGAGACTCATATGAGCTCACCCATCGTGTTTATATATATTGAATATTCGTAAACACGATGGGTGAGCTCATATGAGTCTCGAACCCTTGTTACAAGTTTATATTAGTTCTGTCGATTGATACTATGATAATCATTTTGATTTATGGTATAATAAAGTATGTTTATACTTTGTATGACTGAAGTATAAACATACTTTATTATACCATAAATCAAAATGATTATCATAGTATCGATCGACAGAACTAATATAAACTTGTAACGAGGGTTCGAGACTCATCTGAGCTCACCCATCATGTTTATGAATATTCAATATATATATATATATATATATATATATAATAGTCTAGATGACATATTTAAAACAAGAATTCAAGTCTGGTGTAAAGTCACTAGGGTTCGTAAGCCCAACAGTATTCATATGAAAACAATCAACTCGTAAAATGAGAACAATACATCATTAAAAAAAAAGTGAAATCAAATCCCAGTCCAGGGTTCAAGACTCATGAGAATTTCCCCATGAAAAATTTTAGTGCAAAAACAAAACTACGAGCATAAGATTTACAACCATCTACAGGGTAGAGGTTTAGGGTTTAACCCCGCTGCAATCCTTTCATATAAATTCATAAACAAAATACTAAAGCTCATAAACTAAACATTTACAATTTTTTTGATACATTTT
Organism: Larix kaempferi; assembly: GCA_027924585.1. Classification (NCBI taxonomy): domain Eukaryota; kingdom Viridiplantae; phylum Streptophyta; class Pinopsida; order Pinales; family Pinaceae; genus Larix; species Larix kaempferi. The sequence continues at coordinate 3,351,795 of BSBM01000022.1, read as the reverse complement.
TCACAGAGTATTCACCCATGCCAAAGAGCCATAGTAGTCTTGGCATTAATTCGCAGACAGAGACTTTAGTTAATCAAATGAGAAAGTAAATATAGTATTATAAACAATATTAGAACCAAAACCTTCCTAAGGTAGGGTTCAAGGTTGAACCCTCTGGAATAAACTCATTATCATTTAAAAAAAACACAGAGCTGAAATACATTACAGTGATCATTTTAACAAACGAATTAAACCTCAGGGCTTGGCCCAAAACAAACTTCCATAGACATTAAACCTTTATACAAATAGCTAAAAATCGACAGGAAGCCGAAAGCAAAATATTGGCCTTTTTCAACATAAGTTTATAAAAAAACTATCGAGACTGTAAGTCTTTCCTTTTCCATAAAAAAATATTACAACACAGTGTTACTGCTCAGGGATACCCAAGGGTTTCCAAAATACGTTAACAGTTGGTCAAACCCAATGTTGGATTTTAAGCCATAACAACATTACGCTAGCATTGCTGCCCTAACTGGCCGAATGGCTTCCCTTAAAAAAACAAGCAAACACTGGAGGAGGGAAACGCAAAAAAGTAACCCAAAAACTCGTTTACAGAGTTTCCATTTGGGAAAAGCCCGAAGCTTACCGTGGTTCTTCTAACCACTGGTGCTTGATTCTTTTCCTCATAAGCCATCGCCGAGGATACAAGTCATGAGCTGGAAAGATGAACCTTATCCCTTCCAACACAATACGATAATGGTTAAATGATGAACCGTGTAACATAAGTAAGAAAACTCATAAAACTGTAAAGTGAAATAAATTATCGTTGAAAGATATTACCTTCACAGGTTTCGATCTCAGGTTGAGATTTGAACAGTGGTTTCCAACGGATGACTGGGATGCCATAAAAACCCATGAACTGGTACATTCATTACAAACTACCTCTGCAAGTGGTGCTCCTTTAGCACAACGCCCATGGTGGGCGAGAGGGATCAGACCTCTACCACAACGTTGAAGCAAGCATCAAGTGGAAAGACCAAACCCTCCCGCGCAGTGTTAGGGTTCTTCCCTATACGTGGAAGGCCATAACTCATTGTTCACGTGGTCACATTCAATGCATTACCTACCACCACTATCGTTTATATTTTTAACCATTGCACTATAGTCCAAGCACGTAATTGCCATCGTGGTTTAATACTTAAGCATTGTTCCTAAGTTAACCACTTTTCCTATAGTTTGAATCATTTCTTTTGGAACACCATCGAGATTTGGTTAAGGATCTCCAATCCTAACATAAGATTGGACCAAGTTTATAATTATACAATAATATAACCTGGTCAAGAATTGTCTAGTACCTTGATCATTATACCAACCACAAACCTTATTGTAAACCAGACCTGTAACCTTGTAACATACCTTTTTAGCTGGAAAACATTTTGTGTTAGCAAACATTATTATAACTTTTATTGTAAAGTTTCAAGTTGGACAGGTGTCCAAGGATGATTGTAATTTGCACAATATATTATTATTAAATAAATAAAATAGGAGACAAACACCTAAGAGGACTATTGAAAGAGTGGTTGCTGATCCACTAGGTGGAAAGGAATCTGGGGTAGAAGGCAATGGACAAGTGGCAACATCATGATCCAACTAACTAGTTGTTGGTATGGGACAACTCCCTTGAAATGTGGTCATAGTGCCCTGAAAGATGGGACTGGAGCTTGAGGCTCATTTATTCCAAACTGACCACTAAAAGACCTAGGAAGTCTATATAATAGCCATCAAATATTGAACTGAGGTTCATCACTTTTCTTGACGTGGAAATTTACCTTGGGGTTTTGTTGTGTTTGCACCCAAGAGATTTGATGAGGGGATATGCTATGTTGTTGATCATGTTATGAGTCTGCCAAACTCTTATTGAGTTCAGGAGGTTGATGCTGAGTGGAGAAGGCATTTTATTTCAGGAGGTTGATGCCGAGTGGAGAAGGAATTTTGAGTGCCTTGCTTCTACAAAGACTCCACCCACTTATTGGATCAGTAATCAGGCTCGGGGGTTCACTAGAAGTCAACAGTTGAGCTGCTTCTTCTGAAGCAGGTTGAGAGGAACAGGCCTCCTTGGGTGTTTGTCGGCCCTATCGTCTTTTACAGGTTCTATGGTCTTATCTATTTTTATTTTTAAGTTATGTTATCTAATTTTTGTATATTTACAGTTCTGTTGTTTATTTAACTTTCACTGTTTATTTTTGTGAGTTTATTTTAGTTTCCTATTTAATTTTATAATTCTGTATAAATTGAAATAATTGAATAAAATACTCTCTGCATTTTTCCCCATGCAAAAAGGAACAACATCATACTCTAGTATAGAGAGAGATTAAGGTATATAGATATGATAGGCAAAATTGACAAGATGATAGAAGTACCATTCTGTATATTAGTTAATTTATCTACTGATAACAGTTAGTATTATTTCTACATTCCTTAACATTACTGTTTTTATTTCCATATTTTTACTTCATCAAATAGAAATTTATTGTCGTAAAAATATTATCACTGTTCTTTATATTTATTATTGAGATCATTGTCAAAAACAAAATTTGTAAATGGTTGTTTAAATCTCATCATAACAGAACTGATATATCTTTTCTAGTTTCAAGTTAGGGTTTATAATTTTCCATTATTGCACACAGAGAACAGATAAGCAAACAAAAGTCTCTTATCACAAACCTAGGGTTTCATGTTTCACATATTCATATAACCATAAATTAAAAACACACAAATGCAATTCTGTCTATAGAATCGAGCTGGTTAAACAAGCTCCCTGTCATTTCATCATTTTATTAACAATAAACAAACCAAAATTTACATCAAAATCATTACTGTAGGTCGGATATATTTATTTTCAAATATCATCTCGAAAGTTTAAGACTTTACAATGTCTGCACGAACAGAGTCAAACAAATTCACAAAATACTAGTTGACGTCGAAACGTATCAATGAGCACATCAACATCTAAACATTTTAGCCAAACCCTAAACCCTGACAAGTTTTTAAATCGAAAACATAAGTATTTCATACATATTGACAACGAGGCATTTAGGTCGAAGCCTTCACTTATTTCAACACTTAACCATTGATTAAACAACAGTAACAACATTTTTCATTATAGACACTTTGTTTACGATGTGCTTTCCCATCGTTTAAACATTTTCATGAGTTCAAAGTCCATAAAGAAACGAAAGCAACAAGTGTGATTAAAACCTAGTTGCACAAACATTACCATTTTACACAGAGACTGTTTAAACATGAATTATTTCCACTTCATAAACCAATGAGTTATAGGTTTCATTCACGGGCCAAGCCCCAAAACTACAAACACAAAACAGTCACGGTCACATAGTTTGCAAAAAGATCTTTTATATTATCATCTCAACAGAGTCTGAAACCCTACTCAAACAAAGGAACATTGCCAAGTTCAAAACCCAGAACCCAAACCCTGTACATTAACATATCAACTATTACATCGACTCTGCAAACTAAGAAGCAACCTAACACAGGCGTAACAAGAAACAACCCAGATTTTCAACCATGATTTCCATAACAGTTGTTACAACGTTTTCCACGAATCTGCCAGGAGAACCTATGAGGATTTTCCAACGGGGCTTACCAATTTAATTCGCATGCTATCCATTGCCATCAACCCAGCACTGTGAATACAGAATGATGGCAGTACCTGCCACAAGAACTGCATGGAGTCAATAACGATTTTAAATGAATGTTGACAAATCAAAGAAACGTATTACATAACTTGGAAACGAGATGACTTACCTTGCATTCAATAGCCGATTGGAATGCTTCTTGCTTCCAAAACCTTCAACCAACGCGACGAAGGTGACATGCAACTGAACCACAACCAAGCTCGGAGTCAAAACCTCACCACTAACCTAAACTGTCACCTGACGAAAGCCACAGGGCTTCATTGTTACACACACAGTAAACTCAAGCACTTATACAGTGGTTTTACATTTAAATTTACATAGAATGTAGACTCAGTACCATCCAAAACCACGCAGGGTCAAGCCCTGTAAACCAGCGGCCTATCGACCTCTTCCCCAAACGAAAATCACAAAATGAATGCACGAAGGCAACAATAAATGTTATGAAGATTGACTTAGTGCTTTTACACATCTCAATGATCGAGACAATGAGATCAACGATCAAGTATGAGCCAACATAACCACGATAGTACCAAGGTAGAGATACAACCAAACCAAATCAATAACTTCATTTAATACCCAGAACAGTCGGATGCCATATCACCTAGGGCTGAGCTTATAGCTCGGTGATGCATCACCAATTCTTACCACTGTTATCACATGGAGCCAGAACACGTAGGTGCCAGCGTAGCAACCACTAACATCACACAGGATTGAATTTAAAGCTGAGATCTCACGGAGAAATCTGCTAGAGCCTCGACTGCAATAACATTTAATTCATATCAGCATCGAGTTATGGTGACAGCACAAATCTCGGGATAGTATCACTGCCATACAACTGTATTACAACCACGATATAAGCCATCAAACCATAGGATACATTTATTTCAACACCATAAAACAATGATGCATAGTTCTAACCATAGGGTAGTATCACGACATTGCATTCACGCTATAAGAGTATTAACTATGTTCTAAGTTCACATAGTTCATATGTATTGCACATTTGAGCCATAGGGTTTACATATAACATTTCAACAATGATATTCGCATAGTTTCCATAGGTTATCAAAACAATGGAATCGATATATTTTATATATAAAGCATGTATTAGAAATCGATAGATTGCCTTAGTAAGGTAGGCACTACTACAAAGTTTAACACTTAAACTCATGCATTTAAATAAACGTGCAATCACAATTATATTAGCTAGGTCACTTACATAAGGATAATGTAAGGAGAATCTAACCCTCACACTATATAGAAAGATAGGGTTTGCCACCAATCCTATGTGTCGCATGCAAGTACGTCTAGTAGCATCTTGTTATCAGATGATACATCAGAACATCATCACTTTAGCATTTCAAGACTTATTACAATGCAGCTGTCACTTCCAGGAGATTCACTTAATTCTAATGATGACACTATCATTCATAAGATCAAACTTGTCGTATTTTCAGAATGATAAACTAAGTTACGATACCACTGATCCTACCAACAGATACAACGAGTATAACATTGCTAGCGACACATACAATTATTACCATGAAGACCATACAAGTTGACGAAGTTAAACCGAAGTTACATACCATCGACATCTTCTTGCACGACAGATTATATAATTATCTTAAACACAGAGACGACAAGTTGAAGCTTATAACTTGTCTTGTAAAAACTGGAATTACTCTATTGCCTTACCTGCAGATCTGCGAAAGAAAGAATCCAATGCTTTAGCTTTCAAAGCTAAGTAAACCCAAGGGCACCCGGTAGGAACCTCTTCAGAAATATGCAAACAAATTCATCAGTATTTTTACTAGATCTTTACACATAACGAAATAAACATTGTTCTGTCGCATCTTACTTACAACCAAGTACATTTTCATGTTTAAATTAAATACGACAATTTTATGAAGCGGGTATCATCTATTAGTTAATTATTTATCATTCTGCAGATAGCATTTATCTTATAGAATAGGCTATATCAAAAAAAAAATTATTTTGCGATTTTTGGGATGTTACATGTGGTATCAGAGTGCAAGTTCAAACTCTAGGCCTGATTGAGGCTCATTCGCACAAACAGAAAAATAAATCAGAAAGTTTATGTTACTAACTTTTGTAATTTAATTTAATTTTTGCACAGAATAGATGGAACTTTAATTGCAGGTATGGAAATACCAAAGAAATCAACAGAGGACATATCTCCTCGTAATGAACGTATTAATCATAATAACATTGAAGGAATTTATGTTGAGTTAAACAATCAGTCTTCTGAAATTTTACGCACTGTACATGATTTAAAATCTGAGTTAAAAGCTGTTAAAGAAGAAAATGAACAAATCCTTAAGGTACAGGAAGAGTTACAACATAATTTAAAAGGAAACTGTCATAGTGATGAAAAAGGTAGAAAATCAGAATTTAAGGCTGATTCTGAAATAATGTCCCACCAAGCATAAGAAAACAAGAAATGATAAAAGGAACAGTTACTCATCCTCTAAATCTGATTCAAGTAATGAAGACATGAATTATGATAGCAGTAACAGTGAATGCTGCTCTAAAAAGAGAAAACATAAGCATCATGAACAAATTACTGGGGAATTTAAAAAGATTAAACCATCTACTTTTAATGGTGAAAGTGAGAAGGGTGAGATAGCAGAAGCTTGGTTGTCTGGAATGAAAAAATACTTTAATATTTATGATTACTCTTCTCAACTGAAAGCAAGGATGGCTATTTACAATCTGACCGGAAATGCATATATCTGGTGGCCAGATTTTAAAAGAATCAAGAGCATAAAAGAAAAATAAGTAACTTGGATTATGTTTAAAAGTTTGTTTAAAAAGAAGTTTTTGTCGGAACAGTACTTTGAAGATAAGTCAAAAGAGTTTTACAATTTAAAGTTGGGTACAATGAACATGAAAGAACTGTGCAGCAAGTTCCTTAGCTTGCTGAGGTACGTGCCCTACATGGTTGAGGAAAAGCCTAAAGTGCAAAGGTTTCTCAGTTGTTTACCTTTTAATATAAAAGATCATATTGAGTATGATAATCCTTCCACTTTGGAAGAAGCCATGAGGAAGGCAAATTTTTGTTTTGATCAAAACAAAAAAAGAGAAGGAACAACTGGCTGGAAGAACAGTAAGACTAATCAGTATGATTATAAAAAGAAGAATTTTAATCAGAATGCTGGAGGTTTTAAGAAAAATTTTAATAACATAAATTTTCCTAATAATTACCGAAATAATACATCTCAGAATTCTACTGCTGCAAGAAATGTACCTAATAATAATAATCACAGCAATAACAATAACAATAACAACAGGTATGCTGAACAGAAAGGACCCATAAAGTGCTATGAATGTGGCGGACCACATAAGAGAGCAGATAGCCCATGCAACAAGAGGACAGCCAACAACATTCATGCTATGCAAGCAGAACCTATAGTTGGAGATATCGCAAGCAAAATGCCCAGGATAAATGCAGCATTGGAGAACCGTCAAGCGGACCATCAAGCATCCATGGTCGAAATTGAAGGTATGATACAAAACGAGTCTATTTCTATTTTAATAGATCCAGGTGCAAATCTAAGTTATATTTCACCTACTTTAGTAAACCGTTGCAAGTTGAAAACAGAGAAATTTGATAATGCATGGTTAGTTCAGCTTGCAATAGGAACTAAAAGAAAGGTTACAGATTTTGTTAAGAATTGTGAAGTATTTTTAAATCAGTTGAAAACACAAGTTAAGCTAAATGTTTTACCCTTAGGGTCATATGATTTGTTGATATGCATGGATTGGCTTGAACAACATAGAGTTATACTGAATTGTTATGATAAATATTTTACATGTATAAATAATGAAGGTAATTCAGAAATAGTAAAAGGAATTCATAGACAAATTTCAGTAAGGAAGATTTCTACCTTACAAGTAAAGAGAGCTTCCAGAAAAGGTTGTAAATTGTTTGCTATTAATGTTGTTAATGATGAGCATACATCTAAAGAAGACAAGTTAAAACTAGAGGATATTCCCATCCTTAGGGACTTTTCTGATGTATTCTCGGAAGAAATTCCAGGATTACCTCCGAAAAGAGAACTTGATTTCACCATTGAGTTAGTACCCGGTGCGGGTACCAAACTCAAAGGCCCCCTATAGGATGAATATTCTGGAGTTAAATGAGTTAAAATCTCAGCTGAAAGAATTAATAGATAAAAACTATGTAAGGCCCAGTGTGTCCCTTTGGGGAGCACCAGTAATATTTGTTAAAAAGAAGGACGATACCTGTTTGGGTACACAGGGTACTACCAAAGGACCGAACACCAAGAGCAACCACTTCACACAAATAGATCACAGATCAACACACCGATGTTTTGACGTGGTTTAAACCCTCTTGAGGGAAACACTCCACGGCCCCGGCCAACTATCTTCTACGGGACAATTTATTATGCAAAGAAAGAAAGTTACAAATGAGCTTCTCATAATCGATCAACTAAACAATGACCCTCCATGCTCTTTAAATAGAGATCATGTACAAATCGGGTGTTAAGCCACGGATCAAGGTTAGGTTTGATCTAAAAGAAGTTGAGCCGTCGGATCACTCTATGTCGGAAACATATCGTGACCGTCGGATTAAGTATTTACAAATGCATACTAAAGAAACACACTATCCCTAACAGATATATTACACAAGTTGATCCTAACTAACTCCTAAGTGTCTAAATATCCTAACATTCCCCCTTAAGAACAACTTGGGATAGGATTGAAGGATTTACAAAAGTGACACTATTAGGAGAAGGAAGGAGGCATTAGAGCCTATCCACACTTAATGCAAGTTTCTGAACTCCTAACATAGATCAACGTTTAGAAAACTTCGCTTCTGTAAGAGACTTGGTGAAGATGTCTACAACTTGATCATCTGTAGGGAAAAAGAGCACTTCAAGAACACAATCATGAACAAGATTTCTGATGAAGTGCATATGTAGCTCAATGTGTTTGCTGCGTTGCTGTAGAACTGGATCTTTGGCAAGCTTGATGGCACTTTGATTGTCGCACCAAAGTGTAGTAGGATGCTGCTGCTCGAATCCAAACTCTGAAAGGATCTGTCGAAGCCATAAAGCTTCCTGACTGGCATTAACTACTGCTCGATATTCTGCCTCTGCTGAAGAAAGAGCAAGAGCTTGTTGTTTCTCACAAGCCCAAGTAATAGGTCCAAATCCCAGACTGAAAACATAACCTGTAGTAGACTTTCGATCATCAGGATCACCGGCCCAATCTGAATTAGTGAAACCAACCAACAAAGGTTTCCCCCCTGTACTGTAACGAATCCCAAACTGAACTATACCTCGAATATATCGAAGTATTCTTTTAGCTGCTTTCTAGTGACTTTCATGAGGTGTCTGCATATAACGGGAAACACGACCAACGGCAAAGGAAAGGTCAGGATGGGAATGAGTCAAGTATAAGAGACTACCAACAAGCTGACGATACAAGGTGGCATCGACTTCAGGTGAAGTACAAGTGGCAGAAAGTTTGACTCCGGACTGGAAGGGAGAAGGGGTTGGTGTACAATCTTCCATGTGAAAGTGACGAAGAAGGTCACAAGCATACTTAGGCTGAGAAAGAAAGATTCCTTCTTTGGTTTGCAGGACTTGTAGACCAAGACAATAATGCAAATGTCCTAAGTCTGACATTTCAAAATTTTGTTTAAGACTAGATTTGACATGGGTTATAAGCTTAGGGTCACTACCAGTAAGAATAAGGTCATCAACATATAGAACAAGTATGATGAGATGGTTTCCTACTTTCTTGGTATAGACATTGGGGTTAGAATGGCATCTAGAAAAACCAGTGTCAAGGAGAAAGTTATCCATTTTGGCATACCAAGCTCTAGGAGCTTGCTTAAGGCCATATAAGGATTTCTTAAGGCGGCAGACAAGGCTAGATTTATTCTTAACATATCCAAGAGGTTGTTCCATGTAAATTTCCTCCTGTAAATCACCATGTAAGAAGGCAGACTTGACATCCATTTGATGGGCTTCCCAGTTGTGTAAGGCTGCAAGGGAAAGAACAAGGCGGATGGAGTTCATTTTTGCGATGGGAGAAAAGGTTTCATTGTAGTCAATCCCTTCAACTTGGGAAAAACCTTTGGAAACTAACGTTGCCTTAAGTTTTTTAACACTTCCATCTGATGCATACTTAGTTCTATAGACCCATTTACATCTGACAAGTTTTCTTCATTTTGGAAGAGGTGCAAGATCCCAAGTATCATTCGCCATTAAGGAACGATATTCTTCATCCATGGCTGCATCCCAATCTGGATTTCTTGAAGCTTCTGCAAAAGTTTCTGGATCATGATTCTTGAAAACTTGAGCCAAAAGAGAAGAGGCTCGCTGAAACTGAGAACGTGTTCGATGTTGATCTCTAGGATCACCGGTAAGATCACCAGCTGCTTCACATGTTGAATGGACCCATCGAGGAAGCACTTGTGCTGGTGCAACTGGAGGAACATGAGCAGGAGGAGGTGGATTGTCATCCTCACTGTCATTATCAGAAATTGGAGTTGGAAACCTATCAAGGAAGTTGGAAGAAGAAGAAGAAGGCACAAACGCCGAATCAGGCTCGCAGGCCAAAGATGGCACAATCGCCGAGTTAGGCTCATAGGCCAAGAGATTTTCATCAAATTTAACATCTCTTCTAATGATTATATCATGAGAATGTGGTTGAAGAATTCTATAACCCTTTACATCTTCAGAATATCCAACAAATATGCACTTTTCACTTTTAGGCTGCAATGCTTTCCGTTTTTCATTTGGAATGTGAGCCCATGCTTCACTACCAAACACACGAAAGTGACTTACATCAAGTTTAGTTTTATTCCATGCTTCTTCCGGTGTTATACCTTGTAATGCTTTTGTGGGGGTGCGATTAACTATGTAATTTGCACAATTTATGGCTTCAACCCAAAATTGAAGACTTAGTCCCTTAGATTGGATCATACAATTAGCCATTTCTTATAAAGTGTAGTTCTTCCGCTCAGCTACACCAATTTTTTTTGGTGTATATGGAACAGTGTGTTGTTGTTGGATGCCTTGTTCAGTGTAGAAAGTAGTGAACTGTTTGTTAACATATTCTCTTTCATTGTCAGATCTTAACTTAATAATTTGATGACCAGATTATTTTTCAACAAGGGCCTTGTAGGTCAAGAACATGTTAAATACTTCACTCTTAAGTTTTAGGAAATAAACCCAAGTGCGTCTGGTGTAATCATCAATGAAAGTTAAGAAATATTTGAAACCAGAAAATGAAGTAGATGGAAGAGGACCACACAAGTCACTATGCACAAGCTCCAAGGGAACCGAGGCGTGCCAAGAGGCACGTTTGTCAAAACTATCCCGATGATGTTTTTCGAGTACACAATCGGAACAAACACCATCCCTGCAAGATACCATCGGAAGACCTGTCACCATATTGTCTTTACATAGTTGTTGCAATGAGCGATAATTTAAGTGACCAAATCGCTCATGCCAAAGTTTGCTCAAGTTATCACTATGAGCAACAAAAACTGAAGGGAAAGGTGATGACCCAAAGTTGTTAAACTTGTACAACCTGGTAATATCATCAACAATTCCGGTAGCTAGGACCTGTTGAGGATCTTTAAAATCCTTGATTACAACTTGGTGAGGTGTAAAGGTCACAGTTTTACCTTCACTAGAATGAGTGATCTGATAGACTGATAACAAATTGCAGGAAATTCTTGGAACACATAGTACATCACTAAAATGACCATTATCTACTGGAACTGTTCCAACTCCTACAACACTTAGAGATCTATCATCACCAACAAATATTTGTTTGGTGTTACATTCATGCATAGTAGAAAAGATGGCTTGATCCTTAGCCATATGATAAGATGCTCCAGAATCAATGAGCCATTCATTTGAAGTAGAAGAAGAAGATGCATTATAAGAATAACTAGAAGCACAAAGTGCATGTCCATGAGAGGCAGATTCTGAAGACGAATCTAGGCTGATGTGGTGATTCTTCATTGCTGCTTCCAAGGCTGCCATCTTCTTGAAACACTTAGATTCATCATGATTATCTTTCCCGCAATAGATGCAATGACGCTCAGTCTTCTTGCCTTTTGGCTTGGATCCTTTGTCATGTTTTAAAGAAGGAGCTGACTGAGAGGGTTTGGGACCCTTGTTTGACTTATTATTGCAAAAATTTTGTTTCTTGGGAGGCTTGGACTTTTCTTTCTGTTGGGACAATAAGGCTTTCCCAGATGTATCTGCATTGTTGATTATTCCAAGATGAATGAGTTTATCTTGTTCCCTAATCAAGAAATCACAAAAGGATTCAAGACTAGGCTCTTGATAGCTAGCTGCATTCAAGGATGCTTTCATGGAGTAAAATGTAGATACAAAAACAAAATATGCAGGTCCAAGTTTGGAAAGAATATGATAAATGCATTGTTTGTCTTCCCTCTCAATCTTACATTCTGTACATACGAGTTTAAGAGTTTTGTACTTAGATAAATAATCTTGAATGCATGAAAAGTCACTTGGATTTAAATAAATCAACTCATTTTCGAGTTGGTGACCTCGAATTTTATTGTGTTTACCAAACATAGATTCCAACTTGTCCCAAGCAGCATTAGGTTTATCAATTCCAGATATGTGGAATCGCAAATCAGTAGAGATTGACATCCCAATCAATCCACGAGCTTCATCACATCTATTTGCCCATTTTATTTTCTTATCATCATCATTGGGTTCTTTTTCTTTTGCTGAGGTAATTCTGAAAAGTCCCCTACTTCGTAGAACATCCTCCATGCGAGATTTCCATGAGAAATAGTTGGAACTGTTAAGTAGAATATCACAAGGGGCGGCCATATTTGTAACTTAATGGCTGTAAAAGCAGAAAACAATAGTCTGGATGTGAAGAGCTCGAAAAAATAGGCGGTTTAAAAAAAACAACACTGAAAACTGACTCTGTATGATGAAGTTATGCTTGAACAAAGAAACTGTTAAAGATGTCCCCAATAGTGACGTGGCAGCTAGAGAATGTCCAGCAAAAAAGAACCCCCCTCTTCCCAAGATGAACCTTTTGACAATCACTTTACAAGAAAGTTGCTTTAAGTGAACCACTTTTGTAAAATAAGTGATTTCACTTTTACAATGATATTACTTTTAAATAGTGCAACAATAAAAAAAACCTAAGTGACTCACTTGTATTTTTATTTTTTTATTATTTAAGTGAGATGCATTTTTCCAATAAAATAACTTGAAAATAGAAATTGCATGCACTTTTTCTTTTAAAAGTAACTTCCTAAGACTTGAACTCAAGACCTATTAAGGAATAAAGCAACTTTGAACCAAGTGAGCTAGATTAAAATGTATGTAAAATATGAGAATGAGGAAGGGGACTTTTTTTTGTTTTTACTCTTCTTGCTCGGTTTGCGTGCATGCCCTTTTTCCTGCAAAACAAACCACAAATCGAAACAAAACAAAAAAACTTTTCCACACTTGTGGAGTTAGATCTTGTTAGTTTGCCCGGAAAGTCTACGTTTTCTCTCTGTTTCTGATTTGCCGAGATCACGCAAGGTGCACGGCAAAGAGCATACGTAGCCGAGAAAAACCCTTTCCCTTTCTGTTTCTGATTTGCCGAGATCTCTCAAGGTGCACAGAAAAGAGCATATGCAGACGGGAAAGCAACAATCCGAACCCAAAAAAATCTAACAGTAAAAAATGATGAAATATGAGATTTTTTCCTTTTAAAAAAAGAAAATAAAAAAATGCGTCACTGTAACATTATACCTTCAGATCTGATGAAATACGCGTTTCTGGAGCAACTGGGAACCGTTTTCGATCAAACGAAAACTATTTACCAATAGAAACGACGCTCCAGACGCAATGGAACACCTCCCATAGCCAAGAAATGCACAGAAATACCAGAAATAGAAACCCTTTCAAGTTTCGGCAACAACGGTTCAAGATCTAGATCATAACTGGAAGCGGCACTTCATAAAAGCTCTGATACCATGTTCGGGTACACGGTACTACCAAAGGACCGAACACTAAGAGAAACCACTTCACACAAACAGATCACAGATCAACATATCGATGTTTAGACGTGGTTTAAACCCTCTTGAGGGAAACACTCCACGGCCCCGACCAAATAGCTTCTACGGGACAATTTATTATGCAAAGAAAGAAAGTTACAAATGAGCTTCTCATAATCGATCAACTAAACAATGACACTCCATGCTCTTTAAATAGAGCTCATGGACCAATCGGGTGTTAAGCCACGGATCAAGTTTAGGTTTGATCTAAGAGAAGTTGAGCCGTCGGATCACTCTATGTCGAAAACATATCGTGACCGTTGGATTAAGTATTTACAAATGCATACTAATGCATACTAAAGAAACACACTATCCCTAATGGATATATTACACAAGTTGATCTTAACTAACTCCTAAGTGTCTAAATATCCTAACAATACCATGTGTTTGTGCATTGACTACCATCAGCTTAATAAAATGACAATTAAGAACCGGTATCCTTTACCCCACATAGATGATCTATTTGATCAAGTACGCGGAGCAGAGATATTCACTAAAATTGACTTAAGGTCGAGTTATCATCAAGTCCGGATAAAAGACGAGGACATATTCAAAACTACATTTAGAATGTGTTATGGACACTACAAGTTCATAGTTATGCCTTTTGGGCTAACCAACGCACCGGCAGTATTCATGTGTTTAATGAACAACATTTTGCATAAATATTTGGATAAGTTTGTAGTGGTATTCATTGATGATATTTTGGTTTAATAAAAAACTAAAGAAAAGCATGACGAACATTTAAAAATCATTTTACAAGTACTCAGAGATCATTAGCTTTACGTTAAGTTCAGTAAGTGTGATTTCTATAAAGATAAAATTCAGTATTTGGGTCATATAATTTCTAAAGATGGTATTTCTGTTGATCCTGATAAAATAAAGCTATTAATGAATGGCCTGTCGCAAAAGATGTAACTGATGTACGGTCATTCATGGGAATAACGGGTTATTATAGAAAGTTTATTGAAGGGTTCTCTAGAATTGCTAATCCCATCACTTCTTTCCAGAAGAAGGGTAACGCACCAGCAGTGTTCATGTGTTTAATAAACAACATTCTGCATAAATATTTGGATAAGTTTGTAGTGGTATTCATTGATGATATCCTGGTTTAATAAAAAACTAAAGAAGAGCATGACGAACATTTAAAAATCATTTTACAAGTACTTAGAGATCATCAGCTTTACGCTAAGTTCAGTAAGTGTGATTTCTATAAAGATAAAATTCAGTATTTGGGTCATATAATTTCTAAAGATGGTATTTCTGTTGATCCTGATAAAATAAAAGCTATTAATGAATGGCCTGTCCCAAAAGATGTAACTGATGTATGGTCATTCATGGGAATAACGGGTTATTATAGAAAGTTTATTGAAGGGTTCTCTAGAATTGCTAATCCCATCACTTCTTTGCAGAAGAAGGGTAACGCACCGGCAATGTTAATGTGTTTAATGAACAACATTCTGCATAAATATTTCGATAAGTTTGTAGTGGTATTCATTGATGATATCCTGATTTAATCAAAAACTAAAGAAGAGCATGATGAACATTTAAATATCATTTCACAAGTACTTAGAGATCATTAGCTTTACGCTAAGTTCAGTAAGTGTGATTTCTATAAAGATAAAATTCAGTATTTGGGTCATATAATTTCTAAAGATGGTATTTCTGTTGATCCTGATAAAATAAAAGCTATTAATGAATGGCCTGTTCGAAAAGATATAACTGATGTACGGTCATTCATGGGAATAACGGGTTATTATAGAAAGTTTATTGAAGGGTTCTCTAGAATTTCTAATCCCATCACTTCTTTGCAGAAGAAGGGGAAGAAATTCATATGGGATCAAAAGTGTTAAGACAACTTTAATAAGTTAAAAGAATTGTTAACTACTACACCCATCTTAAAAATTGCAGATCCTAATAAGGATTTCATCATATGCACGGATGCATGCAACGAAGGACTTGGAGGGGTCTTAAGTCGAGAAGGTCATGCAATTACTTTTGAGTCAAAGAAGTTAAAAATACATGAAAATAAGTATGCAACATATGATCTTGAGTTGGCAGCCGTGATACATGCTTTAAAAATGTGGCGCCATCATTTGATCGGAAGAAAATTCATTTTAATGACTGATAATAAGGGTTTAAAGTATTTATTGGATCAAACAAATCTTAACGCAAGGCAAGTTAGGTGGTTAGCTTTCCTTAGTGAGTACGATTTTGAGATCCATCACATTAATGGAAAGGAAAATAAGGTTGCTGATGCATTGAGCAGAAATGCTAGATTGAGTTTTGTGGTAGCAATTAGTACTTTTAAAACTGATCTGGAAAATCAGATCGAAAAAGGAATTAAGCAAGACGAAAATTACCAAAAATTACATGATAAAGTGGCTGAAAATTCATCTGAAAATGTTATAACAGATTACGGTATTAATGAAAAAGGCTTCTTAACTTACAAAAACAGAATTTATGTGCCTAATTTTTCGAAGGTTAAGTTGCTGATTTTAGATGAAGTTCACAAGAGTCCTTATTTAGGGCATCCTCGTTATCAGAAAATGATAACTATGTTAAGAAAGGAGTACTTTTGGCCCAACATGAAGAGTGAAGTTGCTGAATATATAGCTAGATGCTTTGACTGTCAGACTATTAAAGCTGAACATAAACATCCAGCTGGGCTATTGCAGCCCTTACCAATTCCAGAATGGAAATGGGAAATTATAAGCATTGACTTTATTACAGGTTTGCCTAAAAATCAGAAGCAGAATGACTCAATTATGGTTATTGTTGATAAACTTAGTAAAGCTGCTCATTTTATTCCTCTTAAAACTACTTTTAAGGCTTCTAACATTGCAGATATTTTCATGAAGCAAATTTTTTGCTTGCATGGAATTCCAAAGGTAATTATTTCAGACCGAGACTCTAAGTTCACTGGTAACTTTTGGACAACACTGTTTAAAGGATTAAATACTAAATTAAATTTCAGCACTTCTTTCCACCCACAAACTAATGGTCAAACAGAAAGAGTAAATCATATTTTGGAAAATATGTTAAGATTGTATGTTAAAGATCAGTGATCTAAGTGGGAAGATTACTTGCACTTAGCAGAATTTGCCTACAATAATAATTATCAAGCATCTGCTAAGTTAAGTCCATTTGAAATTTTGTATGGAAGAAAATGTTGTACTCCAATTTCTTGGGATAATCCTGTAGATAGATTGATGTTAGGACCAAATTTATTGAAAGAAATGGAGCTAACCATGAAACAGGTTCAAGTTAACTTAAAAGTTGCCCAAGATCGACAGAAAAGCTATGCTGATTTGAAACGCGTAGAAAGAGAATTTAAGGTAGGAGACCATGTTTTTATAAAGGTAAAGCCCAAGAAAAGTTCTTTGAAGCTTGGGAGCTGTGCTAAATTAGCACCAAGGTATTGTGGACCATTCAAAATCCTATCAAGAATAGGAGCTGTTGCATATCAATTGACATTGCCATATAATTTAAAAATCCACAATGTTTTTCACGTTTATGTTTTAAAGAAGTATGTGCACGATGCTACTCATGTGCTGAAATGGAATGACATACAGGTTGAACCCGAAGGATATTTTCAGGTGGAACTGGATTGTATTCTCTACCGGAGAAAAATTATGCTTCAGAATCGCACCATAGGGCAGGTAAAGGAGCAATGGAAGCACCTTAGCCCTGATGAAGCTACTAGGGAACTGGAAAGTAATATGCGGGCAGCATATCCGGTTATGTTCCATGAGGAACTTGATGATGAATAAGCAACATTGAGGACGATGTTGAGCTTAAGAGGGGGTGTTTATAACATACCCTTTTAGCTGGAAAACATTTTGTGTTAGCCATCAGAGGAAATTTGGGGTCTAAAATGGGCCTCCTAAGGAAAATAATAATAAAAGCCACATCACACTACAAATATGCCATGTCACACTAAGTTACAGGTGTTATCTAGTGAAGGTCAACCTATAATATCTCATTAATGGTGGTTGACAAGTATGTTGGGTTTGTGTAGAGTTAAGAGATGATGGTTGAAAATAATAATGAAAGGTTTAGATTCTTGTGCATACACAATAAATGATATGCTGGTAAAAATTTTAAATCTATATTATAATTTTATTTTTTTAAATAAATGTACCACTACTTCTTTTTATATATTTAATACAATTATTCAAGGATACGGTTGTTCGTTGGTGGGGATTGATGGATTTCATTCCATCCACCTGGGTTCAATTCCATTGAGACATTTTCTAGCTTGGATGACCCTTAAACAAATCTAGTTGGAAAACCTTTTTCGCTGAAAAATATATTTAATAAAATTTAAAACTAAAAAAAAAACTAAAATTATAATGAAAAAATATAATTACAATAATACTAAAAATAAAAATCACTATTTTTATTTTTTACGATCACTACTTCAAAGTCTTTTAAAATGCTATGGAGTAAGATTGAAATAATAAAAACATTTATATAACTAATCTCTTAAAAATAAAAATAAATAAATTTAAAAAAATGTCATAAATAAAAGAAAAATAGAAGAGAGATAAAATAATATTTCTCTATTTTTGCGATAAATTTCTCCTCCGAACTCGGAATTTGAAGTTTTTGGTACCATTGGAAAGGTCAACCTTTTGACCTTTCCAATGGTACCAAAAACGTCAAATTCCAAGTTCGGAGGAGAAAGTTATCGCAAAAATAGCAAAATATTATTTTATCTCTCTCCTATTTTTCATTTTTATTTTATATGATCATCACTTCAAAGTCTTTTAAATGCTAGTGGAGTAATCTTGAAATAATAAAATCATTTATATAAATAATCTCTTAAAAATAAAAATAAATAAATTTTAAAAAGTGTCATAAATAAAAGAAAAATAGGAGAGAGATAAAATAATCTTTCGCTATTTTTGTGATAACTTTCTCCTCCAAACCAATGGTACCAAAAATGTTAAATTCTGAGTTTGGAGGAGAAAGTTATCACAAAAATAGCGAAAGATTATTTTATCTCTCTCCTATTTTTCTTTTATTTATGACAATTTTTTAAATTTATTTATTTTTATTTTAAGAGATTAGTTATATAAATGTTTTTATTATTTCAAGATTACTCCACTATCATATTAATTAATGTGAGATTTATATTTTAAAGAATTTAGAAGTAGTGATAATATAAAATAGTATATATTTATTATTTCAAAATTATTCCACTATAATTTTAACTAATGTGAGATTTATATTTTAAATAAATTAGAAGTAGTGATAATATAAAATATTCTATATTTATTATTTCAAGTATATTTATAATATTTTGAGATGAACTTTTAAAAATCTTAACCAAGGTGAGTGTTATATGAAGTTAGTTCTTGTCCAACTCAACTGTGATGGTTGACCAAAATACTAAAATGCTATTGGTTTAAAATATCTTACTCATCGCATGCTCATCCATGACACATTTTCTTATAAGGCCCATTTTAGACCCCAAATTTCCTCTAATTGAAACAATATTATAACTTTTATTGTAAAGTTTCATGTTGGACAGGTGTCCAAGGATGACTGTAATTTGCACAATATATTATTATTAAATAAATAAAATAGGAGATAAACAACTAAGAGGACAATTGAAAGAGTGGTTACTGATCCACTAGGTGGAATGGAATCTAGGGTAGAAGGAAATGGACAAGTGGTAGCATCATGATGCAACTAACTAGCTGTTGGTATGGGACAAATCCCTTGAAATGTGGTCATAGTGCCCTGAAAGATGGGACTGGAGCTTGAGGCTCATTTATTCCAAACTGACCACTAAAAGACTTAGGCAGTCTATATAATAGCCATCAAATATTGAACTGAGGTTCATCACTTTTTTTGACAAGGAAATTTACCTTGGGGTTTTGTTGTGTTTGCACCCAAGAGATTTGATGAGGGGATATGCTATGTTGTTGATCATGTTGTGAGTCTGCCAAACTCTTATTGAGTTCAGGAGGTTGATGCTGAGTGGAGAAGGCATTTTATTTTAGAAGGTTGATGCCGAGTGGAGAAGGCATTTTGGGTGCCTTGCTTCTACACAGATTCCACCCACTTATTGGATTAGTAATCGAGCTCAAGGGTTCACTAGAAGTCACCAGTTGAGTTGCTTCTTCTGAAGCAGGTTGAGAGGAACATGCCTCCTTGGGTGTTTGTCGGCCCTATCGTCTTTTACAGGTTCTATGGTCTTATCTATTTTTATTTTTAAGTTATGTTATCTAATTTTTGTATATTTATAGTTCTGTTGTTTATTTAACTTTCACTGTTTATTTTTGTGAGTTTATTTCAGTTTCCTGTTTAATTTTATAATTCTGTATAAATTGAAATAATTGAATTAAATAGTCTCTGCATTTTTCCCCATGCGAAAAGGAACCGCATCGTACTCTAGTACAGAGACAAATTAAGGTAGATAGATATGATAGGCAAAATTGCCAAGATGATAGAAGTACCATTCCGTATATTAGTTAATTTATCTACTGATAACAGTTAGTATTATTTCTGCATTCCTTAACATTACTGTTTTTATTTCCATATTTTTACTTCATCAAATAGAAATTTATTGTCTTAAAAAGATTATCACTGTTCTTTATATTTATTATTGAGATCATTGTCAAAAACAAAATTTGTAAATGATTGTTTAAATCTCATCATAAAATAACTGATATATCTTTTCTAGTTTCAAGTTAGGGTTTATAATTTTCCATTATTGCACACACAGAATAGATAAGCAAACTAAAGTCTCTTATCACAAACCTAGGGTTTCATATTTCACATATTCATATAACCATAAATTGAAAACACACAAATGCAATTCTGTCTACAGAATTGCGTTGGTTAAACCAGCTCCCTGTCATTTCATCATTTTATTAACAATAGAAAAACCAAACCTTACATCAAAATCATTACTGTAGGTTGGATATATTTATTTTCAAATATCATCTCGAAAGCTTAAGACTTTACAATGTCTGCAGGAACAGAGTCAAACAAATTCACAAAATACTAGTTGATGTGGAGACATATCAATGAGCACATCAACATCTAAACATTTTAGGCATGGCCAAACCCTAAACCTTGACAAGTTTTTAAATCGAAAACATAAGTATTTCATACATATCGACAACAAGGCATTAGGCCGAAGCCTTCACTTATTTCAACACTTAACCATTGATTAAACAACAGTAACAACGTTTTTCATTATACACACTTTGTTTACGATTTCCTTTCCCATCGTTTAAACATTTTCATGTGTTCACAGTCCATAAAGAAACGAAAGCAACAGGTGTGATTAAAACCTAGTTGCACAAACATTACCATTTTACACAGAGACTATTTAAACACGAATTATTTCCACTTCATAAACCAACGAGTTACAGGTTTCATTCACAGGCCAAGACCCAAAACTACAAACAAAAAACAGTCACAGCCACATAGTTTGCAAAAAGATCTTTTATATTATCATCTCAACAGAGTCTGAAACCATACTTAAACGAAGGAACGTTGCCAAGTTCAAAACCGAGAACCCAAACGATGTACATTAACAAATCAACTATTACATCGACTCTGCAAACTAAGAAGCAACCTAACACAGGCGTAACAAGAAACAACCCATATTTTCAACCACAATTTCTAGAACAGTTGTTACAATGTTTGCCACGAATCTGCCAGGAGAACCTACGAGGGTTTTCCATCGGGGCTTACCAATTTAATTTGCATGCTATCCATTGCTATCAACCCATCACTGTAAATACAGAACGATGGCAGTGCCTGCCACAAGAACTGCATGGAGTCAGTAACGATTTTAAATGAATGTTGACAAATCAAAGAAACGTATTACATAACTTGGAAACGAGATGACTTACCTTGCATTCAACAGTCGATTGGAATGCTTCTTTTGCTTCCAAATACTTCAACCAACGTGATGAAGGTGACATGCAACTGAACCACAACCAAGCTCGGAGTCAAAACCTCACCACTAACCTAAAATGTCACTTGACGAAAGCCACAGGGCTTCATTGTTACACACACAGTAAACTCAAGCACTTATACAGTGGTTTCACATTTAAATTTACAGAGAATGTAGACTCAGTACCATCCACAACCACCCAGGGTCGAGCCTTGTAAACCAGCGGCCTGTTGGCCTCTTCCCTAAATGAAAATCACAAAATGAATGCACGAAGGCAACAATAAACGTTATGAAGATTGACTTAGGGGTCTTACACATCTCAATGATCGAGACAATGAGATCAACGATCAAGAATGAGCTAGCATAACCATGATAGTACCAAGGCAGAGATACGACCATATCACCTAGGGCTGAGCTTACAGCTCGGTGATGCATCACCAATTCTTACCACTGTTATCACATGGAGCCAGAACACGTAGGTGCCAACGTAGCAACCACTAAAATCACACAGGATCGAATTTAATGCCGAGATCTCATGGAGAAATCTGCCAAAGCCTCGACTGCAATGACATTTAATTCATATCAGCATCGAGTTATGGTGACAGCGCAAATCTCGGGATAGTATCACTACCATACAACTGTATTACAACCACGATATAAGCCATCAAACCATAGGATACATTTATTTCAACACCATAAAACAACAACGCATAGTTCTAACCATAGGGTAGTATCACGACATTGCATTCATGCTATAAGAGTATTAACTATGTTCTAAGTTCACATAGTTCATATGTATTGCACATTCGAACCATAGGGTTTACATATAACATTTCAACAATGATATTCGCATAGTTTCCATAGGTTATCAAAACAATGGAATCGATATATTTTATATATCAAGCACTACTACAAATTTTAAACGTAAGGTAGGCACTACTACAAATTTTAACTCTTAAACTCATTCATTTAAATAAACGTGCAATCACAATTATATTAGCTAGGTCACTTACATAAGGATAATGTAAGGAGAATCTAACCCTCACACTATATAGAAAGCTAGGGTTTGACACCAATCCTATGTGTCGCATGTAAGTACGTCTAGTAGCATCTTGTTATCAGATAATACATCAGAACATCATCACTTTAGCATTTCAAGACTTATTACAATGCAGTTGTCACTTCTAGGAGATTCACTTAATTCTAATGATGACACTATCATTCATAAGATCAAACTTGTCGTATTTTCAGACTGATAAACTAAGCTGTAATACCACTGATCCTACGAACAGATACAACGAGTATAACATTGCTAGCGACACATACAAATATTACCATGAAGATGATACAAGTTGACGAAGTTAAATTGAGGTTACATACCATCCACATCTTCTTGCACGGCAGATTATACAATTATCTTAAACACAGAGACGACAAGCTGAAGCTTATAACTTGTCTTGTAGAAACTGGAATTACTCTATTACCTTACCTGCAGATCCGCGAAAGAAAGAATCCAATGCTTTAGCTTTCAAAGCTAAGTAAACCCAAGGGCACCCGGTAGGAACCCCTTCAGAAATATGCAAACAAATTCATTAGTATTGTTACCAGATCTTTACACATAACGAAATAAATATTGTTCTGTCACATCTTACTTACAACCAAGTACATTTTCATGTTTAAATTAAATATGACAATTTTATGAAGTAGTTATCATCTATTAGTTAATTATTTATCATTCCGCAGATAACATTTATCTTATAAAATAGGCTATATCAATTTTTTTTTTTTTTGCGATTTTTGGGATGTTACAAACCTGCTCAAGGTCATCATGAAGCGTTATCTTGGAAAGCTAAGTAAGATTCGGGGCATCACCAAGGACCCCTTCAACAAAAGAAAGACATGTACAGTATTAACATAATAAGTATAACTATGAATACGTATATGATAAGGAAAGTGGCAAATTAAATATCAAACGTCATCATATGTATTATATTTTCATCATTCTGAGACAACCAAAACAACATTGCATTCAGTGTTTAAGACACATTAAATAAACGATGCAACCTGTAGAAAAATAAGTGTCATCTTCACAAGATTTGTTATACAGTTAACTAATATCCCTTTTTATATGTTATGCGAGATAAGAAATAAATGAAAGCGTGGTAGATTAAATTCTAACACCAAATATTGTTTTGCATAGTTAACGCATCGTCGTATTAATCAAGGAAACATTTCATAAATAAATTATAAAACAATAAGAGTTAATCGCTCATGATTATATTCCGCACAGTAAATCTTAGCATTTACATTATAAGAATAATTTTAAATTTTGATGAATTTTTGGAGTTGTTACATGTGGTATCAGAGTGCAAGTTCAAACAGTAGGCCTAAAAGTGGCTCAACTCGTGCATTCAAAAGCAAAACAGAAAAACGAGTTACTGATTTTTGTTTTAAATTGTTTCTGTACAGAACAGTCAATATTTATTTTTACAGGAATGGAAGGTCCAGAGGAATCTGCTGAGGATAGATCTCATCTTAATGGACAAAATAATAATGAGCAGGAACATGATAACGAAGAAAACATTTATGTAGAATTAAATGATAATTCATCTGAATTGATTCGAATAGTTAAAGACTTAAAGGCTGAAATGAAATTTGTTAAAGAAGAAAATGAACAAATTCTAAAGGCACGGGAAGAACTGAACCATATATTGCTAGATAAATTTCAAAATGATAAAAAGAATAAAAGAACAGAATAAAAATATGAATCTGGAACCATGTCTTATCAACACAGAGGTAAGAAGTTAAAGTTTTATAATAATGAAAGTGATTCACCTTCTGAAGCTAACGTTAAAATACATAGAACAAAACATAAGTGTTCCAGTGACAGTAGTGATAGTGACTGCAGTCCTAAGAAGAGGAAGTACAAACCTTATGAATATATTTCAGGGGAGTTCAAAAAGATAAAACCCCCAACGTTCAACAGTGAGATTGAAAAGGGAGAAGAAGTTGAAGCACGGTTGTCGAGAATGAAGAAATACTTTCAAATCTATAATTATTCAGATAAGTTGAAAGATAAGATGGCCATTTATAATCTGACTGGGAAAGCAGATATATGGTGGCAAGATTTAAAAAGAGTAAAATCCATAAAAGAGAAGTGTGTAACTTGGAGTGCTTTTAAAAGATATTTTAAGAAGAAATTTTTGTCTGATCAGTACTTTGAAGAGTTCTACGATTTAAAACTAGGATCTATGAATATAAAAGAATGAAACAGTAAATTCTTTAGTTTATTAAGGTATGCACCTTACATTGTTGACGAAAATCCTAAAATACAAAGATTTCTAAGTTTTTACCTTTTAATAAGAAAGACAGAATTGAGTTTGACAACCCCAAAACTCTTGAAGAAGCCACGAGGAAGGAAAATTTTTGTTATGAATAGAACAAAAAGAGAGAAAGTGTGCTTAGATGGAAGGTAAATAGGCCAAGTAATTTCAAACAGAGAAGGAAATTTTTTAAGTTTAACAGAAATGCTGGAAATAACAAGCGAAATTTTCTTAATAGAAATTTTCAAGGAACTAATTTTAAAAGTAATGCACAACAGAATTTTACAGTTGCAAGGAACAAAGACATGCCTAATAATTATGCTAAAAATAATGAACGAAAGGAACCTGTAAAATGTTTTGAATGTCAAGGACCAAATTATGCAACAAACTGTCCCAATAGAAAAATGATCATCATATAGTACAGGAAGAGGCAACAGTTGGAGATTTAGCCAGAGAAATGCCCAGGATCAATGCAGCCTTGAAAAATTGACAGGATGATCATCAAACCTCAATGGTCGAAATAGAAGGTATGCTACATGACAGACCCATTTCTATTTTAATAGACCCAAGTGCTAGTTTATGTTATGTATCACCTAGCATAGTAGAAAGTTGTAAATTGCAAGTGGAAAAGTTTGATAAATATTGGTTAGTTCAGTTAGCTACAAGAACGAAAATAAAGGCAGCTAGTTTTGTTAAAGATTGTGAATTTCTTATGAATCAGTTTAAGACCTTAGTAAAACTGAATGTATTACTGTTAGGTTCTTATGATGTTTTAATTGGTATGGATTGACTGAAAAAACATAGTGTAGTTCTGAATTGTTTTGAAAAGACATTTACATGCTTGAATGATGAAGGAGAAACGGTTGTAGTAAAATGAGTGCCTAGAAAAGTTTCAGTTAGACAGATTTCTGCTTTGCAAGTGAAAGGGTTGTACGAAAACGATGTAAATTATTTGTTGTAAATGTAATAAATGATGAACACACCACTGAAGAAGATAAACTAAAACTTGAAGATATACCAATCCTAAGAGACTTTTCAGATGTATTCCCGGAAGAAATTCCAGGATTACCTCCAAAAAGAGAACTAGATTTCACCATTGAGCTAGTACCAAGTGTGGTACCCAACTCAAAAGCTCCTTACCGGATGAACATCCTAGAGCTTAAGCAATTAAAATCATAGTTAAAGGAATTAATAGATAAAAACTACATATGGCCAAGTGTGTCTCCTTGGGGAGCATCGGTCATTTTTGTTAAAAAGAAGGACGGTACCTTGCGTTTATGCATAGATTACCGTCAATTAAATAAAATGACGATTAAAAACATATATCCATTGCCCCGCATAGATGATCTATTTGATCAAGTACACGGAACAACGATATTTTCGAAAATAGACTTGAGATCTGGATATCATCAATTCAGGATTAAAGATGAAGATATCTTTAAAATTGCTTTTAGAACCCATTACGGTCATTATGAATTTGTAGTTATGCCTTTTGGGCTGACTAATGCTCCAGCAGTTTTCATGTGTTTAATGAATAATGTCTTACATAATTATTTGGATAAATTTGTAGTGGTATTGATTGATGACATATTAATTTATTCAAAGACTAAGGAAGAACATGACAAACACTTACGAATAATATTACAAGTTTTAAGAGAACATCAACTATACGCTAAATTCAGTCAGTGTGAATTTTTCAAGGATAAAATACAGTATTTATGTCATGTGATATCCAAGGATGGAATCTTAGTTGACCCAGATAAAATAAGAACAATTAATGAATGGCTTGTCCCTAAAGATGTAATAGACGTACGATCATTCATGGGAATCGTAGGGTACTATCGAAAATTTATAGAAGGATTCTCAAGAATCGCAAATCCCATAACATCTTTGTAGAAAAAGGAAAATAAATTTGTTTGGGATCAAAAGTGTGAAGAAATTTTTAAAAGGTTAAAGGAACTATTAACAACTGCACCTATTTTAAAAATTGCAGACCCAAACAAGGATTGTGTTGTATGCACTGATGCATGTAATGATAGCCTTGGTGGAGTCTTAACACAAGAAGGTCACGCAATAGCGTATGAGTCAAGAAAGCTGAAAATTCATGAAAATAATTACACTACCTACGATTTAGAGTTGACTGCCGTAATACACACCTTGAAGATGTGGCTCCATTATCTAATTGGTAGAATTTTTTTATTAATGACATATAATAAAGGTTTAAAATATTTGTTGGATCAACCAAATCTGAACGCAAGGCAAGCTAGGTGGTTAGCTTTCCTTAGCGAGTATGATTTTGAGATAAAACACATAAATGGTCAAGAAAATAAGGTGGTTGATGCATTAAGTAGAAATGAAAAATTAAACTGTATGGCAACAGTCAACACTTACCAAACAGATTTAGAAAATCAATTTGAAGAAGGGGTAAAATTGGATAAGAATTATCTGAAATTACAAGAAAAGTTGTTGAAATATATCTGAAAATTTAATAACAGATTACAGTTTGAATGAAAAAGGTCTAATGCTGTATAAAAACAGATTGTATGTACCTAATGTAACTGAAATTAAGTTATTGATTTTAAATGAAATATATAAAAGTCCTTATTCAGGACATCCTGGTTACCAAAAGATGATAACAATGTTAATAAAAGATTTCTTTTGGCCAAATATGAAGAATGAGGTGGCTGAATACATAGCTAGGTGCATTGAATGTCAGCAAGTTAAAGATGAGCATCAACACCCAGCTGGTTTATTACAGCCATTACCAATTCCAGATTGGAAGTGGGAAATTATCAGCATTGATTTTATAACTAGTTTGCCTAAAAATCAAAAGAAGAATGATTCAATAATGGTAGTTGTGGATAAGCTTAGCAAGGAAGCTCATTTTATATCTGTTAAAACTAATTTTAAAGATGCTAATATTGCTGATGTGTTTATGAAGCAAGTTTTTTGTTTGCACGGAATTCCTAAGGTAATAATATCTGATCGAGATTCTAAATTTATTGGAAATTTATGGAAATCATTGTTTAAAGGTTTGGATACCAAGTTAAATTTCGGCACATCTTTTCATCTGCAAACGAATGGGAAAACTGAAAGAGTGTAGTGCCCCTAGGCTACTGCAGACCTTGGTAGCACCTATTTGAGTGACCCGACTAATTGAGACATTAATAAAATGACCCCTTGATGTTATATTGAGTATATTCATGGCTACGACTAATTGTGAATCAATAAAATAATGATATATGTGTATCTGGAGAGTTGATGTAAATGAATGATTACATGTTGTTTAATGATTAACTTTGATTATGAAAAATGTACATGTGAATGATGCTTAATGACTAGTTGTATGATTGATTATGTGATGAGAAAGAAGAAAGTAAATATTGAGGAGATGCATTTCTGATTAGATAAATGAGTAATGTTATGAGTAAACTATAAATGCTTAACGAAATAACAGAATTATGAATCATATTATGGTAATTGAGGACAATACTACTAATATATGTTTGCGAGAAATGTATGTAGCAGCAGGTGAAACGGTTCACCAACGGACAACAAGGGAATTGAAGGGTCGTAGAGTACGGATAAATCACACACGGGGAGAGTGAGACGATGTCAACTTCCGACAGAATACCACGCATGAGTAGAGAAGCATTGATCTGCTTACTCAGGAGAAGCATGAGGTTGTACGGGTGGGCCACAATGGAGTTGGTCATGTATGAGTTGAGGGGTGCACAGTAAGGACAGACTTACTTCTCAGCACCATTAGTCCCTAATATCGTGTAGATGGAGGATAGAAGGTAACGGCTCCTGAAATCCCTACATGAAGTTCCCACAAGTCAGAATGAAAGGATATCGGCAGAAGGACCCGACGGTGTGGTACCTTGTCGAGAAATGGAAAGGATGGACACAAGGACCCGACGATGTGGTACCTTGTCAAGAAATGGATACAATGGATGACGGATTTGTACCATGATGAATGATGAGCATAAATGACAGATGGACCCAACAGTGTGGTATCTAGGTCCTAGAAAGGATTAATTGATAAACTGTGTGAAAAAAGAAAAACCATATAAATTGCATTTAGAACACTTATTCATAAAAATACATTTTAGTATTAAAAAGAGTATAAATAATTATTTCTAGGCATTTGCACATCGAAATAATTTTTAGTATTTAAAATAATGGAAATAATCATTTAGGAGCAAAATGGAATCCTAGGCATGAGCCTTTAATTAACACCACATGCACCCACAAAGATAGGATATAGAGTAAGCATCTTAGGGACAAGCTTGAGTAAATTTAGGAATATAGGTGCACTCTTCTAGAAAACTTGACACTTGGATTTATGAGATAAATTACCTTTTGAATATTAAGAAATTGGGTATTTTGCATGAAGCGACATGTGTCGCATGAGATTTTCCTATATAAGGAAGGCATTGGGAATGGGTAAGGGACCCATTTTTTGGATGGATATCGTAATTCTTGTGATAGATGCGACTTGCTGCTATTGGGGTTTGGCTAGAAATTCTGGTGGTGGGGAAACCCAAGCTGAGTTTCTTGAAAGGTGTGTGTGAGATTTATGAATTGAAGCTCGAGGGTGGCTATGTGAATGAAAGCATGATCCTATGGTTGGGTAGCGAAGCTAACGGTTGCTTCGCCTATGGTTAAACGAGATTTGCTGGAGGGATCTTACGAAAGACAGGTATGACAATGGACCAGCTGGATCGGGTTGACAGGTTATGGTTTTGCTTATTTGTTAAGTTATCTACTTAATTTATCTTATTTTTTCAGTAATTATGACAGCTAATCTATTTTGTATTAGTATGTTAAGTTTCAGGTCAAGCACAGAAGGACCCTACAGGAGGGTCTCTAGACCCTAAGACAATACTTAATTTACAATACTTGATGAGACTATATAGATACATAAGGTGAAAATTGGAAAGTCCACCGAAAGGACAAAACGAAGATGATTTTAGTAAAATGATGTATGGAGATGATCAACACAATGAACTAAACATAATGCAACTAACCTTAGGACACAGTCAACCCTTGATGAAAATATGAATAGCCGAGATGGAACTCTATTAGGATGAGAAAACACACATTGTATGACTTGATGAGTTTGTCGAGGTAGTCCTATGAAAATGGAAATGATGAAATGAGGTAAGGATTTGATAAACTCATTGACTTGGAAATGATCTTACTAATGAAAGTACTAAGAGTTAAATTTCAACATGTTCGACTAAGTCACTAAACTACGACAACTTGAATCCCATTATTAAAACATTTAGAGGTATTTGGAAGTAGTCTCATGGAATTTGGTTTTTGGACTATTTGAGGGTCTCTCTTGATTTGTTAAAACCATGATTATATCTTACCGAATATTTTATGATGTTTACCTTCTCGTCTTGAAGGGAGGATAACCAAATAGATTTGAATCCTTGCTTGGATTTGTTATGTTTTGATAAACTATTGGGTGGCTATTGACGCAAATCAACTTGTAGATAATTTGGACATTGTAAATCTTTGTAGATGACTAGAAGGTATAGAAAATCTAATTTTGGTACAGACAGTTACTGTAATATCCCAAAACTAGCAAAAATTTAAAATTTTTCCTGCTTGCAATAATCGTTAATTTAAAGGAGAAAAACTTCTAAGTTACTTCTAACACAAATAAAAATATCCATACTTGCACAAAAGAAATGTAAGCCTAAGAATTTTATTTAACAAAGTATCTTCAATGTG
Organism: Larix kaempferi; assembly: GCA_027924585.1. Lineage (NCBI taxonomy): Eukaryota > Viridiplantae > Streptophyta > Pinopsida > Pinales > Pinaceae > Larix > Larix kaempferi. Next base: position 3,321,003 of record BSBM01000022.1, on the reverse strand, counting down.
TGAGTTTAGAACTGCAGAAACGATGTGGAAACAAAATGATGGCATGTTTTAATTACAGTTATACATGCTAGTGCAAAGGCAGAAATAACACTCCTTAATATTTCAAGAATCATGTGACTATATTGTGAATGTTTAATGACACCTTCAAGTGATGAGCTCCTTTGTTGATGGTATGTTGTTCTCATGGTGGGTGCTATAATACTCTAGGAAAGGTAATTAGATACCTCGACAGGGTTGCCGAGAGGTATGGTAAGATTTGTGGTTGCCAGACTTACGTAGCATATTGCTAATGCTATTCCTTACTTCTATGGTTGCATGTGTATCTGACCTGAATGTGCTACCCCTAGATGTTGGCCCATACTTCACTAATGGTTGTATGTTACTAGGGTGAATGATAAAACTATTAATAACGGGTACCCCATGCCATGGGAGTTCACAACATAATTGTTCCCAAGGTGAGGTTCACGACTATGAGCCGTTTACAAATTAAACAAGGGTGGATTGAGTCCACGACTCCACTATAGTATTTTGTAAATTAAATAAGTGTGGGTTGAGTCCACGAATCCACTATAGCCTTTGTACAAAGAATCGAACCTCCACTATGACAGGGTTAGTGTGGCAATAACTACACCTTTAATGCGAAGTGGGAGACAGTCTGTCATCGAGGGTTTGGTAGCATTTGGGGTTTTTGCCTTAGTTTGGTTTGCGACTTGTTGTTAGTCTTGCTGGTTTTGCACTTCATTCGTAAGGTGGCTATGTGGGTGCCCTGACCCGAGCAATGCTCGTGGTCAGTGAACTTAGCGTCTGTGGAGTTCAACTGTGGCATGGATGTAATAATTTTGACAGGTAAGAACAGACTCCACTGTGTTGAGACTTTACCTCTCTTCTTTTGATTCGAAATCGTAGGGTTTGGCTAACTAGTAATACGTGTTGTAATGGCAGGTCATAAACTGCTTTGGTATGGAAGCTGTGACGGTTCCTGGTGCTGTAGGCATGGCTAGGGTATTGGTAAGTCCATCTTATCCACTTGTTTCCCTACCTCTCGCACCTCTGATGATGTATGTATGCGTCTTGTCCTGGTTTAGAAAGGAGACTCCTATAAGCCATTGGCTTTATTGAATCACTTTGGGAAGTCTGTTGGTCGCTTATTGACTGAACCCGGGAAATGTGGGGTTTCAATGTAATTTAAAGCTGGATACACAGCTGGACTGTGATGTAAGAATTGTTTATGAATTCAGGTCTATTTTGTTTCTCAGCATCTCTAATTTCTGAATAATGTAAATCCTATTTTGTTTCTTGAAAAGAGGGCATGACTCCTATCTGGGATATATGGTTGTAATGGCTTTCTGCCATGTCCCAAATTTGGAATTGGGTCAAAATGGCCTAATAACATTGTCCCTATTCATTAGAGTTTGTCAAATTGATGCTAAAGGTCAAATAATTGCCAAGGAGGAAAATTACTAGTTTCCTAGGTTTGGGGTGGAAGCTTTGGGATTTGGAATAATGGGGATAATAAATGATGTTTGAACATTAGAATGGCATAAATATTTAATAAAGGAGATAAATAAATATATACAAGTGAAAATAAAAGTGGAATTTGATCATGAAGACACATGGAGGAAGTGGAACCCACATATGGCTAGATTTCCCCACTACACTTGGCATCATTCTCTCACCAATTCGAATTCAAGGTGAATGGTAACATAATTGGGGGATTCCAAAAGGTATTATTCATGGAATGACTCATCCAAGGTTGAAATATAGAGGAAGAGTCACTCCCATGGAAGAGGAAGAGGCAATTTGGAGCTAGTGAGACACTTGGGCTAGATTCCCTAGCTCTATGACAACAATGATGAAGATGATATGACACCTATGACACAAATCAGACCTGAAGGCTGACATATGACATATATGACATGTTAGGGCTAAAACTAGACTCCAATATGGCGCTCAAGGGTGTTAGGGCAGCTAAGATGCTTCCACATGTGATTTGGTGGAAGTGGGAGACTAGGAATTGGTGTACAAGTGGCGTTCTTTGGAATCTCTTCCCAACTTGAGTTGGCATGAGTCTCTTGGAAGGAATTCGACCAATGGAGGACATTAGAACTTTATAAATTTCAATAACAAAGAATGAAAGCATCTTTTGATCATTTGTAGAATTTGCAATTGCATTTGTGAAGAGGGAGAGCTAGTGGATGACTAGTTTCTTGCCTTAGCCAATTTTGAGGGTGAAAGATTCCCATCCAAGTTGGTAATTGGAAAGGCCATTCAGACCTTTCATTTGGAGATTTAATGGAGTCTTTATTTGTAGGTGTAAGATATAGTGAATCTCATGGTTTCTTCTATTGCATCTCACTCCTTCAACCATTTCCAGTTTTGATGGCATATTCTTTATCCTTGAGGGAGGGCGTTTTTGGTGAGCTATTGTACTCTTTGGGGAAGATTTTAATGCCCCATTTATTTTGTAATATGAAGTAAATACTCTGTTCTTCATCTCCATAAAGGTTCAGGTCGAAATTCCAAGTAGAAATGTATAAATCTCAATTTTAATGAAAGAACAGTGTCATTTCCCCACTACCTTGTTGTGAATCAATGTAATGCTGATGATTTCGAATGAATGGATGATTATCTAATATATTTGTGATAAATATACTGCCATGGATGTCTTCTACAAGTTTCATGTACTATACTTGAGCATTTGAAGCATTTTTACTTAGTTTAGTTGTATTGGGAGGTGAAATAGTGTCATTTCCCCAAGGGTCGAATTGGGGATTTTTGCAGTTGAAGGGGAGAGGGTGAGAATAGTTGTAATAATCCATTAATGGTGCATATGAGACGTTAATAACAGAATTAACACATTACATACCTCTGTTCATAAATTTGAGTGGGTTTGGAGGCATTTGGGAAGCCATTTTTAGTACTTACCCTAGGGGGATTTGAACCCCAAATTACTAGTAAAATTGCATAATTCGTCTTGAATCTTAAGAGAGTTTGCAGAGGTTTTTTGGTGGCCATATGTCATCCATAAACATCATATTCAAGTTATAATATCATTCATACACCTTCCTTGAATATCTGAAGGCATTTGGAGTCAATTTGAGACCTAGAGACCAATACTAGTCAAAGGAAAATCACTAGTAAAGTTACCTACATTGATCAGAATTGAAAGAGGACTTGCAGAAGTATTTTAAAGGTCCAAAGGCATCCATGAAACACATATTTATGTTCTAATATCATTCATATACCTTCTCAGAATATTTGGGATCATTTGGGGCAAATTTGGGACCTAGATATAAAAACTAGTCAAAGGTCGAACTACGGAAAAAAAGTGGAAAATTGCAATTTTAATAAAATTCCTAATAAGGGACATTACACTGTCAAATGGTAGAATTTCTATCCATTTCTTGTGTGAGTACAAAACTCTAAGTCTGCACTGGTTTGATTCTAATACTATGGAGTTCCTGGGTAATTTATAACTGTTGTGCAAAAATGTCTTAAATGATAAGAGGTCTTTGGCGCCTTCAGTTTGGAAACGTAGCTAGGATTTGTAATCATTTTTTATTACTGTCTGAGTTGATAGTGCTATGATGCTTCTGTATGCTTAAGTAATTGCCTTGTGAAAAAATGGGAGATTTATAAGGGATTCTCTGTACTTCTGTTTTGGTAACTAAGCGAGGGTTTGAGTAAGGTGATCCCGATTTATTTGCTGCCTGTGTTGGATAGAATGAGCACTTTGTAATATGAAAGTTTTAATTACTGTACACAGTGTTTTTGAAAACTTGAGTCCTATAGGAGGCACTCATAATTTTTGACTTGGAAAAATCGCGGGGTTCGATCCTGGACCTATGTTTTCGATAAGCATCTGCGTTTGTATTTTTTATTAACACTTTTACCCATCGTAGACGAATTGCATTGGGGTTTGTTGGTATTAATTCTTGATCAAAGGAAGTGCTAGGGTCTATATGTTTGGAAATTCTCTATGATTCCCTGAGGTATTAGGATGGTGATTGGTAGCTACGGCTATGTATGCTTTTGTCCTATCTGCTGTTTTCGTGTGTGTGGTGGTTTCATAGTTTAAAAAAGGAAAAACTTATTTAGATTGATAATGAATCTATCTGCCTCTATGTTTAGGAAACAAAGCATATACGTGTATATATACAGGGAATGATGACTGTGTTTTCTTTTGCTATAAATTATATAGCTGGGTTTTTCAAAATGTTTAGCATAGTAACTAACGTTTTCTACTAAAATAATTTTGATTTCAGTGGTTAGATGAACATGCTACGTTTCTGATCTAAAATATATTGATAGATAAGAGAAATTTGTAAATAGATTTGACAAATTAAAACAATACTTAACAATCCCCAAACTTGGAATGCGTTTGACTAGCAAAGGCTAGCTGGCTAGACCTACTAGGCAATGTGTTGGAATTCTGGGCAATCCTTGAATCAAAACTGATGTATAGAACAATACTATTTTAACATTTCATTCAGAAAATAAATTAATTAGTTTGAAAGCCTTATAATATTTTCATACCTGCTTACTCCTGTGGCTTGCTCCTGCTGGAAATGACCTGCTTACTCCTGTAGCTTGCTCCTGCTGGAAATGACCTGCACACTCAGACAACTAGTTAATAAAAGACTGTTGAACCCTTAGTTGAACTGCTAATTGATCTTGGAATGGATGAATTTGGGACTACCACGTTCCACCCAACCATGATTCTACAACCGTTCCTAGTTCAGGATGAATACCCCCGAGCTGGTTCTGACATGTAAACTGAGAGGTAGAGGCCTTAAGTGTGTAGCTGGTTCATATCTGGAAAAATTGATGTGGGAAGTGTTCACTTCTTGGAGCAGAGAGTTTCTCTTGACATCAAAATTCTAAAAAGAAAAAGATCCCCCAAACTTTGGGGTCTGTCCTCCTTAAGTAGGACAATCTTGAATTAGGGCAGTTCGAATTTACTGGTTTCTTTAAAATAATTTAAATTATAAAAGAGTATTTGTTTACTTAACTGCTAGTTATTTTTTTGGAACTAGGACTTCTCAACTTTGTTTGATTAAAGTGTTTTTGACCTTTAATATTTTTATAATAATAATAAACATTACAATACCATCTAAATATTAATAAATAATATTTAGTAAGTGGCATCCCACTTATGCATAAATGTATATATATATAAAAGAGTAAACATTTTATAAAAGAATATATAATTAATAACAATCCTATTATTGAAAGCTGCTAATAATAATATTTGACTTTGTGGCCTTTAAACATTTTGTTCACATGATGTCTCTTTTAATTCTTTTTAATAAAAGGGTCCACTTCTTTGGACGGTTTTGGTAAGCTGGTAAAGGCACCTCTAGTCTCTCCCTTTGCATGTCAGATTCCCTCGTTTTAACATGGTAGTTCCCGCAGTATTTGATGATAATAAGATTTATTTAATCAAGTCGAATAGTTGTGATAAAACCCATAAGTGCTATTCAGAGTCCTCCCGACTCAACACTTGAGAGCCAGTAACCCTGAGAGCTCTTTAGAGCCTTTTAATTCAACACTCTCACATGGGTGTTACGCTAGTGCAATTCCAGAGCCTTTGCTCAACACTAGAGCTAGAATGTGGTTGTGAGGCACATCTAGGATATTTAAGTGGCCTCGGATCCGATAATCATTTCTTTCAAGCTTGGAGTGCTCCAGGGCTCGTGCCCAACACTCAACGTACATTGGGGCTTAGGCCGAGTATATAGGTCATTCGTGTGTTTCTGAGTCCATGCTCAACACACTAAATAATCATCCATGTGAACCATAATCTGCATAGTATAAGATAACATAATAATCTCAATATATCATAATTGTAACTGAATCACAACATAAGTTTATCCATTCGGGCTTTCCTGCCCAGTATATAATAAAAATGGAACAATCAAAGTACCTGCCCAATATATATATCAACTCATGAGAACATAGTTCAAAACATGCTACAGTTTATGCCCAATAATAAATCACATATGCTGGGACCGTATCCCAATATAACATCATAACATAGTTAGTCAAAAAGTTGGGATATTACATCGCTCCCCGCTTAGAACAACACCGTCCCGGTGTTTCTAGGGACTAGGAATGGAATCATGAAACAAGGCGGGGTATGCCTATCTCATGGTAGCCTCATTCTCCCAAGTAGCCTCATCTGGTCCAAAGTGCCTCCCTTGCACTTTTAGTTGAGTAATGGTCCTCCTCCTAAGCTGGACCTCTCTCTTGTCCAGAATGTGGAGTGGTTTTGGCGTGAACTCCCCTTCGGGATCCACCTGTAATAAGAACCAATCAATAACATGTTTAGTATCATATACATATTTCTTTAATAAAGAAGCATGAAAAAAATTATGAACTTTTATATGTGCTGGTAGGGCTAACTCATACGCTACTGGGCCCTTCTTGCCCAATATTTTAAAAGGTCCACAAAACCTTGGGGCTAGTTTACCGCAACGCCTCAGGCTCAATGAGCCTCGTTTCGCCTTTATTCTTAGGAAGACATGTTCACCGACTTGGTAGTCTTTTTCCTTTCTTTTCTTGTCTGCGTAACTCTTTTGGCGGTCTTGTGATTCTTTTAAAATTCAGTTGCACCTTGGAGACTAGTTGTTCCAAGTCTTTTAGTAAATCTGGTCCTAGCATAAGTCTGTCCACCGGGCTGTCCCAGGTGATGGGGGTCCTACACTTTCGACCATAGAGTACTTCGAAAGGACTCATTTTGGCCGAGGTTTGATGACCATTGTTTTATGCAAACTCTGCAAGGTGTAAATAGTCTTCCCACTTAGTGGGATTGTTCATGACATACATTCTCAGCATATCCTCCATAATTTGGTTTACTCGTTCCATCTGTCCATCGGTTTGGGGGTGATATGCAGTACTAAACTGTAGTTGTGTTTCTAACCCAGAGAACAGTGCTCTCCAAAATTTGCTAGTGAAATTCATGTCACGGTCAGAAATAATTGCTTTGGGTATCCCATGTAACCGGAAAATCTCCTTTAGGAAGATTTCCGCAGTATGAACTGCCTTGTAGGTAGATTTTACTGGTATAAAATGTGTTGCTTTTGACAGCTTGTCTACTACTACGAAGATAGATTCGTTTTGTTTCTTACTCTTGGGTAGGCCTGTAATGAAATCCATACTTATGAGCTCCCACTTCCATTTCTGAATGGGTAGAGGTTGAAGTAGTCCTGAGGGGTGTTGATGTTCTACTTTGACCAATTGGCATTCCTGACATTTCGCGATGAACAATGCGATGTCAACTTTCAGTTTAGGCCAAAATTAATGTTTCTTTATGGCCGAAATCATCTTTTGATATCTGGGGTGCCCTGAATATGGTCTTCGATGGAATTCGGTGAGTATGTTAGGTCTAATATCTCCACTCTCGGGAACGTAAAGTCTCTCCTTCAACCATAATAGTCCTGATTCATTTATCTTGTATTCTTTTTGTTGTTGAAAAAGTCTATCTTCCTGGATCTTTTTATGGATCTCGAGATAGAAACGGTCATTTTGGCATGCCGTTCTAATTCTATCGTGTAAGTCGGAGTCAATTTGACTTTCGGTTACCTCATATAACATATGAGCTCGTCGACTTAATGCACCGGCTATCTTGTTTTCTTTTCTTTGATGTGTTTCAGTTCGAAGTGGTATTCACTAAGAAAGGCTAACCACCTAGCCTGTCTAGTGTTCAGGTCGGGTTGATCGAACAAGTGCTGTAGACTCATGTTGTCCATCTTTAATAGAAATTTCTTGCCCATGAGGTAATGCCTCCACATCTTTAGAGCGTGGATAATGGCGGCGAATTTGAGGTCATGAGTAGTATAGTTTTTCTCATGTTGTTTTAACTTCCTTGACTCGTAGAAGATGGAAAAGTCATCCTGCATAAGGACTCCACCAAGTCCTTCCTTGCTTGCATCGGTGCAAACTACAAAGTCTCCATTGGGGTTGGCAATTCGTAGTATTGGTGCACTAATCAGAATTTGTTTTAACTTCTGAAAACTTTCCTCACACTTGTCCATCTAGATGAACCTACTGGTTTTCTTAAGTAAGGCGATCATGGGACAAGCGATTCGAGAGAATTTTTCAATGAACTTTCGATAATATCCGGCTAAACCTACGAATGATCGTATGTTGAAAACACAAGTAGGTGTGGGCCATTCCTCGATAGCCTTGATCTTTTCAGGATCAACTGCTATTCCCTTCTCGGAAATGATGTGTCCTAAGTATTGTATCTGAGGTCTATAGAAATCACACTTACTAAACTTTGCATAGAGCTGATGCTCTTGTAGTGTCCATAGGACTATTTGGAGGTGTTCCTCATGTTCTTATTCATTCTTGGAATAGATCAGGATATCGTCTATGAAGACTAGAACAAACTTGTCGAGGTGCATACTGAAAATGTTGTTCATCATGCACATGAAGTTAGTGGGTGCATTCATCAAACCGAAAGGCATTACTACAAACTCGTAGTGCCCATATCGGGTTTGAAACGCGGTCTTACTGATGTCCTCGTCACAGATTCTCACCTAGTGATATCTGGACCGCAGGTCGATCTTTGAGAAGATCTTTGCTCCTTCGTGTTAAATTTTGAGCATTAATTCACAATACTCTTGGATCTTTACTGAGAGAATAACATATACAGTATATCAATGCATAACAATCACAATAAGCATGACAAGCATCACAAGAATCAAAAGCATGAGAGACAAGAGACACAAAGTTTCCATGGGGAAAATCCTAAGGTAAAAAACCCCACAACTTCCTCAGAGATAGAGAGAGTAATGGCTCAACCAAAGTACAACCAAAATACACTTGAGATAGTCTCCTAGTAGCAGATGATCCTCCTCCTCACAAGTGCGCCACTTTCTGAGTGAGAGAGATATGACTTTTCGAATGATCCAAATAGAGATCTCCTGATCTCTATTTATACTTAACCTGTTTGCCCAGTTACACTATGGGGCCAACTTGTCTATCTAGATACATCCACAATATAATATATATATTAGGGCCGACCCCACACATGGTGGTCTAATAACCCATCGGCAAGTACACACACTTGCGACACTTGTCAATCCACACGACGACACTTCCTTATAGAGGAATAACACATCTCTTATAAGGGTACAATAAATATATAGATGAAATACATTCCGAAGTTACATATACATCAACACTCCCTCTTAACTAGGAAGGTATTTCTCAACATATTTCTTCTAGACAAGTCTTCTTCTCGGGATCATCGTCATCATCATCGTCACTGCTGCTGCTATCTCAACCAATCTCTGACTCTACTCGTCATAGGAAGTTATACAGAGCTAGTCCTTTTTCATACTAGATGTAGGCCCACCACCTGCAAGTCTTCATCATCTGTGCGAACAGTCTGATAGAGGTGGCCTCTCAGGACTAATTTTATGTGCATATGCAATACCAGAAAGAGTATCCTAGGAACATTTATGTGCCTAATCACGACCGACAAGATATCCCAAGACTGATTACATGCATCTCCTCCACAATACCTTTAAAGAGCATCCCAGGAACATTTATGTGCTGCAGCACGACCGACAAGATCTCTAAAGAGCATCCCAGGACTTATTATGAGCACACAGCTCAACCTCTCGGATCTCTAGGACTGATTACATGTGGATAGACAAAACCTTTAAAGAGAATCCCAGGAACATTTATGTGCCGTAGCATGACTGACAAGATCTCTAAAGAGCATCCCAGGACTAATTACAAGCACACAGCTCAACCTATCGGATCTCCAGGATTGATTACATGTCTCCGTAGTAATACCTCATCCCAGGAATGATTACGAACACACAGCTCAACCTATCGGATATCTGAGGACTGATTACATACTACATAGCAATACCAGAAAGAGTACCCTAGGAACATTTATGTGCCGCAGCATGGCGGACAAGATCTCCCAGGACTGATTACATGCTATTTGCACAGCCTGCCACATATCATATCTGACCTCCAAGTATCAACTTGATACTCATGATCCAACGGATCATCATCGCACGAGGCATCATCTTGATGCCCATGATCATATTGATCATCATCACTGTACGATCTGGGTACATATCATTTGGAGCAACATCCTGAAGCTCAACATCATGATCAACCTGATCATATAATGCATACACCTGATGCATACCAAGTATCTACCTGATACATATCACCATACATGATCTACCTGATCATATAATGTATCCACCTGATACATATACAGATACATGGTCCAAGCATCCAACATGATGCATATACAAAATACATACAAATGATCCAACTGATCATATCCAGCATCCAACATGATGCGATATACATATAAATGATCCAACTGATCATACCCAGCATCAACACGATGCGTACATACATACAAATATAAATGATCCAATTGATCATATCCAGCATCAACACGATGCGTACATACATACAAATATAAATGATTCAACTGATCATATCCAGCATCCAACATGATGCATATACAGTGCAGTAACTAGAGCATCGTCCTGATACTCATCATCCAGCGCTTACATCCACAGCCATGTGAAGGACCCTCCTTCCAACATGATTGGAATGGCTTCAGCAAATGTGTCCATCACTTCTTCCTCAAAGTGTTGTCGATCTGAAGAACACCAAGCCTCTCCCTGAATTACTCGAACTTCACCCTGGCTAGTGGCTTCGTCAGCACATCTGCAATCTGCTCATCCATCGCAACATACAGGAGTTTCACAGCTCCTCTCTGCACCATATCCCTGATATAGTGATATTTGATCTCTATGTGTTTCGACCTGTCATGAAACACTGGGTTCTCAGACAACTTCACACAACTCTGGTTATCGCAGAATATACCAGTAGCATCCAACGGGAGATCAAATAACTCAGACAATAGCTTCCATAGCCATACTGCCTCACAACTAGCTGAACAGGCTGCAACATACTCTGCCTCAGCTGTACTCAGTGCTACGCAGGACTGCTTCCTGCTAAACCAAGAGATCACACCTAATCCCATACTGAAGCAACACCCAGATGTGCTCTTCCTATCTGCAGCACAGCCAGCCCAATCTGAATCAACATAACCCTGCAGGTTAAACTTTAGATTCGCTTCATACATGAGGCCATAATCTACTGCACCCTTCAGGTACCTCAGAACATGCTTTACAACAACTAGGTGAACACTCCTCGGATCCGTCAGGAACTGGCTCAATGTGTTCACAGCAAAGCAAATATCTGGTCTCGTGTTCGTTAGGTACATCAAGGACCCAATCATTTGACGATACATAGAGACATCAACCGGCTCAGATGAAGCATCACATAGAAGCTTTAGGTTCGATGCCATAGGTGTGACCATGGCCTTGCAATCCATCATCTCGAATCTCTTCAGGATATCTACTGTGTACTTCCCTTGACCAAGGAAGATCCCACCTGAATTCTGCCACACCTCCATACCTAGGAAATAATGCATCATTCCCAAATATTTCATATCGAACTCAGCAGCAAGCTTCCTCTTAGTATCTGCAATCAGTCTATCATCTCCTGTTACAAATAGGCCATCCACATACAGGAGTAGAATCACAGTATTCCCTTCCTCAACCTTGTAGTAGAGGTTGGAATCCGCTTTACTCTTGGTAAATCCCAAACTAGATAGGAAACTGTCCATCCTACCATACCAGGTTCTGGGAGCTTGCTTCAAGCCATACAAGGATTTCTTCAAGCTGCACACATGTGACTCCCTGCCAGGTCTTGGGACTACATCCCAAACATCTTCTTCATGATCGACGGATCATGGCATTCCATTTCTTCATCCCAGATCCTGGGAACTTCAATATATTCAATAGATATCTTTGTTTCTAGAACAAATGTTGTAGTCCTTTTGTAGGTCAAGATATACGGTCTTTCCTACAAAACAAGTTAAATTGCATGATTAGAAACATCTCATAATTTTCAGAACAAATTCTTTACACATAAAGAAATATGTCATGCAGTCATGTAGTTATCTTAGCCAATGCTTCAATACAACATTTATCCATGTTCCACAAATTTCTAGATGCCTTCCAGTCTCTACCAGAACATTGTTAAGAGTTTGCACTACTCCCAACATGTCAGCAAAGAGGTTTCACTCTAGATAAGTAGCATTGGAATGTTGTACAATGCCATAGGCCACTTACCCATCACATGCATATTAGTAGTATATTGTTCATTAATGCAATCATTCTAATATGCACAATACATCTCCTAAGTTTAGGAACATAAGCATAATATTATTTAAACAAACAAAATAGGCAAGAAATGATAATTGAAATACTTATCTTTGTTTGTTTGTTGGCTGGACTCTCTCTGAGTCTTTGCTTCCTAGCAGGAGCTGCTGAAGTAGCTTCTTCTACACCTTTCTATTGTGGAATGTAGGAAGATGGTCAACTCCCTCTGAAAATATGCATCCTTGCAGGAGCTGCTGGAGTGTGCTCCCTCTTGATCTTTGCTTCCTAGATTACCTATCCTTGAACTTATATTCATCCTTGTTGACATCAATCTTCTTGAACCCTGGAAAGTATATTCTGTAAGCCTTTGAGCTTTCACTGTAACCCACAAAGATACCCTTCGTTCTTGAAGGATCTAGTTTAGTCCTCTTTTCCTTTGGGACATGAGTGTATACTGGACAACCAAATATTCTGAGATGGCTGACTTCAGGTTTCTTACTAGAAAAGACCTCTTCTGGTGTCTTGTTGTCCAATATCTTGTGGAGTGTTCTGTTCTGCACATATACAGCTGTTCTAGCTGCTTCTGCCCATAGATGCATAGGTAGATCCTGGTCATGCAGCATTGCCCTTGCTACTTCCATGATTGTTTTGTTCTTCCTTTCTGCAACTCCATTCTGTTGAGGATTGTAAGGAGCAGTCAACTCCCTCTTAATCCCTGAATCACTGCAAAGCTTCTTGAAGTCACCTGAGGTGAATTCTCCACCATTGTCGGATCTGAATGTTTTGATCTTCTTGTTAGTTTGATTCTCCATCAAGGTTTTGAATTCCTTGAACTTATCAAACACCTCATCTTTGTTTTTCAAGAAGTATACCCAAGTCTTCCTGGAGAAGTCATCAATAAATGAGACATAGTAAACATACCCACTCAGAGAACTGGATGACATAGGACCACATACATCTGAGTGGATGATTTCCAGGATACCTTTTCCCTTGCTTTCATTGCTTGGAAATGCATTCTTAATGTTCTTTCCTTTTTCACATCCTTTGCAAACACCTTCATGTTTGGTCTTGATTTCAGGAAGACCCTCTACAGCATTGCTTGCAATTAGAAGTGCCTTATAGTGCATATGAGCAAGTCTTCTATGCCAAAGTTCACTTGGCTCCATGGATTCATGCACCATGTCATGTTCAGGTTGTCCTTTTAATTTATACAAACCTCCCTCTTGCTCTCCAATCACTACTGCATCATCTATGGTCTTTCCCTTTGGCCACATTAGGACTTGGCCATCCACAAATGCAACCCTCATACCTTTTGCATCCAATGCAGAGATGGAGAGTAAGTTCTTCTTGAGCCCAGGTACATAAAGGACTGCTTTCATCTTCAAAGATTTTCCAGAATCTAGGTTGTAGGAGGCTTCACCACTTCCTTTGATTGGGTATTGATAATCATCCCCAAGTTTCACCTTATGAGGTGATTCATGTTCAGACATATTTACAAAGGATTCTTTAAACCCAGTCATGTGTTTGGAAGCCCCACTGTCAATTAATCAATCATTACAACCATGGGAGATAGTACCTGTGAGAGCAGAGATTAGAACATACTCTTCTTCACTTGATGAGTCATCATTACTATCATCACTTTCTGCCCTATCCTTCTTCTTTGGAGGTTCATCATCTTCGGCAACATGAGCATGGTACCTTCTTTTGTTACCCTTCTTCTTCTTGCTGGAGTTGTTGTTATGTTTGTCCCTTTTGTTCTTGGGACATTCTGAAGCAAAGTGACCCTTCTCATTACAAGTGAAACACCTTAGATTTTTCTTGTCTTTGTGAAAATGATGAGAAGATTTCTTTTTGTGATGGGATGGATCCCTCTTGAACTTGCCCTTCTTAGTGTGAGCTATGAGAGCTTGATCTTCATTTCCCATCTTCTGTTCTCTTGCCACAAGCCTTGCTTCTTCTTGAGAACATTCCTCCCATAATCTGCTGAAGGAGATTAACTTCTTTCTGGCACAGATCCCCTAGATAAAAGAGTCCCATGACCTAGGTAGGCCATTCAAAGTAGTCATAACAATTTCACCATTCTCCACCATTTCATCTACAGCTTCAAGTTGTTCCTTGATCTGAGAGACCTTGGAGAAATAGGATTGAATGGTTTCTCCATTCGACATCTTGACCCCTTTCAACTGATTCTGCAGGGTCATCTTCCGATTTATGTTCTTTCCTTCAAATAGCTTGGTCAAAGAGTCAAACATAGCCTTGAGTGTCTTTAGAGAAGACACATGGGGTATGAGATGGTCTTTGATAGAATAAAAAATGATTCTCTTTTCCTTGACCAATTTCTTCTTATGCAATACCTTAGCCTCTTCATCCTCTGGGATAGGGATGTCTTCTTTTATATATGAGTCCAACTCATTCTCTTCCAGGATTAACCCAATCCTATACTTCCAAGCTCGGAAGTTATAAGCCCCTTCAAACTTATCCTCAAGCTTGGTGTGGTGAGACATCTTAAAGAGTACTTCAAATGAAATAGAAAAGATTTAGGTCTTACCACTTGAAATGTTGAAAACTGGATCTAGTCCCGGATTAGGGTTTGTCGGAAAAACCCTAAAAATTCAAAATGTGAATTTCAACTTTTTGAAAGGATAGAAAGATGCGCCTTGATGAGATGATCAGCCTGGTGTATTCAGAATTTGATATCATCAAAGCTTTACCCTTCAGATTTGCCTTTTTGTCCTCCCGGGTTCACTAGGGAGAGCCCTGAATTAGGGTTTGAGTTTCTCAGAGATCTACCCAACCAAAACTCTCGATCCAAAGCTCTAAACTTCGATTTTTGCAAGGAGCTTCCAGCTATGGCTTCAAATTTCAGAAATTCCTATTTTTGTGGAAACCCTAATATTTAGGGCCAAATCTGAAAATGCTCAAAATTGAATTCTGATTGGACAGATAGATTCTCCTTGATGAGGAGCGTCAATATACTATACTTCGTTTCCAAAAACTATGGAGAGAAACCCAATAAACAAGAAACTCAAGTTTCCGTCACTGCAAAATGTCTTCTTCTCAGGTTAGCTCTGATACCATGTTAAATTTTGAGCATTAATTCACAATACTCTTGGATCTTTACTGAGAGAATAACATATACAGTATATCAATGCATAACAATCACAATAAGCATGACAAGCATCACAAGAATCAAAAGCATGAGAGAGAAGAGACACAGAGTTTCCGTGGGGAAAACCCTAAGGTGAAAAACCCCACAACTTCCTCAGAGATAGAGAGAGAAATGGCTCAACCAAAGTACAACCAAAATACACTTGAGATAGTCTCCTAGTAGCAGATGATCCTCCTCCTCACTAGTGCACCACTTTCTGAGTGAGAGAGATATGACTTTCCGAATGATCCAAATAGAGATCTCGTGATCTCTATTTATACTTAACCTGTTTTCCCAGTTACACTATGGGGCCGACTTGTCTATCTAGATACATCCACAATATAATATATATATATCAGAGCCAACCCCACACATGGTGGTCTAATAACCCATCGGCAAGTACACACACTTGCGACACTTGTCAATCCACATGACGACACTTCCTTATAGAGGAATAACACATCTCTTATAAGTGTACAATAAATATATATAAAATACATAGATGAAATACATTCTGAAGTTACATATACATCAACATTCCGACCTGGTCAAACAAGTCATCGATCCTAGGGAGTGGGTAGCGGTTCTTGATGGTTAACTTGTTGAGCTAATGGTAATCGATGCACATACGCATCGTTCCGTCTTTTTTAACAAAGAGTATTGGTGCTCCCCATGGAGACACACTCGGTCGAATGTATCCCTTGAATATTAGTTCTTGTAATTGTATCTTGAGCTCTACTAGCTCTGGTGTACTCATACGATACGGGGTCCTAGAGATGGGTACTGATCTGGGTGTCAGCTCTATGGAAAAGTCTAGGTCCCGTTTGGGTGGTAACCCTGGTATTTCCTCGGGAAACATGTCTCTGAATTCTAATAGTATTAGAAAATCCTCGATCTTTTGTTCTCTATCGGCTTCTACTATTTGAAGGTGGATTGCAAAGAGTTTACAACCCTTTCTTAAGCATTTCTTTGCTTGTAATGCAAATATCTGTCATATTGATACTTCTTTAGGTATATCTTGAATTGTTCTTTGGTTTCCTTGACTATCTGTGCATAAGATGGATTTGTTTAAGCAATCCAACAAGGCATGATGTCCTTCTAACCAATACATGTTTATTATTATGTCATAAGACCCTAATGGTAAGAGGTTTAAATCTACTCTAGTCGGGAACCCATTCAAATCTAACTCACCGCCTTTAATTAGTTCGGAAACCTTCAGCTTGGTACCCATAGCTAGTTGTACCAGCCATGGTACCTTGTGACTTTCTCGGTTTAGTTTGCAAGTTTCTACTATCCTAGGAGTGATGTAGCTTTGACAAACGCTGGGGTCTATTAGAACTGAAATGACAGTGTTAGATATCTTACCCTCAATTTCCACCATGGTTCCTTGATGATCTTCCTGCTGGCCATCAAGGGTGGCATAAATCCTAGGTGTCTTGGCCATGTCTCCCACGGTAGGCTCCGTTTGAATGTTGTGTAAAGTCCCATCTGTTTTGTTGGGACAGTCTCTATAGTAATGTGGTCCCTAGCATTTCCAACAAGAAATGGTTGGTGGGACCGCCTTTGTCCCTTTATTGAAGGTTGGCCTATTGGCTGGTGGTGGGGGTGCACTTGGTCGAGCTTGGGGTCGACTGACACCTCTGTTGGGTGGGAAACTGTTGTTATGTTTCCGAAAATGTGGGGGTCTAAAACCCGGTCTGCGGTTGTCTGAGAAGGTCCTGAATCTGTCTCTATTTCTGTTGATGTTGTCGTTTCTGGGCTGCCTGTGCTCATAACACAGCCTAGCTTTATGTAGGGTTATATCAAGGGTTTTGGGCATGTCAAATTCTATCTTATCTCTAAAGTTTGTTGGCAGCCCACCCAAGAACTGCTGAATTTTCACCTTCTCATCCTTAATATAAGGCACATAGTGCAACAAGTCTAAGAACCGGTTAATGAAAGCCTCCATAGTTAGGGAGCCCATTTTTAACTCATGGAATTCTTTTATTTTTTTTTTAAGAATCTTTCAGACATATACTTGTCCTGGAATATTCTGCTGAAAGTATCCCAGGTTATGTCTCGTAGTTCTTGTCCCTTGGTGTGTTTCAAGTCCCTCCACCACCTGGCAGCTTTACCATTTGGGTTGTATATGGCTGATCGAGCTTGCATCTCATTGGAGTAATTATGAACTTTAAAGTATTTATTCATTCCTAACAGCCATTCTTCCGCCTTTTCCCCTGAGTTGATTTCCCCGTCATAAGTTGGCACTCTTATTTTTCTGAACTCTCCTTGCAAACTATCATCACTCTTCCTCCTTCTCTTGCAAGGAGGTGGGGATCCATTGTCATTGGAAGAGCTCTAACAGTCCTCTTCCAATGGTTCCTATTTATGTCCTTCTTGCTCTCCTATCTTGTAACTGGCTGCTTTCCTTGTGTTAAGAGTATTGACGGAAAGAGTAGGTTGTTCATGGGGTTTTGCCCCTGTTAGGATTTGGAGTAAGGCTTCATTTATAGCCCATTGTTCTCTTCTTTCTTGCATATTCTCATCTCTGAAATTTTGGAATTCTACCTGTAGTTGCTCCATGGATTTTTCTAAATCTGAGTAGAGTTCCACCACAATTTCTTGCTCTCGTGGTAGGAAATTTAGATTTCCTTGTATACTGCTGCCCTATTCTGCGTTCATTTTTTTTTTTTTTTTTTTTTTTTTTTTTTTTTTTTTTTTTTTTTTTTTTTTTTTTTTTTTTTTTTTTTTTTTTTTTTTTTTTTTTTTTTTTTTTTTTTTTTTTTTTTTTTTTTTTTTTTTTCTGATACTGCCTGTACCTGAAAGTTATATAAGTATCTATTGTATGGAAAACAAATTGTTAGTTAATCCTTTACATAAAACATAATACAATATTTTAAACAAAGTTTTCTGTACCTGCAGCGGTGTTTGGTAGAGAGCCTAATAGGTCACTTAGTCTTTGTAACTTGCTCTGATACCACTTGTAATATCCCAAAACTAGCAAAAATTTAAAATTTTTCCTGCCTGCAATAATCGTTAATTTAAAGGAGAAAAACTCATAAGTTAATTCTAACACAAATAAAAATATCCATACTTGCACAAAAGAAATGTAAGCCTAAGACTTTTATTTAACATGGTCTCTTCAATGTGTGAGTTTAGAACTGCAGAAGCAATGTGGAAACAAAATGATGGCATGTTTTAATTACAGTTATACATGCTAGTGCAAAGGAAGAAATAACACTCCTTAATATTTCAAGAATCATGTGACTGTATTGTGAATTTCTAATGACACCTTCAGGTGATGAGCTCCTTTATTGATGGTATGTTGTTCTCGTGGTGGGTGCTGTAATACTCCATGAAATGTAATTACATACCTCGGCAGGGTTTCCAAGAGGTATGGTAAGATTTGTGGTTGCCGGACTTACTTAGCATATTGTTAATGTTATTCCTTACTTCTGTGGTTGCATGTGTATCTAACCTGAACGTGCTACCCCTAGATGTTGGCCCATACTTCACTAATGGATGCATGTTACTAGGGTGAATGATAAAACTAATAATAACGGGTACCCCATGCCATGGGAGTTTACAACATAATTGTTCCCAAGGTGAGGTTCATGACTATGAGCCTTTTGTAAATTAAACAAGGGTGGATTGAGTCCACGACTCCACTATAATATTTTGTAAATTAAACAAGTGCGGGTTGAGTCCACGACTCCACTATAGCCTTTGTACAAAGAATCGAACCTCCACTATGACAGGGATAGTGTGGCAATAACTGCACCTTTAATGCGAAGTGGGAGGCAGTCTGTCATCGAGGGTTTGGTAGCATTTGGGGTTTTTGCCTTAGTCTGGTTTGCGACTTGTTGTTAGTCTTGCTGGTTCTGCACTTCATTCGTAAGGTGGCTGTGTGGGTGCCCT
The DNA here is from genome assembly GCA_027924585.1 of Larix kaempferi. Classification (NCBI taxonomy): domain Eukaryota; kingdom Viridiplantae; phylum Streptophyta; class Pinopsida; order Pinales; family Pinaceae; genus Larix; species Larix kaempferi. Next base: position 3,301,737 of record BSBM01000022.1, on the reverse strand, counting down.
GACCCGAGCAATGCTCGTGGTCAGTGAACTTAGCGTCTGTGGAGTTCGACTGTGGCATGGATGTAATACTTCTGACAGGTAAGAAAAGAATCTATTGTGTTGAGACTTTACCTCTCTTCTTTTGATTCGAAATCGCAGGGTTTGACTAACTAGTAATACGTGTTGTAATGGCAGGTGATAAACCGCTTTGGTATGGAAGCTGCGATGGTTCCTGGTGTTGTAGATGTGGCTAGGGTATTGGTAAGTCCATCTTACCCACTCGTTGCGCTACCTCTCGCACCTCTGATGATGTATGTATGCATCTTGTCCCAGTTTAGAAAGGAGACTCCCGTAAGCCATTGGATTTACTGAATCACTTTGGGAAGTCTGTTGGTTGTTTATTAGCTGAACCTGGGAAATGTGGGGTTTCAATGTAATTTAAAGCTGGATACATAGCTGGACTCTGATGTAAGAATCGTTTATGAATTTGGGTCTATTTTGTTGCTCGGCATCTCTAATTTCTGAATAATGTAAATGCTATTTTGTTTCTTGAAAAGAGGGCATGACTCCTATCTGGGATATATGGTTGTAATGGCTTTCAAATGGTAGAATTTCTATTCGTTTCCTGTGTGAGTACAAAACTCTAAGTCTGCACTGGTTCGATTCTAAGACTATGGAGTTACTGGGTAATTTATAACTGTTGTGCAAAAATGTCTTAAATGATAAGAGGTCTTTGGTGCCTTCAGTTTGGAAACGTAGCTAGGATTGGTAATCATTTTTGCTTACTGTCTGAGTTGATATTGCTATGATGCTTATGTATGCTTAAGTAATTGCCTTGTGAAAACATGGGAGATTTATAAGGGATTCTCTGTAATTCTATTTTGGTAACTAAGCTAGGGTTGAGTAAGGTGATCCCAATTTATTTGCTTCCTGTGTAGGATAGAATGAGCACTTTGTAATATGAAAGTTTTAATTACTGTACACAGCGTTTTCGGAAACTTGAGTCCTATAGGAGGCACTCATAAGTTTTGACTTGGAAAAATCGTGGGGTTCGATCCTGGACCTATGTTTTTGATAAGCATCTGCGTTTGTATTTTTTATTAACACTTTTACCCATCGTAGACGAATTGCACTGGGCTTTGTTTGTATTAATTCTCGATCAAAGGAAGTGCTAGGGTCTATATGTTTGGAAATGCTCTATGATTCTCTGAGGTATTAGGATGGTGATTGGTAGCTACGGCTACATATGCTTTTGTCCTATCTGTTGTTTTCGTGTGTGTGGTGGTTTCATAGTTTAAAAAGGGAAAAACTTATTTAGATTGATAATGAATCTATCTGCCTCTGTGTTTAGCAAACAAAGCATATACGTGTATATATACAGGGAATGATGACTGTGTTTTCTTTCGCTATAAATTATATAACTGGGTTTTTCGAAATGTTTAGCATAGTAACTAACGTTTTCTACTAAAAGAATTTCGATTTCAGTGGTTAGATGAACATGCTACGTTTCTGATCTAAAATCTATTGATAGATAAGAGAAAACTATAAATATATTTGACAAATTAAAACAATACTTAACAATCCCCAAACTTGGAATGCGTTTGATTAGCAAAGGCTAGCTGGCTAGACCTGCTAGGCAATGTCTTGGAATTCTGGGCAATCCTTGAATTAAAACTGATGTATAGAACAATACTATTTTAACATTTCATTCAGAAAAGAAATTAATTAGTTTGAAAGCCTTATAAGATTTTCATACCTGCTTACTCCTGTGGCTTGCTCTTGCTGGAAATGACCTGCTTACTCCTATAGCTTGCTCCTGCTGGAAATGACCTACACACTTAGCCAACTAGTTAATAAAAGACTGATGAACCCTTAGCTGACCTGATAATTGATCTTGGAATGGATGACTTTGGGACTACCACATTCCACCCAACCATGATTCTACAACCGTTCCTGGTTCAGTATGAATCCCCCCGAGCTGGTTCTGACATGTAAACTGAGAGGTAGAGGCCTTAAGTGTGTAGCTGGTTCAGATCTGGAAAAATTGATGTGGGAAGTGTTCACTTCTTGGAGCAGAGAGTTTCTCTTGACATCAAAATACTAAAAAGAAAAATATCCCCCAAACTTTGGGGTCTGTCTTCCTTAAGTAGGACAATCTTGAATTAGGGCAGTTGGAATTTACTAGTTTCTTTAAAATAATTTAAATTATAAAAGAGTATTTGTTTACTTAACTGCTAGTTTTTTTTGGAACTAGGACTTCTCATCTTTGTTTGATTAAAGTGTTTTTGATCTTTAATCTTTTTATAATAATAATAAACATTACAATACCATCTAAATATTAATAAATAATATTTAGTAAGTGGCAACCCACTTATGCATAAATGTAAATATATATAAAAGAGTAAACATTTTTTAAAAGAATATATAATTAATAACAATATTATTATTGAAAGCTCCTAATAATAGTATTTAACTTTGTGGCCTTTAAACATTTTGTTCACATGATGTCTCTTTTAATTCTTTTTAAGAAAAGGGTCCACTTCTTTGGACAATTTTGGTAAGCTGGTAAAGGCACCTCTAGTCTCTCCCTTTGCATGTCAGATTCCCTCGTTTTAACATGGTAGTTCCCACAGTATATGATGATAATAAGATTTATTTAATCAAGTCGAATAGTTGTGATAAAACTCATAAGTGCTATTTAGAGTCCTCCCGACTCAACACTTGAGAGCTAGTAACCCCGAGTGCTCGTCAGAGCCTTTTAACTCAACACTCTCACATGGGAATTACGCTAGTGCAATTCCAGAGCCTTTGCTCAACACTAGAGCTAGAATGTGGTTGTGAGGCACATATAGGATATTTAAGTGGCCTCGGATCCAGTAATCATTTCTTTCAAGCTTGGAGTGCTCCAGGGATCGTGCCCAACACTCAACGTACATTGGGGCTTAGGCCCAGTATATAGGTCATTCGTGTGTTTCTGAGTCCATGCTCAACACACTAAATAATCATCCATGTGAACCATACTCTGCACAGTATAAGATAACATAATAATCTTAGTATATCATAATTGTAACTGAATGACAACATAAGTTTATCCATTCGAGCTTTCCTCCCCAATATATAATAAAAATGGAACAATCAAAGTACCTGCCCAATATATATATCAACTCATGAGAACATAGATCAAAACATGCTACGGCTTATGCCCAATAATAAATCACATATGCTCGGGCCGTAGCCCAATATACCATCATAACATAGTTAGTTAAAAAGTTGGGATATTATAGTTACAGAGGAATTATTAGATCTGTATTACAAAAAATTACGATTGAGTTCTTGAGGATGTGTTGGAACCATACTAGATGATCTAGAAAACTAATGATTAGAACCACTAGTGCTTATGGCCATGATTGCTTGAGAAAAATGGAAGAGACTGACAAAAGATGAGATTGGGAAATTAAAGTTAAGCCTAGTGTCGGAAGTATGAGAGCAAAATTTAAGTTCACGATGAATTTCTGTACATGAAGGGGTGCATGTAATGCCCCTAAAATGACTATGGACCTTAAGGGCGATTGTCGAGCGACCCGATTGAACAACTTCAATAAGGTGGTCTCTTGATCCTTGATATGTCTTAAATGATTGAGGAAAACCTGAAGATGTGAACGACGACAATAATTGATAAATGAATTAAGGAATTAAATTATATGTGTGGAGTCGTATAATTGATTGATTACATCTTGCTTAATGATTAGCCTTGATTGATCAAGTCAAAGTGCAGTGGGATAGTGATAGTCCTAGCTCTACAACTTGGGAGGACGCAATTGAGATGCATCATAGCTTTTTGCATTTATTCTGAACTTCAGGACAAAGTTCTAAATAAGTAAGGGTGTATGTAGTGCCCCTAGACTACTACAAACATTGAGGGCACATATTTGAGTGACCCAGCTGATTGAGACATTAATAAAACAACCCCTTGATGTTATATTGAGTATATTCATGACTACAAGTGATTGTGAATCAATAAAAATGATATATGTGTATCTGGAGAGTTAATGTAAATGAATGATTACATGTTGTTTAATGATTAACTTTGATAATGAAAAATGTACATGTGAAGGATGCTTAACGACTAGATGTATGATTGATTATGTGATGAGAACAAAGAAAGTAAATATTGACGAGATGCATTTCTGATTAGATGAATGAGTAATGTTATGAGTAAACTATAAATGCTTAACGAAATAGCAGAATTATGACTCATATTATGATAATTGAGGACAATACTACTAATATATGTTTGTGAGAAATGTGTGTAGCGGTAGGTGAAACAGTTCACTAACGAACACACAAGGGAATTGAAGGGTCGTAGAGTACAGATATATCACACACGGGGAGAGCGACGATGATGTCGAATTCTGACATAATACCATGCATGAGTAGAGAAGCATTGATCCGCTTACTCAAGAGAAGCGTGAGGTCGTGCAGGTGGGCCACAACGGAGTTGGTCACATACGAGCTGAGGGGCGTGCAGTAAGGATAGGCTTACTCCTCAACGCCATTAGTCCCTAATAGCATGTAGACATAGGATAGAAGGTAATGAATCCTGAAATCCCTACATGAAGTTCCCGCAAGTTAGAATGAAAGGATATCGACAGAAGGACCCGACGGTGTGGTACCTTACCGAGAAACGGAAAGGATGGATGGAAGGACCCAATGATGTGGTACCTTGGCAAGAAATGGATACAACAGATGAATGGGCCCGACGGAGTGGTACCATGATGAATGATGAGCATAAATGATAGATGGACCCAACGGTGTGGTATCCAGGTCCTAGAAAGGATTAATTGATAAACTTTGTGCGAAAAGAAAAACCATATAAATTGCATTTAGAACACTTGTTCATAAAAATACATTTTAGTATTAAAAAGAATAGAAATAATTATTTCTAGGAATTTGCATATGAAATACTTTTTAGTATTTAAAATAATGGAAATAATCATTTTAGGAGCAAAATGGAATCCTAGGCATGAGCCTTTAGTTAACACCACATGCACCCACAAAGATAGGATCTAGAGTGAGCATCTTAGAGACAAGCTTGAGTAAATTTAGGAATATAAGTGCGCTCTTCTAGAAAACTTGACACTCGAATTTATGAGATAAATTACTTTTTGAATATTAAGAAAGTGGGTATTTTGCATGAAGCGACATGTGTCGCATGAGATTTTCCTATATAAGGAAAGCTTTGGGAATGGGTAAGGGACCCAGTTTTTGGATGGATATCGTAATTATTGCGATAGATGTGACTTGATACTATTGGGGTTTGGCTAGAAATTTTGGTGGTGGGGGGACCCAAGCTGAGTTTCTTCAAAGGTGTGTGTGAGCTTTACGACCTGAAGCTCGGAGGTGGCTATGCGACTGAAAGCATGAACCTATGGTTGGGTGGCGAAGATAATGGTTGGTTTGCCTATTTTTAAATGAGCTTTGCTGGAGGGATCCTACGGAAGACATGGACGACAATGGACCAGCGGGATCGGGTTGACAAGTTATGGTTTTGTTTATTTGTTAAGTTATCTACTTAATTTATCTTATTTTTCCAGTAATTATGACAACTAATCTGTTTTGTATTAGTATGTTAAGTTTTAGGTCAAGCACAGAAGGACCCTACAGGAGGGGCTCTACAAAGGGTAAATCAAATTATAGAAGACATGTTACGAATGTATGTTAATTATCAGCCAACTAAATGGGAAGAATATCTGCATTTAGCTGAATTTTCTTATAATAATCACTATCAATCTTCAACTAAACTTAGTCCTTTTGAAATTTTGTATGGAAGAAAGTGTAATAGTCCCATTTCATGTATTAATCCTATTGATAGGTTAATGCTAGGACCTAAATTGTTGAAAGAAATGGAACTAATAGTGAAGCAGGTACAAAGCAATCTGAAAATTTGTTAGGAACCCATGTCTTTACTTTGTTAGTATATTGTTGTTGGACGCATATGCTTTGTAAGTCGTCCCGTAGTATTTGTTGATCCATAGTTTGTGTTATTGTTGTTGGTGCATATATTTTGTAAGTCGCCCAAAGTTTTGTTGATCCATAGTTTGTATTGGCCCATGGTTTTGACTCATAGTATTGGCTCTTAGACTTAGCCCATGGTTTGTATTAGCCCATGGTTTGTATTGACACATAGTATTGACCCATGGTATTGGCGCCTAGACTTAGTATATAAGTGTGTGTTGAGGCCTATGAAGGCACCGTGAAGTTAATTGTATTGAGCTTGCTCAAAGGAGGTTGCCCCCTCGAAGTGGCCCGTGATCAATAAAAAAGTGATTCTGAGTTCTATTATTTCTGATATCTCATGTATTTGCATTAATTAATTATTGTAGGTTCTTCACATCTGGTATCATAGCACTTTCTTGGGCTTGTTGGGTGAAATTTCTGCCAATTTTTTTCGCATCTGTTGCAGGTTCGGATTTGGGAATAATCCCTATCCGCTTAACTATGGGAAGTACTTGGGCATAAGCCCTAAAACTCATTGTGAGGAGTACCACAAGAACCCCAAAGTAGCTGGCCCATTGAGAGGACCTACCAGTGAAAAGGGCAATGACCCCTACCCGATTGACTAGTTCCCACCTATGAGGTAAACCAAGAGTTGTTGTTTGTGGCAAAGTGTTAGGAACCCATATCTTTACTTTGTTAGTATGTTGTTGTTGGACGCATATGCTTTGTAAGTCGTCCCGTAGTATTTGTTGATCAATAGTTTGTGTTATTGTTGTTGGCGCATATGCCTTGTAAGTCGCCCGTAGTATTGTTGATCCATAGTTTTTAACGGCCCATGGTTTCGACCCATAGTATTGGCGCCTAGAATTAGTATATAAGTGTGTGTTGAGACCTATGAATGCACCGTGAAGTTATTTGTATTGAGCTTGCTCAAAGGAGGTTGCCCCCTCGAAGTGGCCTGTGATCAATACAAAAGTGATTCTGAGTTCTGTCATTTCTGCTATTTCGCGTATTCTTGTTAATTAATTGTTGCAGGTGCCTCACATCTGGTATCAGAGCACTTTCTTGGGCTCGCTGGGTGAAATTTCTGCCAAAATTTTTTTCACATCTGTTGCAGGTTTGGATTTGGGAATAATCCCTACCCGCTTAACTGTGGGAAGTACTTGGGCATAAGCCCTAAAACTCATTGTGAGGAGTACCACATGAACCCCGAAGTAGCTGGCCCATTGAGAGGACCTGCCGGCGAAAAGGGCAACGACCCCTACCTGATTGACTAGTTCCCACCCGTGAGGTAAACCAAGAGCTGTCGTTTGTGGCAAAGCAGTTATCAGTTTTACCTGAGCTGTGGAGTGAGGGGTACTGCCCCAATACGCAAGCCGTCAGACAGCATTGGTGGCCGAGTGAAAACCCTGAACTGTTAGGAAGCCGCACATACCTAGGGTCCATATCTACTTTCAGCTGAACTATTGTCGATCACTACTGCGCCGTTTCAGATTCATTTTGCAAACCGTTCCAGATCCAGCCGTTCGGCGTTGTTCCAGAATCATTCAAACCGGAGATCCCATTCTGCAAGCAGAGCCGTAGCTGCTCCAGTCTGTAAAAAAAAAAAAAAAGGTATAAAATTCCATTTTTTCGCCATATCTCCCTTGTTTTACCTCTGTTTTCCTTGAAAATTTCAGGGAACCCCTGTCATTCCATTCTGCAAGCAGAGCCGTAGCTGCTCCAGTCTGTAAAAAAAAAAAAAAGGTATAAAATTCCATTTTTTCGCCATATCTCCCTTGTTTTACCTCTGTTTTCCTTGAAAATTTCAGGGAACCCCTGTCATTCCATTCTGCATATTTCATCCCTGAGGACCCTATCCTCAATCCCTTTCCTACAACCCGAAATCCCACATTTGTCTATTTTTAGGGTTTGCCATAACTTCCTCAGATTTCACCCAATCACCTTCAATTTTTACCACAGAGTTCCTTTCTGAATTCTGCTTCTTTGTTCCCCTCTGCCAAATTTTCCCCATCCTTTCACCCCGCTGCTGAAATCCTCATTTTTGCTTCCCTGTCTATCCAACAGTGTCCAAAAAACGAGTCAAACCCCAATTACCCTTCTGATTTTTTCCCAAATCCAAATTTTCCTTTACTGAAGTAGTTCCTGTTTTTGTTTTCCTACCCAGTCAAAAAAAAAAATCCCTGGTTATGGTTGTCACCCGTGCAGGAGCAAAAACCATGGAGGAAGCCCTTGCAGCCATCCAAGCCAAACTCCAGGATCTGGATGAAAAATTTCTTGGTCTCCATCTTGAACATTCAGCTATGAACAACAAACGGCAGTCCGAGTCTTCAGTAGACAATGGGTTCTCTTCTTCCAGCAATTTCCGTGGTCCGAAGCTTGATTTTCCTCGCTTCAATGGTACCGATCCAATTGGATGGATCTATCGTGCAGAACAATATTTCAGTCTGCATAATACTTTTGATGTCAACAAAGTTCCGTTGGCATCCTTTCATTTGGAACAGGAAGCTCTTCAATGGTACCGTTGGTACATCAAGGCTCATCCAGAGCCCAACTGGCCAGACTTTTGCCAGCTCCTTTTGCAACGATTTGGTCCTAGTGCTTTTGATGACTTCACAGGAGCCCTCACTAAACTTCGCCAAACTGGCACTGTGAGAGAGTATCAAACCGAATTTGAGAATCTAGCCAACCACACCGAAGGATTGTCTGATGAATTTTACCGGAGTTGTTTTATCAGTGGTCTAAAGGATGCCATCCGCTCTGAGGTCAAAATGTTCTGTCCCAACACAATGATGGAAGCACTCGGGTTGGCTAAATTGGCAGAAGACAAGATTGCAGCCCAACAACGCTCCAAGCCCACTTTTGTTCCCTTCCGAAATATGGGGTCTCAGCAACCTCCTATACCGCAGGCTCCTCGACCGACTCCTATCAAGCGTTTGTCGGAAACAGAGATGCAAGCACGCAGAGAAAAGGGTCTTTGCTATAATTGTGATGAGAAATTCACTTGGGGACATAGATGTGTTCAGCAAAAGCTCTATCTCCTGGATGTGGAGTCTCCGCTTGCCTCTGAAATGAGTGACGAAGATCCAGAAACACTGGATGCTCCGGTTGACATTCAGGAACCGCCTATTGACCCTCCGTCTTAGGATGACTAGCCAGAGATATCTCTCCATGCTTTAGCTGGAATCACCACCCCCCAAACAATGCGGGTCAGGGGTTACTTCAAGAAGCTTCCTATTACAATCCTGATTGATTCTGGTAGCACTCATAATTTCATTGACCCTCGGATTGCCAAACAAGCTGATTGTTTTATCCATCCTTGCTCCAACTTTGAAGTCATGGTTGCCAATGGGGGTACCTTACCTTGCAAAGGGAAGTGTTGAAATGTGCGTATCTCTATGGGAGATTATACCTTGCGCTCTGACATGTTTGCCTTGCCCTTAGGCGGATGTGATGTGGTTTTGGGCGCTCAATGGCTACGCACACTCGGCCCTATCTTATGGGATTTTGCCGAACTTTGGATGTAGTTTTCCCTCAATGGACACAAACACACATTGATAGGATTACAACCAGGTTCTCTCAGCATCATCAGTTCACATCGCATGGAAAAACTCCTCAAGAAGAATTCACATGGTGTCATCGCTCAGATCCATTCCATCCAGATGCAACCATCAGCGGTCTCCACTACTCCTTGGGATCTACAACAACTTCTGGATCGATATACAGGTGTCTTTGCTGAACCAGTGGGATTACCACCTTCCAGGCCTGAAGATCATCGTATTCAGATCCTTCCTGGAAGCGCTCCTCCCAACATCAGGCCCTATCGCTACCCATTCCACCAAAAAACGGAGATGGAAATGCTCGTTCGGGACTTATTGAAGCAAGGTATTATTCGCCCAAGCACTAGTTCCTTTTCTTCTCCAGTTATTCTCGTCCGCAAAAAAGATGGGTCATGGCGCCTCTGCATTGACTTCTGAGCACTTAATCACCTCACCATCAAGGATAAGTTTCCAATTCCTGTTGTTGATGAACTTCTTGACGAGCTTCATGGGGCTCACTTTTTCTCCAAGTTGGATCTTCGTTCTGGGTATCATCAAATTCGGGTTCATGAGGATGATATTCCTAAAACAGCTTTCCGCACACATGATGGCCATTATGAGTTTTTGGTCATGCCCTTTGGCCTCACTAATGCTCCTTCCACATTCCAGGCCTTAATGAATAAAATATTTCGACCCTACTTGCGGAAATTCATTCTGGTATTCTTTGATGATATCCTCATCTATAGTAAAACATGGGATGAACATCTCCAGCATCTGGATCTTGTCATGCAACTTTTCTCTGACCATCATCTCCATGCCAAGCAGTCTAAATGTGTTTTTGGACAAAAGGAAGTTGAGTATCTCGGGCACATTATCTCAGCACAAGGGGTTCGCGTGGATCCTGCCAAAATCGACGCCATGAACAATTGGACACGTCCTCAGACACTCAAGAGCCTTCATGGTTTTTTGGGGTTGACTGGCTACTACCGCAAGTTTGTCAAGGATTATGGGAAGATTGCAGCTCCATTAACCGCTCTATTGAAAAAGGATGCTTTTACATGGACACCTGCTGCTCAGTGTGCATTTGAAAAACTAAAACAAGCTATGTGTACTACACCTGTGCTAGCTATGCCCGATTTTTCCAAGCCCTTCACTATTGAGAGTGATGCTTGCGGCAATGGACTTGGTGCTGTTCTCCTTCAGAATAAACACCCCATTGCGTTCACCAGCAAAGCCCTTTCAGGTAAGAATTTAGCTGCCTCTACCTATGAGAAGGAAATGATGGCTATTTTGCATGCAGTACAGAAGTGGCGTCCATACCTATTAGGGAATCATTTATGCATCAAGACTGATCACCAGAGTCTGAAATATTTCTTGGACCAGCATGTCTCCTCCCCGGCACAACAGAAATGGGTTAGCAAACTCATGGGTTATGACTATGAGATCACTTACAAGGAGGGTAAAGACAATATTGTGGCAGATGCTCTTTCTCGCACATTTGGTGCCCAAGGTTCTCTTTCAGCTATTTCTATGCCTGTTCCAAATTGGTTGCAATCTGTTCAACAGGGTTATGTCAATGACTCTTCCTTATCTCAGATCATCCAATGCTTGACCAAAAACCCTTCTGCTGTACCACATTACTCTTGGGATGGTGCTTCTCTGCGATACAAGGGTTGTTTGGTGCTTCCCCAGAGCACAGATCTTCAACAGGCTGTCTTCTATGAACTCCATGCTTCTCCATCGGCCGGGCACTCTGGGTTCCTCAAAACATATGAACGAGCACGGCGTAACTTCTTTTGGCAAGGCATGAAAAGGACAATTCAACAGATGGTGGCCGAATGTGATACCTGCCAGCGCAATAAGGGGGAAACAACACTCGTTCCAGGATTGCTTGAACCCTTACCCATACCTACATGGATTTGGACATATATTTCTATGGATTTCATTGAAGGGCTCCCTAAATCTGGCGGGAAGACAGTGATTCTCGTTGTGGTTGATAGCCTCTCCAAATATAGTCATTTTTGTGCTCTCAGTCATCCCTATACATCCTCCTCAGTTGCTCAAATTTTTATGGACCAGATCTTTCGTCTTCATGGCATCCCTTCTTCCATTGTCTCGGATCGTGATGCGACTTTCACTAGTCATTTTTGGACAGAACTATTTCGCCACACTGGCACCAAACTGAAGATGAGTTCAGGGTATCACCCACAAACAGATGGTCAGACTGAAATTGTCAATAAATTCTTGGAAACTTATCTTCGTTGCTTCACCTTAGAACAACAACATCAGTGGGCAAAGTGGCTCCCTCTTGCTGAATGGTGGTACAATACCTCTTACCACACTGCCTCTAAAATGACCCCATATGAAGCAGTCTATGGTCAAGCACCTCCAGCTCTTCTTCCATACACCCCCACCAGTTCACCAGTTCAGGAAGTTGACACAGTCCTTCGCAACCGCGATCAGATTCTTCGCATTTTGCGGGACAATATTCACATGGAAAGAAATCGCATGAAGCAACAAGCGGATCAGCACCGTTCAGAGCGCACTTTTCAAGTCGGCGATATGGTTTTTCTTCATCTCCAGCCGTACAAACAATCCTCCTTGAAACTCAAAGGGCGTCATAAGCTTGCTCCAAAGTTCTATGGGCCATATCGGATTCTTCAGAAGATTGGGTCCGTTGCTTATAAATTGGAACTTCCCCCTTCTTCCCGCATTCATCCAGTCTTTCATGTCTCTTGTTTGAAGAAAGTTCTTGGCACCAACATCAGCGGCCAAATGATTTTACCCGAACTGGATAATGAAGGATCCATCCTTTTGGAGCCAGAGGCCATCCTCAATCGGCGCACACGTCAGCTTCGCTCTCGCTCTATCACAGAGGTCTTAATTCAGTGGCACGGCATGCAACCAGAGGATGCTACATGAGAACCACTCCTTCAGATTCAACAACAATTTCCACATCTGAAGCTTTGAGGACAAAGCTTTTTTTAAGGGGGAGGGGATGTTAGGAACCCATATCTTTACTTTGTTAGTATGTTGTTGTTGGACGCATATGCTTTGTAAGTTGTCCCGTAGTATTTGTTGATCAATAGTTTGTGTTATTATTGTTGGCGCATATGCTTTGTAAGTCGCCCGTAGTATTGTTGAGCCATAGTTTGTAACGGCCCATGGTTTCGACCCATAGTATTGGCACCTAGAATTAGTATATAAGTGTGTGTTGAGACCTATGAAGGCACCGTGAAGTTATTTGTATTGAGCTTGCTCAAAGGAGGTTTCCCCCTCGAAGTGGCCTGTGATCAATACAAAAGTGATTATGAGTTCTGTCATTTCTGCTATTTCGCGTATTCTTGTTAATTAATTGTTCCAGGTGCCTCACACAAAGCGGTTATCAGTTCTACCTAAGCCTTGGAGTGAAGGGTACTTCCCCAATACGCAAGCCGTCAGATAGCATTGGTGGTCGAGTGAATCCCCTGAACCGATAGGAAGCTGCACATACCTGGGGTCCATATCTATTTTCAGCTAAACTGTTGTCGATCACTTTCGCTCTAGATCTAGCCGTTTCAGATCTATTCTGTCGTTCCAGATCCAGTCGTCATTTCAGATCTAGTCGTTTTCAATCCCTTCTGCGCCATTGTCGATCCATCTATTGCGGATCCCTTCTGTGCCGCTGTTGCCGATCCATTTCTGGAAAAAAAACAAAAAAAAAACAAAAAAAAGTATAAAATTCTATTTTTCGGCCATATCTCCCTTGTTTCAACACTGTTTTCCCTGAAACTTCACTGACATCCCTGCAATCCCATTCTGCATATTTCATTCCTGAAGACCCTATCCCAAATTCCACTTCCTAAGACCAGAAATCCCACATTTGTCTATTTTTAGGGTTTGCGATAACTCCTTCAATTTTCACCCAATCACCTTCAAATTTTACCACAGAGTTCCTTTCCTAATTCTGCTTCTATGTCCCTCTCTGCCAAATTTTCTCATTCCTTCACCCCGCTTCTGAAATCCCCATTTTTTGCTTCCGTGTCCATCAGAAAGTGTCCAAAACCTAGTCACACCCCAATTACCCCTCCGCGTTTTTTCCAAATCCAAATTTCCCTTTACTAAATAAGCTTTTGTTTGTGTTTTTCTATCCATTCCCCCCCCCCCAAAAAAAAAAAAAAAACTCCTGGTTATGGTTGTCACCCGTGCATGAGCAAAAACCATGGAGGAAGCACTTGCAGCCATCCAAACCAAAATCCAACATCTGGATGAAAAATTTCTCAGCCTCCATCTTTAGCATTCAGCGATGAACAATAACCGACAACCATAATCTTTTGCAGCCACCGGGTTCTCTTCTTCCAGCAATTTTCGTGGGCCGAAGCTTGATTTTCCTCGCTTCAATGGTACTGATCCAACTGGATGGATATACCGTGAAGAACAATATTTCATCCTACATAATACTTTTGATGTCCAGAAAGTTCCACTTGCATCCTTTCATTTGGAACAGGAAGCCCTTCAATGGTACCGTTGGTACATCAAAGCTCATCCCGAGCCAAACTGGACAGATTTTTGCCAACTCCTTTTGCCACGATTTGGTCCTAGTGCTTTTGACGACTTCATAGGAGCACTCACTAAACTTCACCAAACTTGCACAGTGAGAGAGTATTAGACAGAATTTGAGAAACTCGCTAATCACACAGAAGGATTATCTGATGAATTTTACAGGAGTTGTTTTATTAGTGGTCTTAAGGATGAAATCTGGTCAGAGGTTAAAATGTTCTGTCCCAACACAATGATGGAAGTCCTAGGTTTGGCTAAGTTGGCAGAAGACAAGCTTGTAGCCTAGCAATGCTCCAAACCCACCTTTGTTCCCTTCAGAAATATGGGTTCCCAACGACCTCCCATCACACTTGCTCCTCAACCAACTCCTATCAAGCATTTGTCTGAAACAGAGATGCAGGCACGCCAAGAAAAAGGGCTTTGTTATAATTGTGATGAGAAATTCGCTCGGGGACATAGATGTGTTCAACAAAAGCTCGATCTCTTGGATGTGGATTCTCCACCTGCCTTAGAACTTGGTGAAGAAGCTACAGATATAGTAGATGATCAAGTCGACATTCAACACCCGCCTGTTTACACTCAATCTTAGGACGACCCACCCGAGATCTCTCTCCATGTTGTAACCGATGTCACCACCCCACAAACAATGCGGGTCAGGGGATACTTCAAGAAGCTCCCTCTTACCATACTCATTGATTCTGGTAGCACTCATAACTTCATTGACCCTCGGATTGCCAATCAGGCTAGTTGTTTTGTCCATCCTTGCTCCAACTTTGAAGTCACGGTTGCCAATGGGGGCACCTTGCCTTGCAAGGGGAAGTGTCACAATGTGCGTATCTCTATGGAAGATTATAACCTACTCTGTGACATGTTTTCCTTGTCCTTAGGCGGATGTGATGTGGTTTTGGGTGTTCAATGGTTACGCACACTTGGCCCCATCTTATGGGATTTTGCTGAACTTTGGATGCAGTTTTCAGCCAATGGGACACAACACAAAATTATGGGCTTACAACCAGGGTCTCTCTGCATCATCAGTTCACATCGCTTGGAAAAGATCCTTAAGAAGAATTCACATGGTGTCATTGCTCATCTCCATTCCCTTTAGATGCACCCACCAATGGTCTCCACTACTTCCTTGGATAGATATGTAGGTGTCTTTGTTGCACCAGTGGGCTTGCCGTCTTCACAAGACCTTTCCGATAAGCATTTAGCCGCATCTAAATCTCAGCAAGACATGATGGATATTTTTCATATAGTACAGAAGTGGCAACCATCCCTATTGGGGAATTATTTCTGCATCAAGACTGATCTCCAGAGTCTGGAAACTTTCTTGGAACAACGGGTCTCCTACCCAGCACACCTGAAATGGGTTATCCAACTCATGGGTTATGACTATGCGACCACTTACCAGAAGGGTAAGGACAATATGATGGAAGATTCTCCTCCTCGCAAATTTGATGACCTAGTTTCTCTTACAACTATTTCTCTGCTTGTTCCAAATTGGTTGCAATCTATTCAATGGGGCTATCTCGTCTATGAACTCCATGCTTCTGCATTAGTAGGGCACTCTGGTTTCCTCAAAACGTATGACCAAGAACAATGTAAATTCTTTTGGCAGGGACTCAAAAGGACAATTCAACGGATGGTGGTTGACCGTGATACTTTCCAGGTCAACAAGGGTGAAATGACCCTCCTTTCAGGACTGCTCGAACCCTTGCCCATCCCTCCACAGATTTGGACAACTATTTCTATGGATTTCCTAGAAGCGCTCTGGTGGTATAGTACCACATCTCAAAGGACACCATATGAAGCAGTCTCTGGATAGGCACCACCAGTTCTTCTTCCATACACCTTCAGCAACTCCCCAGTTCAAGCAATTGACTCAATTCTTCGAAACCGTGATCAGCTTCTTCTCATTCTGCAGGACAATTTTCACATGGAAAGAATTCGACTGAAAGAACAAGCCAATCAACACCATTCTAAGAGCACTTTTCACATCGTTGATATGGCTCTTCTTTGTCTACAGCCTTCCACGCAATCCTCCCTGAAACTCCAAAGGTGCCAGTGGCTCGGAATGTAACCCGAGGATGCTACAGGGGACCCACTCCTTCAGATTCTACATCAATTTCCACATCTAAAGCTTTGAGGACAAAGATTTTTCTAAGGGAGGGGGGATGTTAGGAACCCATGTCTTTACTTTGTTAGTATATTGTTGTTGGACGCATATGATTTGTAAGTCGTCCCGTAGTATTTGTTGATCCATAGTTTGTGTTATTGTTGTTGGCGCATATGCTTTGTAAGTCGCCCATAGTTTTGTTGATCCATAGCTTGTATTGGCGCATGGTTTTGACTCATAGTATTGGCGCCTAGACTTAGCCCATGGTTTGTATTAGCCCATGGTTTGTATTGACACATAGTATTGACCCATGGTATTGGCGCCTAGACTTAGTATATAAGTGTGTGTTGAGGCCTATGAAGGCACCGTGAAGTTAATTGTATTGAGCTTGCTCAAAGGAGGTTGCCCCCTCGAAGTGGCCCGTGATCAATATAAAAGTGATTCTGAGTTCTATTATTTCTGATATCTCATGTATTTGCATTAATTAATTATTGTAGGTTCTTCACAAAATTGCACAAGACAAACAAAAGAGTCATGTAGATCTGAAAAGAACTCAAAAAGAGTTTTTAGTAGGTGAACATGTTTTTGTTAAGGTAAAACCCAGGAAAAGCTCATTTAAGATGGGAAGTTGTGCTAAGTTAGCACCCAGGTATTGTGGACCATTCGAAATATTATCAAGAGTTGGACTAGTGGCTTACCAGTTGGCTTTGCCACCTAATCTGAAAATACATAATGTATTTCATATCTCTATTTTGAAAAAGTATGTTCATGCTGCTACTCATGTGATCGATTGGAATGGCATACAGGTGGAACCAAATTGTATCCTAGACAGGAGAGAAATTTTACTTTGGAATCGCACCATTGGACAGGTAAAGGTGCAATGGAAGCACCTTAGTCTAGATGAAGCAACCTGGGAATTGGAGAGTCATATGCAGGCAATATATCCAATTTTGTTCCAGGAAGACTCAGATGAGGCTTAAGCAACATCGAGGACGATGTTGAACTTAAAAGGGGGTGTTTGTCACCTACCTAGATTTGAAAACATTTTATGTTTGTGGAAAATCATTACCTTAAAACGTATTCTAAGGTTTTATGTTATTGATCAAGGTTGTTCAAGGATGACTGTAATTGAATATTGTTATTATTTAATAAATTAAAATAGGAGACACTCATCCAAAGGGGATTTTTGAAGAGTGTTCACTGACCCACTAGGAGGAATGAAACTGATGTAGAAGGAAATTGACAAGTGGCAACATCTGCACTCACTTACTAGCTGTTGCGGGGGGAAACTTCCCTAAAAATGTCATCATGTTCCCCAAGGATGGTGGAACTGAGTAGGTGGCTCATTATTTGTTAAACTGACCCTTAAGACCTAGGCAATCTTATTTATAGCCATCGAATTTGAGCAAGCAGCTCACACATTCTCAAGAGGAGACACAATTTTTCCTTGTGGTTGTTGTAAACTGTTATGTTGAGCACACAAGATATTCTTGAGGGGATTGGCTAACTAATGAGTTGCAGTGTAGGACTATCTTATACTGCTAAGTTACAAATTGGTTTTGTATGTAAGTCTTCATGATTGCTGAGTTTAAAAGAGATTGTCATAAGTTTCTACACGGATTCTTTGTCTTGGTGGTTCCGTGAACAGGCTCGGGGGTGCTAAAGAAAGTGAGAATTGGCTTCTTTCAGGAGACGATTGGGAGGAACCTTCTTCTTTGGGTGTTTGTCTACCCTATCAGTTATCAGGTTCTAATTTTGTTTTAATTCATTTACTTCTAATCTGTTGATTTATTTATGAAAAATTGTATTTATATGTTATCATATTTTTCAGATGTTTTCCTAGTTTCCACGAATGATAGTTTACTAAACTGTTAATCATTTTTGCACAAATGATTGAATAGATAGAATTTGATAAATATAGATTGATGAATATAAATTTCTTCATGTATTTTTGCTTTCACTTAAAAGTGATGTACTCTAGTATAGGAAGATGTTTAATTAACATAGATTAGAAATGATCTGAAGATTTTTAAGAAGAGATTGCTCATTATAATGAATCAGGTGTATAATTCATTATAGGATGCATACTGCAATAAATGTTTGAATCTCATAAGTTTAACTTTATAGTATTCCTAAGTTTTAAATATAGTAGAGTTTATTGTTCGGAATAGAGTAGTTTTCCATAAGCAGAATGTTGTTCTCATTTACATATAATTATTCAATATAAATATTGATAATTTATAAACAATTACTATCGAAAACTTAGTAGTAATAATCCACTTTTTAATCATCATAGGTTTTACACAAAAAACACAGTTATAAACTCTAGATAGGTGCATATTGCAATTTATGTTATCATTTATATATAAGTAGATTTTCTCATTTATAAACTGAACAGCATACAAAAAGAGGACTTGTATTATCGATTCATTAAGAAGTTACAATCATATAAACAAGTATACATATGTATAATCCATTTATTCATAGGTCGACTTTCCTTTGATGATATCATTTCTCTTCAACAAATATAGTATACAGTTTAAACGCAAGCTTTATGCAACATAGATTATAACTTTAAGACTATCCTGGCACATTTCAATATCCTTATAACAACGAACAGTATCACCATTAAATAGACACAGAAGTATCATTAAAACCCTAATCTAGGAATGATTAATACTTTTCATCGAAATCAAAATAGTAAGTCGAGTTTAAAAGCTAGTTCAGAGTCGAACCTTGTAACTAGTTAAACAATATACAAACAATGTATTAAAATCATCAACTATGTTAAGGGTTGAATCCCATAGACAACATCCATTATCTGATAGTCGTATGACTGAAGTATAAACATACTTTATTATACCATAACTAAAAATTATTATCATAGTATCAACCGACATAAGTAATATAAAATTGTAACGAGGGTTCGAGATTCATATGAGCTCACCCATCGTGTTTACAAATATTCAATCTATATATATATATATAATAGTGTAGATGACATATTTAAAACAAGAATTCAAGTCTGGCGTAAAGTCACTAGGGTTCGTAAGCCCAACAATATTCATATGAAAACAATCAACTCGTAAACTGAGAACAATACATCATTAAACAAATAAGTGAAATCAAATCCAAGTCCAGGGTTCGAGACTCGCGAGAGTTTCCCGAGGAAAATTTTTAGTGTAAAAATAAAACTACGAGCATAAGCTTTACAACTGTTAAGATTTAATATGCTAAGACATAAAATATCAGCATTGCATTTCATTTCACAACAATAGCATATACAGGATCACTGAAAGAACAACAGGAACAACATAAACACAAGAGACATAGATTTATCCTGGGAAACCGTCATGGGGTAGAAAACCCAGCAAAGCTTCCTCAATATAGATGATCAATAATACAGAGATGTATATCCCAAACATGAGCTCCTTCTCCTCCATAGCAG
Organism: Larix kaempferi; assembly: GCA_027924585.1. NCBI lineage: Eukaryota > Viridiplantae > Streptophyta > Pinopsida > Pinales > Pinaceae > Larix > Larix kaempferi. The sequence goes on along the minus strand of BSBM01000022.1, from coordinate 3,282,119 downwards.
ATCTCTCTCTCTCACCTATGTTCCATTCACAAGTGAGTGAATAATGAGTGAGTGTGTTAAATGAGGAACACACCTCTATTTATACACTACTCGGACTTGTCTTTTACATTAACTAGGTCAGCCCCATATTTAACCATTGGGTTAAAAACCCCATTACAACTAACTCTGGGCCAACCCCACTAGGGAAGTCTAATAACCCAAGTTACCACATTCCGACGGAGGAATAAACATCTCCAGATATACAATAAGGTCTTCACGGAGGAATGAAACATCTCCGAAATAATAAAGTACAAATATAATATTCTTAGAAGTTACAATATTTCAACAGTCCCCCTTAATGAGAAGGATATTATAACAACATCTGCAGGAGCAAGGAGTCATCAAAGACATGATACATGATACATGATACATCTATAAATCATTGGAAGCTTTCTTCATACATCATCGGTAACTCAAACAGTTACTGGAACATCTTCAAGATCTTCAATACTAGATCTTCATCTTTTGCAGCACTCGAACAACTACAGCAACACCATCAACATTTGGATCCTCTCGATCAACAGCATCAACATCTAGATCCTCTCAATCAACAACATCAACATCTGGATCCTCTCGATCAACAACATCAACATCTGGATTCTATCGATCAACGACATCAACATCTGGATCCTCTCGATCAACAGCATCATCATAGCAGCATACTCTGCAATACACATGATCCAATTACATGATGATCAATCCCGCTCACTTTAGGACATAAGTCCAAGGATGATACAATCCTATCATGTGCATTTTGAACCAAACATTCAGGGATGATGTAGTCATATCACGTACATTTTGAACCAAATGTTCAGGGACAATGCAGTCCTATCACGTACATTTTGAACCAAATGTTCAGGGACGATGCAGTCCTATCACGTACATTTTGAACCAAATTTTCAGGGACGATGCATTCCTATCACGTACATTTTGAACCAAACGTTCAGGGACGATGCAGTCCTATCACGTACATTTTGAACCAAATGTTCAGGGACGATGCAGTCCTATCACGTACATTTTGAACCAAACGTTGAGGGATGATGCAGTCCCGATCTGCTTACAAGATGATCAATGCTTCTCACTTTAAGACACCTCTCATGTCTAGGGATGATGCAATCCCGATCTACTTACAGGATGATCAATCCTTATCACCTTAAGACATCTCTCATGTCTAGGGACGATGCAATACCGATCTACTTAGAGGATGATCAATCCTTATCACTTTAAGACACATCTCATGTCTAGGGACGATGCAATCCCGATCTACTTACACGATGATCAATCCTTATCACTTTAAGACACCTCTCATGTCCAGGGACGATGCACTCTCGATCTACTTACAGGATGATCAATCGTTATCACTTTAAGACACCTCAACATGTCTAGGGACAATGCAATCCTGACCACAGTGCCAGTCATTTTTCATACTGGATGTGACCTAGATTAAATCTAGGATTTTACCACCTGTGAATAATCACCTGATGCTGCACTGAGCAGTTCAAGAGTGAACATTACATCATTATAGGACCTGCGAATGATCACCTGTTGCTACACTGAGCAGTCCAGGAGCACACATTACAACATTCTAGTCAACCACATAGCCAATACTATTTCAACTGGGGTGTGACCTAGATCAGATCTAGGATTTACAACCACAGAGCCAGTACTATTTCAACTAGGGTGTGACCTAGATTAGATCTAGTATTTACAACCACAGAGCCAATACTGTTTCAACTAGGGTGTGACCTAGATCAGATCTAGGATTTACAACCACAGAGCCAGTACTATTTCAATTGGGGTGTGACCTAGATCAGATCTAGGATTTACAATCTGTGAATGATCACTTGCTAATCCAAGAGCGAACATTACATCATTACAGGTTTTGTGAATGATCACCTACTGCTATGCTGAGCAATCCAGGAGTGCACATTACATCATTCACCAACATCTTTCTCCAAGACAAGAGTCTATGGATCAATTTAGGGACCGAAGTCCGGGGATGATACAATCCCTCTTGTCCACTAGGGACCACTTCTCAAAGACATATGTCTACTGATCAATTTAGGGACCGAGGTCCAGGGATGATACAATCCGTCTCGTCAACTTAGACCAAGTCTTAGGACCATTTATCAACCTTATCGTTGATATCATCGACCTCATCGTCGAGACATGTAACCTCATCATCGATACATGTATCCTCATCATCAATACAAGTATCCACATCAATATAGGTATCCTCATCATCGACCTTACCGTCGATATAGGAAATCTCATCATCGATACAGGTATCCACATCGATACTAGTATCCAAATATCATCATCGACCATATCACTCCCCCTTTTGAGGAGGGTCCTTCTAAACTACACCAAGCTTGTCTCAGAAATACTCAAACTTTATGAGATAGAGGTTTGGTCAATACATCAGCAACTTGCTCATCAGTGCTCACATACTCAATCTTTATAACTCCTTTCTGCACCATATCCCATATATAGAAATATTGGATCTCTATGTGCTTTGAATTATCATGGAACACTAGATTCTTATTCATCTTGATACAACTTTGGTTGTCACACAAGATCACAGTGGGTTCCATATCCAAGTCAAACAATCTTGATAACTGCTTCCGAAGCCATATCGCTTCACAACTACCAGAGCAAGCAGCAATATATTCCACTTCAGCTGTGCTGAGAGCCACACTAGACTGCTTCTTGCTAAACCACGAGATCATGGCAAATCCCAGACAATAACGTCCTCCCGATGTGCTCTCCCTGTCTGATACACTTCCTGCCCCATCAGCATCTGTCTAGCCATACAATCTGAAGTCATGATCTCCAATATAACATAGATCAAAGTCTATCGTACCCTTTGGGTACCTCATCTCATGCTTTGCAGCAATTAGGTGAACACGTCTATATTCTACTAGATACTGACTCAAGGTGTTCACAGCAAAGCATATATCTGGGCTGGTATTCATTAGATACATCAATGACCCAATAATCTGTCTGTACAGAGTCACATCCACTAACTCTGATGAGTCATCAACCAACAACTTCAAGTTGGAATCCATGGGAGTGGACATGGCTTTGCATTCCAACATATTAAATACTTTCCCTAGTTGAGAAAGATTCCTTCTGGGCCTTGCCATACTTCCAGACCTAGGAGGTAATGCATAAATCTGAGATCTTTCATCTCAAATTTTGTAGCTAGCTTCTTCTTTCTTTCCATGATCTGTTTCTCATTCCCTGTTAGAAAGAGATCATCCACACTCTACATTGAGTGATATTCTGCATATCTATTCGCGCCATCTCCCTTTAGATGGGTCTACTCATATGAGCCTCAAGATCATTCGAACTCTGTGGTGAGTTCCTTCTTGCATCCATCTAAGAGAAGAATGTCATCTGTATATAGACACCATCTTCAACCTTGTAGCAAAGGTTTAAATCCGCATCACCCATGGTGATCATTAAGCTCATCAAATGACTATCGATCCTGGGTACCTATTGAACCCATACAAAGCTTTCTTCAATTCGATTCATACTTCTTCTTCAATTACACCATTAAGAGAATGGTCTTATCTAGCCACTTGGAGCAAACATCTTGTCATGATCCTCTTCCTCTTAAGAGAATCTTCTAGCCACGAGCCTTCTATAGTATGTTTGATTTGTAAGTCTTCTAGTTGAACATCCATCACTCGCTCTTTGGAACAGGTGTTCATCATCATATCACATGATCTTTTCTACAAATCAAAGTTAATCATATGATTAGTAATACTTCATAATCATCAAATCATGTTGACATGATAACCTATAATGCATACCGATATGATTCACATAGTTATGCAACTACCAACACAACACTTTTCCATATCCTGTATGCATATAGTGGCTATCTAGATGGCTTCGATCTCTACCAAAACATATTGTCAAGAGCGTGCATAGCTCTCAGCATGTCAGCAAACAGGTTTCTTTCTAGACAAGCAACAATGGAATGTTTGTCCAACTTACCCATAATATGGATATTAGTATGTAATATCCCAAATTTTTGGGACTGACCATTGTTATGTTATATTGGGCCATGGCCCCAACACATATGATTTTATTCTGGCTATTGGGCATGAGCCCTAGCACATGTGATTTATCCTTTTATATCAACATACTGGGCATGGACCCTGACTGACTTCTTTATTGATTATATGATTGTGTGGGAAGGCCCTAATGTTATGTTTATGTTATTTAGCATATGATGTCGGTGCAAGCCCTAATATATTGGGATGATCTTTTGTTACTTATTGTGCAGAGCCATGATTTTACATGTTTAGCTTATATGGTGTGTTGTGCGTGGACTCAGAAACACACAAGAGACCTACGTACTGGGCATAAGCCCCGATGTACCTAGAGGAATGTTTATGTACTGGGAGTAAGCCTTGATGTACATTGAGTGTTGGGCACAAGCCCTGGAGCACTCCAAACTTGATAAACGAATACCGGATCCAAGGCCACTCAAATATTATAGATGTGCCTCACAACCACATTCTAGCACTAGTGTTGAGAAGAGGCTCTGGAATTGCACTAGCGTAACTCCCATGTGAGAGTGTTGAGTCAAAAGGCTCTGAAGAGCACTCGGGGTTACTAAATCTCAAGTGTTGAGTCAAGAGGACTCTGAATAGCACTTTTGTTTCTCATCACATCTATTCAAATTGGTCAAATAAATATTCTTCTATCTATCATCAAGTACTGCGGGAACTACCATGTTAAACGAGGGAATCTGACATGCAAAGAGAGAGACTAGAGGTGCCTATCCAAGCTTACCAAGATCGTCCAAAGAATTGGACCTTGTCCTTAAAAAGTCAAAAGAAGTATCATGTGAAGGTATATAATTAAATAAAAGATAATTACCAGTAGTCTTTTATGAATAACATGTATAAAGGCCTCAAGGCTGATATTATTAGTAAGAACTTTGATAATAATGTTGTTATTATTTATTTATAAAATATAATTATTATATATGGTTTATCCATTATTAATATTATTAATAATGTATTAATAGTTAAGTGAAATATAATTATGGTTATCATAATTATTGTTATTATAATTATTATGGAGGGCTTAAATCAAAATCACTTATAGTTAAACAATTGAAAAAGTCTTAGTTCAAAGAGGACCAAAATATTTATGAAATAATATCTTTTAAATATTATTTATTTAATTTAAAGAAACTAATTATTCCAACAGTCCTAATTCAAGAATCACCTACATAAAGAGGGCAGACCCCAAGTTTGGGGGCATCTTTATCTTTTCATTATCATTCTCTTATGGTAATCAAAGGGGATTTTTTTGCTCCAAGAACTGAAGGAGCCCACATAAGTTTCCATATTTGAACCAACACTAGCCCTAGGACCTCTATCTCTTTTGCATGTTGGAATCCAGCTTGGGGGGATCCATACAGAACCAGCAACAGTTGTAGGATCATGGTTGGGAGGAACGTGGTAGCCCCAAAGTTATCCATCTAAGAATATCATCCTATCATGTCAGATAAATACAACAGGTCTGCATTAACTATTGGTTGAGTGTGCAGGCTTCTACAGGAAAGGATCAACTACCAAAGCAGGCAAGCTCCTATAGGGAAGAACCAGGTGCCAAAGCAGCCAGGTATGTGGTATTAATTATTTCCATCTTTCAGTTATAGTAGACATAGATTTTTAGACTAGCATCGATACTTCAACATTGTTTAAATCCTCATTACAAATATTATCAACTTAGAGGTTTGGCCCAGAAACTAGGGGAGGGTCTAGCAGGTCTAGCCAAGCTAGCCTGTGCTAGACAAAACCCTATTTATGTTCTAGGTTAGGGTCATTATGTTTTCTTTTGAAAGTAAATATGATCTCTGTTTGAAATGTTTTATCAACTTGTAACGCATGGATTATTTCTGTTTTCTTTTAATTCTTTTATTATCCCTTCTATTCTTAGGAAGCATCAAATAGACTGACAACAGTATCATTTCAGGCATCGTTTCTCTTAACCATATTACACATCCAATCATAGATTTAAACATTAACAGTAAATTAATATTACAGTTCTTTTAAACTAGGCTATCATTCCACATTATCAACAACTCCATGATTTCAATCAAATAGACAATCATCATATTGAATCCAACAACATATGCTTCCCTCATGGATCGAGTCCCACTACCAAACAAGTGCATTCCATAGCATTTGAACTATATTACTTTTAGCCATCAAAGGAAATGGTCACAAGATCGAGTCTCACTAAAGTCATACTAATTTAAACAGTAACCAAACAACATAGCGATTTCACATAGGAAACATTTACACATCTACCCAAGTGTATTCGCTACCATTGAACAAATGCTTACAACCATCCTTTAAACATTAAATACAATGCAAGGGATCAAATCCCTCTTTCCCTCCATTTAAAGTAAACTAGCAGAAAATGTAATAAGAGGAACCGAAGGACATATAAGAAGATTCAGGCAAGGGTTTAGACCCACCTATCAACGCATCCATCTGGCAGGGATTATAAAACTGAGAATTGCAAATCCTTTCAACAGATAGAGCCATGATAGCCACTTAAAGAGAAACTCTTAAATCATTATTTCAATTAGAAAGAAGATGCCGAGATTAGTCCTAGATTCAAAGTCTCCTAGAAAAACGCAGAGACCAACTTTCCTCTAAATCTCAGACAGAGGCAATCACAGCTCATGATAAACGCAAGCCATGGTAAGATTATGATTTCCCATTTTACAATACTCAACCATCGACCTTCAGAGTAGAGGCGACGGTAGCAAACAAAGAAATCAAAACTACGCTTGCCATAAGGAAACACAAAGACTGAGCAACACACAAATCAACTATAGAAATATGTAGAAGACCATTACTCTTAACCACAGGTCCAAGGACTCTTCTATATAAAACCCAGTTTGATATTGCACATTAATATTACAAATTCTACCAAGTTCAACATTGAGCTGAATGGCCAAAACCCTCTAGTGCCATAAAAAAAACCAAAAGATACATTTTACAATGGTCCAACCAACGGCGACCTCAAGGAACCCAACAACTTGTTGCAGAAAACCCAACCGGGCTCACAGAATTCCACATAGAAACCACCAACAGTACACTCCACAGAGGCGAAAGGAGGAGATAAGGAATGGTGAACTCTGGAATTACCATTTTGCAATGCCATCAATATTGAGTACTAGCCACACAAAAGAGAAATGCCAACCAACACCTGCTAATGAAACACGCTATACAAGTCAGAACTTCGAATTTTATATCACGAACTATGTAAATGCAATAACAAGAAATGTAGTATGAATCCAGGAGGAATTACCTTCGTAGTTTCACTTTCCATCTCTATCCCATATGATGTACTGACCATGAGCCAAGCTTAGGTCAGTAAACGAAACCCTCCAACGCATCCACAATAGACAAGAGAAATGAACCACAAAAATGCTTCTTCGTTGGTGTAGAACCCAAGAGTAAACCCTCAGCACAGCTATCAGCGTTGGCCATGTGCCATCGTAGAGCTACATTCAATGCTACCACCAACCCCAAGTATTTTGATGTTGACCCAGAACTCTATAATATTAGAGCCATTCGTAATCAACAAGTATTGTAAACACAATCAACATTGGAAAGAACCCAAACATTACATAGCGTGATGAAGTAATTACAAAGTGAACAAGTGGTGCAAATTTCACAAGTATTACAAACCCCAACAAGGATTTTAAAAGTGTCAACCCTCAAACCTCTCACACTTGAGACTTAAATAATTGTTAGAAAGTTGGAGTAGGTACTCTCGGTAGATGCCTCATAGGTACACCTAGAAACCAAGTATGAATTGAATGCATTAGCAAATCTCGCTAAGTAAGTTAGAAGTTTCCATTGCTTACACCCTACCTCTCGGTAGCTCTGCCAGGGTACATAGCCCTTGAAAGACCATGCATCTTATCACAGGTCATCAACCGCTACCATTAGGGATCCATCCCACCTGAATTTTCAATTAGACTTTTATAAATATGCACACAAACTCTTGAAACAGTAAGAAAGGGATTTGTATTATTATAATCTAAACATTTGTTCACTTACGACAGAGTTTCATTTCTATTCATTACATCGCTTCTGCAAAGCTATAGAAATCACAACCAGTAAGACCTTGACAACTACGAAGTTAAGACACAATCAAATGCCACAAATATGTACCGGTGTAGTAAGTTTCTTATCAGTGCTGAAGTTAATGTATAAATCATCACCTCCTAAATAGTTTATTTCAGTAATATAATTTTTTTTTTTTTTTTTACTTTTTTGGGACATTACAAGTGGTATCAGAGCCCAAATACAAAACTAAGTGACCTACTGGGCTCATTACAAACATCTGCTGCAAATACACAGTAAACAGAAACATACCTCTAGAAATTTTATTTTATTTATGAAAAAAAAATGAACTAACAGATTTTATGTTCTTGATGCTTATATAAACACTGCAGGTATAGTTAGTGTCCTGAAATGAATGTAGAAGGGGCAGCAACATACATGGAAATATGAACTCCCCACCATGAGAGCAAGAAATTGTGGTGGAACTCAACTTGGATTTAATTAAATCCATGCAAAATCTATAGGTCGAATTCCAAAGTTTCCGAGATGAAAACATGGAGGAAAGAAGAGAGTAGCAAGCCATAAATGAGGCACTGCTTCAGACTTTAACAAAGGCAAAACCTCACGCACAACCCACACTCTCGGTCAACACTTTTAAAAAGGGAAACAGTCACACAAAAAGGACTACCATCCCTAAGGGAGAAGAGTAGGGAGAACACATACCTAAATCAATGGAAGAATACTTTAAGAGCTCTTCCAATGATAAAGGTTCACCACCTCCTTGCAAGAAAAGGAGGAAAAGTGACGACAGTCTACAAGGGGAATTCAGAAAGATAAAATCCCCAACCTATGACGGAGAGATTAACTCTAGGGAAAAGGTTGAGGAGTGGCTGCTAGGGATGAATAAATACTTCAAAGCTCACAATTACTCCAGTGAAATGCAAGCCTGACTAGCCATATACAACCTGAATGGTAAAGCTGCTAGATGGTGGCAGGACTTGAAACACACCAAAGGATAAGAACTGAGAGACATAACTTGGGACACTTTCAGCAGAATATTTTAGGACAAATATATGTCTGAAAGATTCTTTGACAAGAAAATTAAAGAATTTCATGAGTTAAAAATGGGCTCCCTAACTATGGAAGCATTCATAAACCAATTCTTAGACTTGCTGCACTATGTGCCATACATTAAAGATGAGAAGGTCAAAATATAACAGTTCTTGGGAGGGCTACCACCAAACTTTAGAGAAAAGATAGAGTTTGACATGCCCAAAACCCTTGATGTGACCTTACATAAAGTAAGACTGTGTTATGAACACGGACAACCAAGGAATGACAACATCAACAAAAATAGAGATAGGTTCATAACCTTGTCGGAGAACCGCAGACCAAGTTTTAGACCTCCACCTTACTAGAAGCATAACAACAGTTTTTCACCCAATAGAGGCTTCAACCGACCACAAGCACGACCAAGTGCACCCCCACCACCTGTCAACAGGGCAACTTTCAACAAAGGGAAAAAATTTGTCCCACCAACGGTTTCATGTTAGAAATGCCAAGGGCCACTCTACTATAGAGACTGCCCTAGTAAAACAGATGGAGTGTTACCCAACGTCCAAGCAGAACCTACTGTAGGAGACATGGCAAAGACACCGAGGATTTATGCCACTCTTGATGGTCGATAGGAAGATCACCAAGCCACCATGGTGGAAATAGAGGGTAAATTATCTAACACTGCCGTTTCAGTTTTAATAGATCCCAGTGCTTGCAGAAGTTATATCTCCCCTAAGTTAGTGGACACTTGTAAGTTGAATCGAGGACCTCACGAGAAACCATGGCTGGTACAACTAGCCACCGGTACCAAACGAAAGGTCTCCGAGTTAGTTAAGACTTGTGAGATAGACTTAAACGGGTTCCAAACTAGGTTAGAATTAAACATTCTACCCGTAGGGTCGTACGATGTACTCATCGACATGGATTGGTTAGAAGAACACCACCTCCTACTAGAATGATTAAACAAATCCTTACTCTGCAGGGATGACCAATGGAATCATAAGACGATTCAGGGTATCCATAAGAAAGTGTCGGTACGACATATCTCCGCCTTACAAGCAAAGAAATGTATCAGAAAAGGTTGCAAACTCTTTGCCGTCAATATCCAAAACATAGAAATTGATAGGAAACAAGCGATCAAAGAATTCCTAGTCCTCGTAGAGTTCAAGGATGTATTTCCAAAAGAAATACCGAGATTACCACCCAAACAAGACTTAGAATTTTCCATCGAGCTAACACTTGGGTCAATACCGGCTTCTAAAGCCCCGTACCGCATGAGCACACCAGAATTGGTGGAGCTCAAACTTCAGTTACAAGAACTAATAGACAAAGGATACATCCGACCTAGTGTGTCCCCTTGGGGTGCACAAATACTCTTCATCAAGAAGAAAGACAGAACGATGTGGATGTGCATCGATTACCGCCAACTCAACAAGATGACCATTAAGAACCGCTACCCACTCCCTAGGATTGACGACTTGTTTGACCAAGTCGGAGGAGAAAAGATCTTATCAAAGATCGACTTACGATCCGGATACCATCAGGTAAGGATCCATGATGAGGATATCAACAAGACCGCATTTCGAACTTGTTACAGCCACTATGAGTTCGTAGTGATTCCCTTTGGGTTGACGAATGCACCGACCAACTTTATGTGCACGATGAACAGTATCTTTAGAAAATACCTCGATAAATTTGTTCTAGTATTTATTGACGACATTTTGATCTACTCCAAGAACGAAGTAGAACATGAGGAGCACCTTCGAATTGTTTTACGGATACTAAGGGAACACCAACTTTACACCAAGTTTAGTAAGTGCGATTTCTACAAACCCCAGATTCAATACTCCGGACATATCGTTTCCGAGCAGGGAATAGCTGTCAACCCCGAAAAGGTCAAAGCTATCGAAGAATGGCCCACGCCTACATGCGTATTCGATATAAGATCGTTCTTAGGATTAGCAGGCTACTACTGAAATTTCATTGAGAAATTTTCACAGATTGCATGTCCCATGACCACTTTGCAGAAAAAGAGAAATAATTTTATCTAGATGGATAAATGCGAAGAAAGATTTAAAAAGCTGAAGCAACTACTGATTAGTGCATCGATTCTGTGTATTGCGGATCCCAATGGGGACTTTGTCATTCGCACGGATGCAGGCAAGGAAGGACTCGGGGGAGTCCTTATGCAAGGCATTTTTTCCCTATGCTATGAATCAAGGAAACAAAAAGAACATAAGCAGAACTACCCTACTCATGACCTTAAACTAGATGCCATCATCCATGCTCTGAAGATGTGGCGACATTATCTCATGGGAAAGAAATTCCTATTGATGACTGATAACATGAGCTTGAAATACCTTTTCGATCAACCCGACCTAATTGCCAGGCAGGCCAGGTGGTTAGCCTTCCTTAGTGAATACCCTTTCGAACTAAAGCATATAAAAGGAAAGGAAAACAAGATTGCATATGCCTTGAGCTGTCGAGCACATATACTTTACGAGGTCACAGTGAGCCAAACCGATTCAGACTTGCACCATAGAATCCGAACAACATGTAAGGGTGACTGTTATTACATGGAAATCCTAGCACAAATATAGGAAGACAGACGTTTCCAACATCAAAAAGAATATAAGATAGACGAGTCAGGACTACTGTGGTCGAAAGACCGACTTCACGTCCTAGAGAGTGGAGACATTAGATCAAACATTCTCACTGAATTTCACCAGAAACCCTATTCAGGGCACCCCAGATATCAAAAGATGATATCGGCAGTAAATAAACACTATTTTTCTCCTAAGCTGAAAGGTGACATCGCGAAATGTTAGTAGTGCCAATTAGTCAAAGCAGAACACCAACACCCCTCCGGATTACTTCAACCTTTGCTCATTCCAGAATGGAAATGGGAGGTAATAAGTATGGACTTCAGTGAAGGCTTACCCAAGGGTAAGAAACAGAACGAGTCCATCTTTGTAGTGGTATACAAGCTGTATAAAGCATCCCACTTCATACTAGTGAAATCTACCTACAAAGAATTTCACATCGCGGAAATATTCTTAAAGGATATCTTTCGATTGCACGGGATACCCAAGGCAATCATTTCCAATCGAGACACGAAGTTCACTAGTAACTTCTGGAGAGCATTGTTCTCCAGCTTGGAAACCAAGTTACAATTCAGTACCATGTACCATCCCCAGAACGACGGACAAACAGAACGAGTAAACCAAATCCTCGAGGACATGTTGAGGATGTATATCATGAACAACCCCACGAAGTGGGAAGATTATTTGCACCTCGTAGAGTTTGCATACAACAACGGTTATCAAAACTCGGCCAAAATGAGTCCTTTCGAGGTACTCTATGGCAGGAAATGTCGGACACCCGTGACTTAGGACAATCCAGTAGACAGACTTATGTTAGGACCCGACCTACTAAAGGACTTGGAACAACTAGTCTCCAAGGTACAATTGAACTTAAAAGAAGCACAAGACTGCCAAAAGAGTTATGCGGACAAGAAAAGAAAATACAAAGATTACGAAGTCGGTGAACATGTATTCCTAAAGATAAAGGAAAAACAAAGCTCGTTGAGCTTGGGACGTTGCGAGAAACTAGCCCCAAGATTTTGTGGACCTTTTGAAATACTGGCCAAGAAGGGCCTAGTGGCTTATGAGATAGCCTTACCAGCTCATATAAAAGTTCATAATGTTTTTCATGCTTCATTATTAAATAAATATGTATACAATATTAAACATGTTATTGATTGGTCCTTATTACAGGTGGAGCTCGAAGGGGAGTTCACGCCAGAACCACTCCACATTCGGGAAAAGAGAGAGGTGCAACTTAGGAGGAGGACCATTACTCAACTGAAAGTGCAATGGAGGCACTTTGGATCAGATGAGGCTACTTGGGAGAATGAGACCACCATGAAAGAGGCATACCGCGCCTTGTTTCATGACCTCGTTCCTAGTCCCTAGAAACACCGGGACGGTGTTGTTTCTAAGCGGGGAGGGATGTAATATCCTGAATTTTTGGAATTGACCATTGTTATGTTATATTGGGCCACGACCCCAACACATATGATTTTATTCTGGGTATTGGGCATGAGCCCTAGCACATGTGATTTATCCTTTTAGATCGACATACTAGGCATGGACCCTGACTGACTTCTTTATTGATTATATGATTGGGCGGGAAGGCCCTAATGTTATGTTTATGTTCTTTAGCATATGATGTGGGTACAAGACCTAATATATTGGGATGATCTTTTGTTACTTATTGTGCAGAGCCATGATTTTACATGTTTAGCTTATATGGTGTGTTGTGCGTGGACTCAGAAACACACAAGAGACCTACGTACTGGGCATAAGCCCCGATGTACCTAGAGGAATGTTTATGTACTGGGAGTAAGCCCTGCTGTACATTGAGTGTTGGGCACAAGCCCTGGAGCACTCCAAGATTGATAAATGAATATTGGATCTGAGGCCACTCAAATATTATAGATGTGCCTCACAACCACATTCTAGCACTAGTGTTGAGAGGAGGCTTTGGAATTGCACTAGTGTAATGCCCATGTGAGAGTGTTGAGTTAAAAGGCTCTGAAGAGCACTCGGGGTTACTAAATCTCAAGTGTTGAGTCGAGAGGACTCTGAATAGCACTTTTGTTTCTCATCACATCTATTCAAATTGATCAAATAAATCTTCTTCTATCTATCATCAAGTACTACGGGAACTACTATGTTAAACGAGGGAATCCGACATGCAAAGAGAGAGACTAGAGGTGCCTATCCAAGCTTACCAAGACCGTCCAAAGAATTTGACCTTGTCCTTAAAAATTCAAAAGAAGTATCATGTGTAGGTAGATAATTAAATAAAAGATAATTACTAGTAGTCTTTTATGAATAACATGTATAAAGGCCTCAAGGCTGATATTATTAGTAAGAAATTTAATAATAATGTTGTCATTATTTATTTATGAAATATAATTATTATATATGGTTTATACATTATTAATATTATTAATAATGTATTAATAGTTAAGTGAAATATAATTACGGTTATCATAATTATTGTTATTATAATTATTATGGAGGGATTAAATCAAAATCACTTATAGTTAAACAATTCAAAAAGTCTTAGTTCAAAGAGGACCAAAATATTTATGAAATAATATATTTTAAATATTATTTATTTAATTTAAAGAAACTAATTATTTCAACAGTCCTAATTCAAGACTCCCCTACATAAAGAGGGCAGACTCCAAGTTTGGGGGCATCTTTATATTTTCATTATCATTCTCTTATGGTAATCAAAGGGGATTTTTCTGCTCCAAGAATTGGAGCAACCCACATAAGTTTCCAGATCTGAACCAGCAGTAGCCCTAGGATCTTTATCTCTTTTTCCTGTTGGAATCCAACTCGGGGGGATCCATAAAGAACTAGGAACGGTTGTAGGATCATGGTTGGGAGGAACGTGGTAGCCCCAAAGTTATCCAGTTAAGAATATAATCCTATCAGGTCAGCTAAATACAACAGGTCTGTATTAACTATTGGTTGAGTGTGCAGGCTTCTACAGGAAAGGATCAAGTGCCAAAGTAGCCAGGCTCCTACAGGAAAGGATCAAGTGCCAAAGCAGCCAGGTATGTGGTATTAATTATTTCCATCTTTCAGTTATAGTAGACATAGGTTTTTAGACTAGCATTGATACTTCAGCATTGTTTAAATCCTCATTACAAATATTATCAACTTAGAGGTTTTGCCCAGAAACCAGTGGAGCATCTAGCAGGTCTAGCCAAGCTAGCCTGTGCTAGACAACACCCTATTTATCTTCTAGGTTAGGGTCATTATGTTTTCTTTTGAAAGTAAATATGATCTCTATTTGAATCGTTTTATCAACTTGTAACGCAGGGATTATTTTTGTTTTCTTTTAATTCTTTTATTTCTGTTTTCTTTTAATTATTTTACTATCCCTTCTATGTTTAGGAAGCATCAAATAGACTGAAAACAGTATCATTTCAGGCATTGTTTCTCTTAACCATATTACACATCCAATAGTAGATTTAAACATTAATAGTAAATTAATATTGTTGTTCTTTTAAACTAGGCTATCATTCCACATTATCAACAACTCCATGATTTTAATCAAATAGACAATCATCATATCGAATCCAACAACAGATGCTTCCCTCATGGATCGAGTCCCACTACCAAACAAGTGCATTCCATAGCATTTGAACTATATTACTTTTAGCCATCAAAGGAAATGGTCACCAGATCGAGTCTCACTAAAGTCATATTAATTTAAGCAGTAACCAAACAACATAGAGATTTCACATAGGAAACATTTACACATCTACCCAAGCATATTCGCTACCATTGAACAAACTCTTACAACCATCCTTTAAACATTAAATACAAGGCAAGGGATCGAATCCCTCTTTTCCTCCATTTAAAGTAAACTACCAGAAAACACAATAAGAGGAACCGACGGACATATAAGAAGATTTAGACAAGGGTTTAGACCCACCTATCAACACATCCATCTGGCAGCGATTATAAAAATGAAAAATGCAAGTCCTTTCAATAGACAGAGCCATGATAGACACTTAAAGAGAAACCGTTAAATCATTATTTCAATTAGAAAGAAGACATAGAGATTAGTCCCAGATTCAAAGTCTCCTAGAAAAACGTAGAGACCAACTTTCCTCTAAATCTCAGACAGAGGCAATCGCAACTCATGATAAACGCAAGCCATGGTAAGATTATGATTTCCTATTTTACAATACTCAACTATCGACCTTCAGAGTAGAGGCGATGGTAGCAAACAAAGAAATCAAAACTACGCTTGCCATAAGGAAACACAAAGACTAAGCAACACACAAATCAACTATAGAAATATGCAGAAGACCATTACTCTTAACCACAAGTCCAAGGAATCTTTTATATAAACCCTAGTTTGATATTGGGCATTATTATCAAAACTTCTACCAAGTTCAACATTGAGCTGAATGGCCAAAACAATCCAGTGCCATAAGAAAAACCAAAAGATAAATTTTACAGTGGTCCAGCCAACGACGACCTCAAGGAACCCAACAACTTGTTGTAAAAAACCCAACTAGGCTCACAGAGTTCCACATGGAAAACACCAATAGTACACTCCACAGAGGCGAAAGGAGGAGATAAGGAATGGTGAATTCTGGACTTACCATTTTGCAACGCCATCAATATTGAGTACTGGCCACGCAGAAGAGAAATTCCAACCAACACTTGCTAATCAAACACAATATACAAGTCAGAATTCCGAATTTTATATCACGAACTCTCTAAATGCAATAACAAGAAATGTAGTATGAATCCGGGAGGAATTACCTTCGTAGTTTCAGTCGCCATCTCTATCCCATATGGTGTACTGACCATGAGCCAAGCTTACATCAGTAAACGAAACCCTCAAATGCATCCACAACAGACAAGAGAAATGAACCACGAAAATGCTTCTTCATTGGTGTAGAACCCAAGAGTAAACCCTTAGCACAGCTGGCAGCGTTGGCCATGTGTCATCCTAGAGCTACATTCAATGCTACCACCAACCCCAAGTATTTCGATGTTGACCCAGAAATCTATAGTATTAGAGCCATCGTAATCAACAAGTATTGTAATCAGAATCAACATTGCAATGACCCCAAACATTACATAGCGCCATTAAGTAATTACAAAGTCAACAAGTGGTGCAAATTTCACAAGTATTACAAACCCCAACAAGGCTTTTAAAAGTGTCAACCCTCAAACCTCTCACACTTGAGACTTAAATAATTGTTAGAAAGGTGGAGTAGGTACTCTCGGTAGATGCCTAATAGGTACACCTGCAAACCAAATACGAATTGAATGCATTAGCGAAACTCGCTAAGTAAGTCAGAAGTTTCCAATTCTTACACCCTACCTCTCGGCAGCTCTGTCGGGGTACGTAGCCCTTGAAAGACCGTGCATCTCATCACGGGTCATCAACCACTACCATTAGGGATCCATCCCATCTAAATGGTCAATTAGACTTTTATAAATATGCACACAAACTCTTGAAACATTAAGAAAGGGATTTGTATTATTATACTTTAAACATTTGTTCACTTATGACAGAGTTTCATTTCTATTCATTACATTGCTTCCGCAAAGCTGTAGAAATCACAACCAGTAAGACCTTGGCAACTAAGAAGTTAAGACACAATCAAATGCCGCAAATAAGTACCGGTGTAGTAAGTTTCTTATCAGTGTGGAAGTTAATTTGTAAATCATCACCTCCTAAATAATTTATTTCAGTAATAGATTTTTTTTTTTTTTTTTACTTTTTCGGGACATTACATAGTAGTATACTGTTCAATGCTATATGAATGCTCACACTATGCATGATACATACAAATACGCATGCAACTATTATGAGCAATATCATTAACTATTCAGAGATTCAAATAACAACCCAAATACTTATCTTTTATGTTGTGTGGTTGCCTCCCGCTTGATCTCTGTATGTCTTTGAACTTCTATTCATTCTGCACCACTAAGCATGCTTAAGTGTGCACTAGTGTCATCCTCATGATCTCATACATAATCATATATTCATTAGTATAATATCAATACTATTAAAACATTATGTATGATCATGATCATTTCATACACAGGTATACTTACCTAATATCCTAACACAAAGTAGGATTCTAACTTGATATAAGAAAACATATCAAACAATATCTTCTTTGTTCTCTTCAATGATTTAGAGACCTTGTGCTAAAACCTGCATAACTCATAAGTTAACCATGAAATTATACATGCCTCGTAAGTAGAGCTTCTGTGTGATCCATGAGTCTTTTCTCTTCATGTCACCATGGTCATATGTTCTTGATCTAGAACTTAATTTGTACCTTTCATGTTAGCCGACAACATCATCCTCATACAATACCACAGTGCATTAGTACAATCATAGGTGTCATAACCCTAATCAATGAATGTCTTCTATCATTCACATGTATTCATATTTTTACTAGTGAGATAAGACAAGCCTAAATTAATTAATATTGTACTAACCTCAATAATATGAAGACAAACATATCATAACCTTAATCATGAACAGATTAAAAAACATACCTCTATCTCCTCAAGTCATACGTGTCGAGATTGCTTGTAGCATTCTTATGTAAGGCCTTAGCCTCTTCTCCCTCTGGGACTAGAACCTCTTCACTTATGTAAGTGTCCAACTTATTCTCTTTTAGGATTGACCCAATCCACTTGATTTGTTGAAAATTGGAAGTGAAGCTGGATTAGGGTTTGTTAGAGAAACCCTAAAAATTCAAAATTTGAATTTCAAACTTCTGAAAGGATAGAAAGATGCGCCTTGCTAAGCTGATCAAGCTGGTACAATCAGAATTTGAAAACTGCAAAGTTTCACCCCTCAAAATTGCTTTTGCAATTTCTAGATTCACTCGGGAGGACCCTAAATTAGGGATTGAGTTTCCCAGAGCTTCACCCAGCCAAAAAGTTTGATCCAAAGCTCTAAAATTCCATTTTTCGAAGGAGATTCCAGCCATGGTCTTAGATTTCAGGAATTCCAATTTTTGTAGAAACCCTAATTTCTGAATTTACTAGAGAGGACCCCAAACTAGGGTTTGATTTTCCCGGAGCTTCACCCAACCAAAAAGTTCAATCCAAAACTCTAAACTTCAATTTTTCCAAGGAGCTTCTAGCCATGGTCTTAGATTTTAGAAATTCCAATGTTTGCAGAAACCTTAATTTCTGGATTTACTAGACACGACCCCAAACTAGGGTGTTAACACCCAAAATGACCCCCTAAGGTTGTGGGAGAGGGAAAACTGGGGTAACAACAAAACCACTTTAGTTTGTGCTACTGACCCAACACAAATAGAGAGGGATCTCTCTACAACTCTCACAGAAAACTGAAAATAATCAATAACTTGCAGCCATGAGGAATTACACAGATTTGAAAGAAGACTGAAAAATAATCAATGATAAACACATCAGCCTTCTAGATCAAATTATTCAATCAAAGCACATTCAGGAGGTCAGATTCCTGTTGGAACAATTGTTAAATTGCTTGGAGAGAAAATCATAAGAGAAAACTATTGGGCAATGGAGTCAAAAGATGAATCATAAAACACATGACAGTGTAGCTCCATAAGATATCTAGACAGAGGCAAGGTAGCCACTCATGCACGGTCAAAGAGCTTTAAATGGTGAAACAGAAGAGGAATGAACATTCCATTGATGTAAGGCATACAAAGATGAATCCTACACCAACTTTAGCAGAAGTTAATTATGAAATGCCTGAAATGAAATGAACAGGGCACCATTAATGTGAATCCCATTCAGATGCTACACTTATCCAAGCATGAGAGAAATTAACAGACTAGAATAACTAAGAAAGAGATACAAATTAACATGGGAAAAGAAAAGACAGACTGCAAGAAAGATAACACAGGAATCTCTGCAAAATCCAACTTCAACACTACAAATATATTCAAGAAAATGCTTCAAAACAGAGCCAAGCTCCCCCAGGCCTCATCCAGATGATTTTCCAACCCATTCTTCTTCTATTACATTCAATTTATAGATCTATTCAGACCTAGGGTCGATTTATCTCAGTAAGAAGTTGTTACAACAATATTGGACACCTACATAAAGAGATTCAACAACTTAAGAGTCGGTTTCAACAAATCTTGAACAGTTTTGGCCGCATACTGCTAAAAAATTCCTCTCGGTGCGACGACTGTATATCCCAAACGGTGATAGTTGTGTAAAAACTGAAAGAGGTTTTTGTATATTTGACCATGCTGAAGAAATACCTCCTCCACTTTCCTCAGATTCGTCCCCACCTGGCCAGGATCTACTCCGGAAATTGATTACTCCCGCAGAAAATGCAATTTCTGGAAAGTTACTCTATGAAGAAACTTTCGATTCTCCCCAACCGTGACACCTGTGCAGATTCAAAGAGAGGTTATGGGATATTGGCCTGTTCTGGAGATAAATCTCTCTCAGTTTCCCGAAATTCCTTCTGGTTTGGCCGAAACAGCTGTGGGAAAATAATGGCTAAAACAGTCATTTTCGGTGGAAAACCCCCACGCTTTCACAAAAATCCCATTTAGTTTGATTTTGCTCCTTTTTGCAAGTTAAAATTCTAATTCATAGGGACCGTGGATCTCGCTAGCTCACTGATCTGGGCCGTCCATCACTACTTAGCATTATTATCTTTATTTCATCTCAGCTTTGGGGGAAAATGCTTGAAATTTATTTGATTTTCACCCTCATTGGGCATGTGGCATAAGGAATTGAGACCCCACTTCCTTTCCCGTTGGTTTGGCTTCCTTCAATTACTTAGCACAAATATGGTGCTAACAATTGGTTCCAGCTGGGGATGCTATCCTCCCCGTGAGGTAGCAAAGAACCCGTAGACCAAGTGCCTGATCCATTGGGCCGCTCCCAATTATGAACCGAAGACTGCACTTTGACCTGCAATTGAACCATGTAACCTACAACTGAAACAATCTTCTCCACTGAAGACTAACCTATCCTACTGTTGCTGACATCTGATACTCTTTATCATTAACACCAGTTTGCAGCAAATGGTCCCTCCTTCTTACTTTTGTGATGACTATTATGACAAACGACCCGGGACACTTGATATGACTAGAAACCCAGCAGAAAAATTATTGTTCACACATTCATCTCTTTGATTACCTGGACACACAGTATTAGAGACAGGATCATTAAGCAACAACCAATGATTTTTTTTTATGGAATGGGAAATAAGGAGCATAAGGAAGAACAGTAATAAGACCAACTCCTCACTTCAATGGAATCCAAGCTCGCACTGTAACAAGGTCACCTTCTTGAATGCCTTCTTCACCTTCAACATCTATTGTTACTAAAGGCATTATGTCAAGAACTTGTTTCCACATCATTTGCCTCTATGTCAGAAAAACCTGGAAAATATGATTTGTCACATGGCTCAAAATGCTGAAATATGTAACCACCCTTGCAAATCGAAAAACTATAGGATTCTCTGCTGTAGGATTTGTGAAGTTTGCGATCATTGCAGCCACTAGTAACTGTGGGATGCCAATTTGCAGCAAGCGATGTTCTGAATATAGATACACATCGGGATGCCAAACTTTTGCTACGTCTATTATCTCATACTTTTAGGCGAAGCAAGTTGCTCATAAATTTTCAGACTCCGTGGGGTAACACAACATCAGGAGCAATGAAGAAGCTAACGCCATCATAGTGGAGAAACCTTGCTCGGGAGAGATAAGGAAATAGTGACAAATGAGATTCACACCATCATTATTTATAATTAATTCGATGATAGTGGTATCGCATGGCACTTGAATGGTATCCAAAACCATTTTTCCCTCAGGCGATGCTTCCAAAGGCTTACGCGTGTAGTCCACTTTTAGATATCGCAACCACTCATTTCAATAATTTCCATGCATGTTAAATACTCAAACTTATTCCATACCGTAGATTTATCTCTCCTTCGTATCATGGCAGTCAAGAGGCATGGTCTCTTTGAACTTGCTATTGAGCAGCCACAAAAAAAAATTAATATGCATGGTCTGTCCGTGAGCAACAACCCTACGCAGCAGCCCTGCCTTCCTACCTTCTACCCATTTTAATCGCAGATGATGCGACCAGCTTGAACAGCTTTCTTTAAATAGAACGTGGATAGTGATATCCTTTTCCTTGGATGAAGAATCCATGACTTGAGCTCTCAAATACTCAACTTTACCCCTATGATCACCATTCAATTTTAATGTTACAATCTTGTGGCAGATCTGATCCTCCACAGAGATTAACATTACAAAAAGACAGCTCCATCATTGTAAATCTTGTTGGCTGTGCCATGCTCCCACCTAATTTCAAGGCTCCATCCACGCCAACCTGCATGCCTCCAATTTTTCCAATGCTGAGATACTCGATGGCGGTGGCAAAGACTTCCCACTAATACTTTATTCAGCAGCACATAAAAATTTCAATGCTTTGGCCTCGAATGCACTTCCCCTATCATTATTTGTTTAAAATCGCCCACTTTCTGTACACATTTCCTCATGTCTTTCTTTGGTTCATTAGCTGGTTCTTCAAGGAAAATATCTGATGACTAATTGGCTTGCACCACTACTAAAACCTCTCTGCGCTGGCGTGAACATTGGAGCTTATTCACCTTCCTTTGAATATGGGTAGTGAGTGCTTATTTAACTTTGTTAACCATCGTAATGGTAACAAAACCCCTTTGAACCTTTCTTCCTTGATTGCGATTCCATTCACTGCAAGACACGTGACTCCGGTCACATCCATAGCAAGGCTTACCTCCTTTATCTCTCGAGCATGTAGTGGATGCGTTATAACAAGAGCCATCCGATCTGAGTGAAAACTTACAAGTGGTTGGTTGATTAAGAGAAGCTTAGCTATTTGGAAGTTTATAGGTCTACTTTCCATTTATTATAATGTTGTAAATAGGCCCTCGTCAATTCTGATTGCAAGTGTCATGCAGTCTAAACCCAGGGCCTGTATTGCTTGTAACAATCCCCACAGACAAAAACCTGTCCAGCGAATGTGCATTGAAGAGGAGTGTTTCCCACTGAAGCTGATACGAGAGTGGGTACTCCATAATCCAGCTAATCACCGGAAACCATTGTTCTCCTATGGTGTTGGTCAAGTGAGTATCAATACAGTGGGACGGCGCCAGCTTTCAATGGATGGACCGAGAGCTTTCCAACATTTAAGATCAAGCCTGCAAACGCGCTAAGACAATCAAGGCACATCTCCTGCAGACAGACGAGGCTCACGAAGGCTCACGATTTTCCTGAGACTCACCCTTGAAGATCCAATCCGTAGCATCTATTGATTTCCATTCAACTGCTTGGTTTGTGGAAGACATTGTACATTGTATTGATTTGGATTTGCGACAGTTGTTGTCGATGCTACCTTTCATACTGAAAAAAAAACTCATAACAGTCTTCACAAGTATCTCTGATTTACACCACTCGGAACCAGCACTGATAACACATGAAAAGAAATGGTTAGCAATTTACAATCATGGGCTCCAGTCCCTTGAGGCACATCGCGTGGAGTAGGATGCCACCAACAGATTCCATTGTTCAAACTGATTCCCAATTTCTATAGACACATTACCCCGGTGGCGAACGACAACATCCATGTGCTTTGCAGCTCTGCGAGTTTTTAGAAACCTCCCCTATCCTCCGGCTTTGTTTAATGCTTCCCTCAGGGTAAGGATAGAAATTCTTCCTATTGAAATGATACTCGCCGTATCTGGGAACTCGTCCTGCACTTACACGATGGTGTATATAAATATATATGTTTTCAAAACGTCTTTGGATATCCCACATGTGAAAGGGAGCAAGTTGATTTAGTCTTTATATACACCACTTTCTTCAACATGTATCAATTAACAAAAGGAAGGTGAGCATGTTGGACGAATTCTGCCCTTAGGTGCTTTGGTGAGTAGTGGTCCCCATTTGATCGGTAGCCAGCCACTTGAAACACCCTTAGTGAGGAGTGCCAGGGCCTAGCTCGATTTGACTTTTGTTCAATTTCAATTAAGCCTTCGGCCCCTCCCAAACATTTAAAGCCCTTTCACCAAAGAAAATTTTAGCTTTGGGTATATCGCTCCATTATAAAACTTAAAACTTTGCTTTCATATCAAATTTTAAATGCTCAAATATGTAGCTAGCCTCTGTTTATAAAATTCATTTTTCCATTATCAAGATCCTTTTTCTTTTTCCCAGAGCTTATTTCACTGTTTTTGCTTGACCTTCACTCCTTTTCATTTTCTTTTGTCCAAATTTGAAGACCATTCTTCTTTTGTTCGAATTGCTGCAAAAATTTATGCACTATAAAGAGTGCAAAGTCTTGATATGCAACCTTTGATAAAACATTTGCCACATATGAAGACCTCCTTTGCCTATAGATTCTTTTCTCTATCTGCTTGAAACTCCGTTTATTACCTTAACTTGCAGCCATTGACTTGAAAGACATGCTGAAATTTCTGAGCTGAATTCTGAAATTGAACACTAACTGCACATTCTGCAAACCGAACTAAAAAGTGTTGAAACTAAAACTAAACTGTACATTTAGAGGAATGAAAACGCTAGAATCCCAACCCCAAAACATAACTATACATTCTGAAAAAGATTGTCAGCTGTGAGCTTATTCCAACTGCCTACCCATTCTAATCTATCAAACTCTCTGCTTGATTAAATCATGCAGAAATGCCAATGAAGCCAACTCATTAGATACTTGGACAATCTGACTCCTCCACTATGCTTGAAATCAGTCGAGGACAGGGGATATGACATCATAGGACAACAATGATTCTTTTCATCTTCAAAGTGGAAATATAGCTATAAATTCAAATTGAAAAACCTTTCCATGTATTCACTAACAAAGTCATAGAAATCACTAGTGTTTGGCTACCTCCCACAACACTTTAGGACTTGGTCATCGTACATGGCTTCTCCATATGTGTCTTCTACTTGCATGTATTGTTTCAGATCATGAAACTCATCTCTAGACATGAAATATTTCCCAATATAGACATCTAGAGGCGGCCGAAAAGGCTTTTCAAAAAACACATGAAGATCTTGGGACTGAGTTTGATTTTCTAGGGCTTCAAGATCCTCATTGAGTTTTTTAGCAAATTCTTTTAAGAACCTAGCCTTATCTTTATAAGAAAATTTACATGACTTCAAATATATGGATAAGAATTCTGAGAAGGATTCTTCGATTTGGCCATCATCATACATATCAAAATATTCTTTAAAACCATCAACAGAAGCATGAATTTCCACATACCCTGCCATTTGATTTGATGAAGAGATTGAATCAGCCCTTCAAACTTTGAAGATGTTTAACTGGTGGAGTCGCCTTGAAACCTTCAACATTCTGATCTGGAGTCAGTGATCCTCCCAGTGGAGTCACCTTCATACTGGAATTTGATGAGTTGATTCGCTAGGTGAATGATACAACTTTCTCAATGTCTAACTGTTGTTCACCATCAGGATTCAAATTTGAAACATTTGTTGTTCTGCCAGGGATGATAAAACAATCGTCCCCGACAATGGCGCCAATTTGTTAACACCCAAAATGACCCCCTAAGGTTGTGGGAGAGGGAAAACTGGGGTAAAATCAAAACCACTTTAGTTTGTGCTACTGACCCAACACAAACAGAGAGGGATCTCTCTACAACTCTCACAGAAAACTGAAAATAATCAATAACTTGCAGCCATGAGGAATTACATAGATTTGAAAGAAGACTGAAAAATAATCAATGATAAACACATCAGCCTTCTAGATCAAATTATTCAATCAAAGCACATTCAAGAGGTCAGATTCCTACTGGAACAATTGTTTAAATTGCTTGGAGAGAAAATCATAAGGGAAAACTATTAGGCAATGGACTCAAAAGATTAATCATAAAACACATGATAGTGTAGCTGCATAAGATATCTAGATAGAGGCAAGGTAGCCACCCACGCACAGTCAAAGAGTTTTAATTGGTGAAACAAAAGAGGAATGAACAATCCATTGATGTAATGCATACATAGATGAATCCTACACCAACTTGAGCAGAAGTTAATTATGAAATGCCTGAAATGAAATGAACAGGGCACCATTAATGTGAATCGCATTCAGATGCTACACTTATCCAAGCATGAGAGAAATTAACAGACTGGAATAACAAAGAAAGAGATATAAATTAACATGGGAAAAGAAAAGATAGATTGCAAGAAAGATAACACAACAATCTGTGCAAAATCCAACTTCAACACTGCAAATATATTCAAGAAAATGCTTCAAAACAGAGCCAAGCTCCCCCAGGCCTCAGCCAGATGATTTTTCAACCCATTCTTCTTCTATTACATTCAATTTATAGATCTATTCGGCCCTAGGGTCAAGATATCTCAGTAAGAAGCTGTTATAACAATATTGGACACCTACACAAAGAGATTCAACAACTTAAGAGTCAGTTTCAACAAATCTTGAATAGTTTTGGCCGCGGATTGCTGAAAAATGCCTCTCGGTGCGACAACTGTATATCCCAAATGGTGATAGCTGTGTAAAAAATGAAAGAGGTTTTTGTATATTGGACCATGTTGAATAAAAACCTCTTTCAGTTTCCTCTGATTCGTCCCCAGCTCGCTAGGATCTGCTTCGGAAATCGATGACTCACGTAGAAAACGAAATTTTTGGAAACTTACCCTCTGAAGAACCTTTTGATTCTCCCAAACTGTGACACCTATGCATATTTTGAGAGATTTTATTGGATATTGGCCTGTGATGGAGATAAACCTCTCTCAGTTTCCTGAAATTCCTTCTGGTTTGGCCGAAACAGCTGCGGGAAAACAATGACTAAAATAGTCATTTTCAGTGGAAAACCCCCATGCTTTCACAAAAATCCCATTTAGTTTGATTTTGTTCGTTTTTGCAAGTTAAAATTCGAATTCATAGGGACTGTGGATCTCGCTAGCTCGCTGATCTGGGCCGTCCATCACTACTTAGCATTATTATCTTTATTTCATCTCAGCTTTGGGGGCAAATGCTTGAAATTTATTTGATTTTCTCCCTCATTAGGCATGTGGCATAAGGAATTGAGAGCCCGCTTACTTTTCCATGGGTTTGGCTTCATTCAATTACTTAGCACAAATATGGTGCTAACATAGGGTTTGATTTTCCCGGAGCTTCACCCAACCGAAAAATTCGATCTTGGTCTCTAAACTTCCATGGACTCAGATTCCAAAAATTCCAATTTTCTCTGAAACCCTAATTTTTAGGTCAAAAACTAAATATGCCCAGAATTGAATTATGTCTTGAGAAAAAGATGTGCCTTGCGAAGGAGAGTCAATCTAGCCTCCTGCCTTTCAATATCTATGGAGAAAAACCAAAAAAAAAAGAAGTCCTAGCTTCCATAACTGCACAGTGTCTTCTTCTCAGGTTAGCTCTGATTCCATGTTAAGATTTAATATGCTAAGACAAAAAATATCAGCATTGCATTTCATTTCACAACAATAGCATATACAGGATCACTGAAAGAACAACAAGAACAACATAAACACAAGAGACACAGATTTATCCTGGGAAACCCTCATGGGGTAGAAAACCCAACAAAGCTTCCTCAATATAGTGATCAACAATACAGAGATGTATATCCCAAACATGAGCTCCTTCTCCTCCATAGCATATCTCTTTCTCTGTCACCTATGCTCCATTCACAAGTGAGTGAATAATGAGTGAATGTGTTAAATGAGGAACACACGTCCTCTATTTATACACTACTCCGACTTGTCTTTTACATTAACTAGTTCAGCCCCATATTTAACCATTGGATTAAACACCCCATTACAACTGACTCTAGGCTGACCCCACTAGGGAAGTCTAATAACCCAAGTTACCACATTCCGACGGAGGAATAAACATCTCCGGATATACAATAAGGTCTTCATGGAGGGATGAAACATCTCTGGAATAATAAAGTACAAATATAATATTCTTAGAAGTTACAATATTTCAACAACAACCATCTATAGGGTAGAGGTTTAGAGTTTAACCCTGCTGCAATCTTTTCATATAAATTCATAATCAAAATACTAAAGCTGATAAACTAAACATTTACGATTTTTTGCTACATTTTTCATAGAGTATTCACCCATGCCAAAGAGACAGTAGTCTCGGCATTAATTCGCAGACAGAGACTTCGTTCAATCAAATCGGAAAGTAAATATAGTATTATAAACAGTATTAGAACTAAAACCTTCCTAAGGCAGGGTTCAGGGTCGAACCCTATGGAATAAACTCATTATCATTTAAAAAAAACACAGAGCTGAAATACATTACAGTGATCATTTTAACATACAAATTAAACCTTAGGGATTGGTCCAAAACAAAATTTCGTAGACATTAAGCCTTTATACAAATAGCTAAAAAGTGACAGGAAACCGAGAGAAAAACATTGTCCTTTTTCAACATAATTTTATAAACAAAGTATCGAGACTGTAAGTCTGTGCTTTTCCATAAAACAATATTACAATACAGTGTTACTACTAAGGGATACCCGAGTGTTCGTAAAATACATTAACAGTTGGTCAAACCCAACGATGGCTTTTAATCCATAACAACATTACTCTAGCATTGCTTCCCTAAGTGGCTGAATGGCTTCCCTTAAACAAACAAGCAAACAATGAAGGAGGGCAATGCAAACAAGTAACCCAAAAACTCATTGACATAGGTGCCATCTGGGAAAAACCCGAAGCTTACCGTGGTTCTTCCAACCACTGGTGCTTTATTCTTTTCCTCGTAATCCATCGCTGAGGATACAAGTCACGAGCATGAAAGATGAACCCTATCCTTGCCAACACAATACGAAAATGGTTAAATGATGAAACCTGTAACATAAGTAAGAAAACTTATAAAACTGTAAATTGGAATAAAACTTCATTGAAAGATCTTACCTTCGCAGGTTTCGATCTTAGGTTGAGATTTGAATAGTGGTTTCCAACGCACGACTTGGATTCCATAAAAACCCATGAAATGGTACATTCATTACAAACTACCTCTGTGAGTGGTGCTCCTTTAGCACAACGCCCATGGTGGCCGAGAGGGCTCAGACCTCTACCACATCATTGAAACAAACATCAAGTGCAAAGACCAAACCCTCCTGCGTAGTGTTAGGGTTCTTCCCTATACGTGGAAGGCCATAACTCATCATTCACGTGGTCGCATTCAATGCATTACCTACCACCACTATCGTTTATATTTTTAACCATTACATTATAGTCCAAGCACATAATTGCCATCATGGTTTAATACTTAAGTGTTGTTTCTAAATTAACCACTTTTCCCTATAGTTTGAATCAATTCTTTTGGAAAACCATTGAGATTTGGTTAAGGATCTCCAATCCTAACATAAGATTGGACCAAGTTTATAATTATACAATAATATAACCTAGTCAAGAATTGTCTAGTACCTTGATCATTATACCAAGCACAAACCTTGTTGTAAACTAGACCTGTAACCTGCTCAAGGTCATCATGAAGCGTTAGCTTGGAAAGATAAGTAAGATTCGGGGCGTCACCAAGGACCCCTTCAACAAAAGAAAGACATGTACAATATTAACATAATAAGTATAACTACAAATACATATGCGATCGGGAAAGTGGCAAATTAAATATCAAACGTCATCATATGTATTATATTATCATCATTCTGAGACAGCCAAAAGAACATTTCATTTAGTGTTTAAGACGCATTAAATAAACGATGCAACCTGTAGAGAAATAACTGTCATCTTCACAAGCTTAGTTATACAGTTAACTAATATCCCTTTTTATATGTTATGCGAGATAAGAAATAAATGCAAGCGTGGTAGATTAAATTCTAACACCAAAAATTGTTTTGCATAGTTAACGCATCGTCGTATTAATCAAGGAAACATTTCATAAATAAATTATAAAACAATAAGAGTTAATCGCTCATGATTATATTCCACACAGTAAATCTTAGCATTTACACTATAAGAAAAATTTTAAATTTTGATGAATTTTGGGAGGTGTTACACTCCTCTTGCTGTAATCTTTGTAACTTCTCCCCCTTTCTAATTTCTTCCTCTTCTCTGATAAAAAAAAGATCCTTGCTATGTTTTCATCCCCCATAATTAATGTTCTCCCTTCCCCAAGTCTTTTCTCGAGCCCAACAACTTGAACCTTATTAATAATTAATATATTATATGATGCGTTGGTTGGGGTCACTTTCCAACCGTAACTTCTCATTAAATAAAAATTATCCTCATTAATTCCTTTTTATCATTCATTGACTATACAATCACATTTTCACAATTTAATTTATAATTTTTATTAAATAAATTCCAAAAGACATTTTAAGATATTGTTCTATAATTTGAATATGGCAATTATTTATGAATTCACCCTAAATTTTTAATGAAGTTTCATTTACGATAATAATGTTTAATATCTATCTGTTTATACACAATGTTATAAGTAAAAATTATATAAAATTTGGTGAATAAATATTTACAATTCAACCAACCTTTATTTTCGACACAATCATAAATAATTATAATTTAAAATTGATCAATATATATTTATATTAATTAAATAACACTATTTAAGACTTAACCAAACTCATTCACCTAGTACCATATTACTTACACCTTAGTTTATAATTAAACTAATTAACAATTATTGTGCAAGATAATAATAATCTCATTAATATTAATTAACATTATTAACACATAGTCAATTTTAATGAATCACGTTAATAATATTTTAATAATATTATTAACACCATTATTCTTTAATAATGAGGTAATTGAAATAACTAATATCATTAACACTTATTAAACATTTTGTAACCAAGTGCTTCATTCAACACTTAAGTTAATAACAATCTTATTAACATCATTAACATTAATAATTAGCCCTACATTATCACCATTGATTGAATAATTTCAACATAACTTATTAAGTTAATTTATTACTTAAGCACAAGCAAGTGCATAATTATAATTTAGATTTACAACCCATCCATGCAATATTTCAATAGATAATTCATATATTCAAGTAGATGAGCTATGTAAGTGTAGCTAAGGATTACATACATCGCGTAGGTTCATCATCACACAAGTTTATTGTTTACAGACGTATTCTTAAACACAATTTGAATTGTTGGATAATTTACTTAACCAAGTATAATTAACTGATGACCAATTTTATAAGCTACTGATTTATGACACATGACTCAACAAGGGTTTCTCAATCATACCTAGTTAATCAAGTTTCCTTCCCAACTTCATGATACACCTATCTACCTACATCGTCTATCTAATTCACAACTAACTTCCACACCCTATCCTTCCTCTGTTGGACTACCTTGAAGTGTCACGCAATGACCGGCTCCAGTTAGAACCCGTAAACGGAAGTGTCCACTACATCGACCAAGATTCCCCAACAAACACCCACTAGTCATCATCACACACTTTGGGGAGCATGCCATAGCACAACCCTCCCATGACTCCAGGTTTCAGGGATAAACGGTGGGTAAATCCTCCACCCCCTAATGGAACAAGGGACTATGTCTACACCGACATAGTGACTGTGTCGTGACTTGTACCCAATTTGTCATCGTATAACCAATTTGGGTGGTTTAGTTTCCTGAAACCCTACCCCACCCATACATCATGATAATAAATACAATAATCATGCTAAATAAATAATGCATCACTTTCATGTATCATTATCTTTCGAAGTCTGTGTCCCCGAGGTACTCCCACCTTGTAGGATCTAGCTACCACTTAGCACTTTTAACTTATAGGTTAGTCTCCAACATACAATCACGAATATTGTGCAATCATTGACATGTATATACATTTCATTACTAAGAAACAATAATGCAAATCATTTCTATGTACCATGCACCTCGCATCATATCTATCAATTCAACATATAACTTTTAACTCGATATCCATGTACCCATCATTCAGTAATTTTACATGCAAGAGACATAATCAAAACATGAATATATATATCACAACATTAACATCACACACACATATATATCTCGGCAATGTAATAGAACCATATGTCCACAATGTCATCAAACTGACAAAGTCTCACAATAATAAGCAAATTTACAACATATAATGATAGTTCAGGTAGTAAGGTCAAAATGGGGCATTACATTAAGAACATTTGTTTCCTCTTAAAAGGTCACATGTTAAAAAAGAGACAAGGTATATATGTATTTACTAAGTGGAAAATCACAATAAATTATTTTTTAAAAAGAAATAACATAGATAACATTATTCTTAAAAGAAAAACATCCACTATAATTGATATGTTTTTTTTACAAATAAAAAATATTATATATTTAAAATTATCAACATAAAATTAAAAAAATTAAAAATATTAAAATAAAATATAATTTCAAAATAAAATATAATTTTATCCTTTAAATCTGATCCTACCCAAAATTCTTTGTTCACACTCAATTTCATTAACATCAGCATAGATTCATCTTAACTTTGGCTCTAGCAAGGGCCAAGAGGGATCAAATTTGATCCCTTGAGTTACAAACCCTTTTTACAATGCTAAACTTGAGTAAAAGTTGCACCTCAAAAGATTTGATCCATCTCTAGACAAGGTAGAGCCAGAGTTAAGATATATATATATATATATATATATATATATATATATATATATATATATATATAAGGAATTTCATAAAGAATAAAGAAGTGACGGCTTTGAAGCATGGAAAATTTAAACCATATTCTTTGTTCAAGGAATTATAAACTTGTACTATGTCATTATAAACCTTCAAATATGGTTTCTTGTACAAATTTGTTCCAAGGAGTTTTTTTTGGACTGAAATAGATTGTTTATTTAATTAAGAGTACACTTTCTAGCATACATTACAATCAAAAGAAAAACATAAGAGAAATCTCCGTTACAAAGTCCACCAATCCATTGGATTGGTGAAATCCATATAAGGATGACCTTATTTTAAGTTTGTATTTACTTTATTAATATAAAGATAAATAAAGTGTTTTGTTGTGAATTGTCCTTCTAGTGTGTGTATTCATTTATATGTACATGTAAATGAAAATAAATAAATCACAATTATCCTTTAATTAATTTGTCTAGGTAAATTTAATTGTTATTAAATCTAATATGATTTAAAGTTTGATTTTGATTATATATAGAGACAAAGAAGAATACATGAAATTTAGTAAGTTTGAAATGAATGGAATTTTAATTGAAATTTGATATACATTTATAGAAATGTGCTTTGCAATTTAGTTAATTTAAATTTGGATCAAACATGATATTGGTTTATAATTTTTCTTTATAATATTTTTTTTATCTTGGTTTATAATTTTTTTTAATATTATGTGACATACGTGACACATCTCACTCACTTGGACTATAGTAAGGGCCTCTGGGCCCAAAAAAGAGACTTTAAAGAGTTTTAAATCTATCAAATTAAAGTTTCAAAGTGAGATGGAAAATACAAACCAAATAGTATTTAAAAATTTGTAAATGGATGTAATTAAAATTTCAATTTTTTTAGAATTTGAATGGTGACAAATAAAATTGTAAATGGATGCAATTTGAATGGTGACAAATATAAACATAGTTTATCATATGAAAATTTTTAAAATTATAAAAACAAATAGATATGTGTAATGCATTTGTCTAGTTCATGGTTTTTCATAAAAATAGTAATAATGTCAATCCATAAACTAACAAGAGACACGAGGTGGCAATGTCCTTGACATTGCCACCTGCTATTGCGAGGGAACGTATGCTACAAAAAAAATGAGAAGGAGCTATTAGCAAAAGGAGGATCCATTTGCACAAAGTTGTGAGCAATTGAATAGCCTTCTTAATTTCCATCAAATATATTTCTTTTGTAAGAACGAGGATTATTGGAAAAGATGCAAATCGTGTGCTAAGCATCCTTCATCACGATCAAAGACCCATTTTGTTATACATTAAATATGGATAAATCCATGTGGACTTGGAGAAGGGTGTAGCATATGTGTAAACACACAAATTAATTGATTGAAATAGGTAGAACAAACAATCTTCACCCTGATCACTCAACCAAGTTCATAAAATAATTGTGCAGATCCAATATATCCCTTCAAGCCATGATTTTACGTAAGGCCAAGCCCAAGGCTTACGTAATAGTTGAACAATATTCGAAAAAAAAACACTTGATAATTCCTATGTAGCGGAAGGCCATAACTAAATTTGACAAATTGTCATCCCTCTTTTCAAGACTGTCAACAGATGAAGCTGATGTTGTCTAAAAACAAAACCAACCACGACCTCCTTCCTTAGTTTATTTCCACACCATCTAGTGGTAATGTCTCTACACTTTTTTGTGTTAAGTATAAAAAAGTATTCTAAATAATATTATGATAAATAATATATCACAACATCCTATCTCAACACCTTTATAGAGATATTCACTAATGTGAAGGTTACAAGGTCATCATCTTTCAGCTCTTTCAAATGTCAAAAAGACATGTAGTGATTTAACAATCTGGAAAAGGAGGATATCAAGAAATTTAAAATATTCTAAGCAATAATATGATTAAGAGTCCTACCAAAAACATTTATGGTGCATATAGGCGAGACTTGCAAAATAAAAGCTACTATGTTAAGTGCACCACTACACTTTAAGTCTAATAATATGGATAAGTCTTTGCATCATTTACTTGCAGTGAAAACAAGTACAAGGAATGGAAAAAAGAATGTGGAATGTAAGGCCCAAATTTTGTAGGAGACAAAAACTACTGCAGTGAAAATTATCTTCCCAAGTCAATAGGAAACATATATAGGTAAACACAAGGAAATGAATATATACCAGTCAAGCACCTTTCATCTGAAACCAATAGATGAATCACATACATGATCAAATACTAACTTTAAAGATTGAACACACAAGTAATACTAGAGGACTACACATTATGCTTTTAAAATGTGTCGAGCATTTGATTGTCAAGCTTACTTGATTGCATTTTACAATTAATTTTCGTTAAGGAATTTTTGCAGAAATCACTCAATTTTCTTCTTGGAATTGCCTGGAGATATAACAGCTCTGGGTACAGACAACAATCAACTGGGAAACATATACCCTAAATAAATTTGTTCTTAAAATGGATCTGGGATAGGTATATAGAATGGATATGTTTTTTTGTGAACCTCCTCATTTTAGTAAGTATGATTCCATACTTGTCTTTCGGTATGAGAAATCATCTCTATAAAGTCTAATGCAGAATCCAGAAAATAAATACAACTACGCTATAAACAAGAAGACAAATCCAATTTCAAAAAGAGCAACCAGTTGGCTGAGCATTAAATCCTATGATAGCCAAAACAATCTATGGCTATTAACATAGATAGAAGCCTCTATGCTGAAGCAGAAAGGCGACTAAGGTATTATATCAGAATACACGTATTTTAATTGTCCGGGCAAAAGATTTGTTTTGAAAGAAAACATCAATATTTTTTAATAACCAACAAATACTCGCAAACATGCAATTAGCGTAAATGCGAGACAAAATACATTCTTAAATTGGACTTTAACTACCATATAATATTTTTTAAACAAAACCAGAAACGCAACTCAGCCCTCAGCTCAAGTGCATCAAGAGGTGGATGGGCAATGTTTAGATCATTATTGTGCTTCTGAAATATGTAGTTCAATAAAAAAATAGAAACCAAAATTAAAGATGTTGATTATGATCCGCCAAATCTAAAATAATGGCATATTTGATGCATTTAAACTTTCAAGAAGAATCTTCTAAACACTAAAATAACTGCAGAACTTGGAAATCAGAAGGAAGAAACAAGGGAGAACCAAGGAAACAATCATTCTCTAGAGAAGGATGATATACTTGATAACGTAGTTATTTTCACACGTCGTAATGCCAATCAGCCATAGTCGACCAGTTCCTCCATATCGAGCTAATAATTGGTTCTATTTCATAACGACTTGTTGCATAGAAGATGAGACTGACAACCCTATCGATGCTCCTCCTGCCTTGGGCTGCTCTACAAGAAACTTTAAATCACCCATGTTAATAATTATACATGTATTCAAATGCCCTTCCACCATTTGGTCCAAATTTTTGAACTTCATAGCAATGTGGTATTCAAAGCATTAAAATAAAATTCAAATAAAAATACAGAAACAGTATTCAAAAACATTCAATCTTTATAAACCGGTCCAAATCAAGGTATTTTTTAAGGATTATAAAATTATACATAAGTATAGTATTTTAGGTGATTATTTTGGATTGAAAAAAACGTATATATAGATTGGTAGGCGAATATTAAACATGAAACCTATAGTTTACTATTGAAAATTGTAAAGTTTGGTGAAAATTATGATAAAAAAACATATTTTATGTAAATATAGGCAATATTAGAGACTAAAAATGACCAAATAGCGAATTTATTTTTTGAAAAAAAGCCCCAAAAATAGCCAATTGGCTAAATTTCACCCCTAAATATTTCCTTGGTCCAAATCTCTAAACTTCATAGCAATGTGGTCTTCAAAGCATTAAAATAAAATTCAAATAAAAATATAGAAACAGTACTAAAAAACATGCAATCTTTATAAACAAAAAACGGAGGCGCAACTAAAGACTGAATATTCCAGAATGTGGCAGAAATAAGGTGTATCCTTTATTTATAAATATTAAGGGTAGGTCCGAAAACAATAAATTCTTGTCTGTCGTCACAATCCAAGAAGGCAGTTAATATGAATAAGTGGGTAAATATAACAGGCGGTTGTTAGCACAAAAATGGTTTTGAAAGATGGAAAACATAAATCGTTGAATGAATGGGAGACTTATAATGAAGGGGTGCATGATAACATTGACTCTTCAGATACAAACCAATTAGTTGATCATGAATGTGGAGAAGGATCACATGGCGATCTTCAACGCAATCTTAGTTCTAATGAGTGAAAGTTTCCAAGAGAAGAGAATGAGGCCCTTTTGTGGGGCTAGGGGGGACTATTAAACTCATTTCTGGTTAGAATATCCTCATGTAAACATATTCCATCAAGTGAACACTCTTATGAAAGCCAACGGTCCTTCTCTTTATTGCTTCAAAACTTGGTCATCGGGTTGGGTCCAAATATTCTAGAATGTGGCAGTAATCAAAGAGTGCAACCATTTCAACTAAATGGTATGAAGCCCATTGAGATACACGAATTTGAGGTAGAGGAAAGACAAAAGACCATTTCTAGGGCCCTTAGAGAAAGGGTGTCCCTCAATGGGGTTAAGGTGTGATCATCCTCTTCATCAACATAGAAGGATTGGGCAACAACAATTAAAAAAGAGCCCTTCACATCTGGTACACCTTCATAAATCAAAGATCTTACTTCTTCAAGAAACTATGTTTCCTGGGGAAAAATATGACAAAATCCTCTCTTCCATTCTAAAAGGATGGTCATTTCTTGTCTATGATCCACTAGGAAAATCAAGTGGGCTAGCTACTTGCTAGAATCACTCTCTCAAATTGGTCCATTCGAACATGAACAATTCTGGTATCTTTTCCAAGCTCTTGTGCTTGGAACAAGGGAAATCTTTCTCCATCTTTAATATAGAATTTGAAAAGGGATGACTGATGCTACTACCCTTTCAAGCAGTTGACTTTAGTTTTGGTATGAAGTACCTCAATTTCTTTCTCAAACCCAATGTATGAGGGTTTCAGGATTGGATTTGGATTTATGAAAAAATTGAAAAAAAAGAGTCGAGAATGGTGTTCAAGATGGAAAACAAAAGGAGGAAGACTTACCCTCATCAAATTTGTTTAAAATCTACACCCATGTACTGGTACTCTATGATCATGGATGCTGCATCTTAATATATTATATCAATTAATAAAGGAATTTGTTTCCAATTTAAAATCTGCTTCTATAAATGTATCTCAAGTTTGATGTGGTAGTCCTTAAACACACTATAATTTTCTAGCAAATTTATGTTTAAATTTTTTGAAACACAAACAATCACATATGAAATAATAAAATAAAATTGATTGGGGAAACGTAACACAACACAAAAAAAGCATAATCAATCAGTTGTTCCTGTAACATGCTCAATAGGTCAAAGTAGGACTCAAATTGATAGACAAATTACCTACTTACACTACTCAACCATTTGTCACCATAACTAACAAAGAATTCCTTTTTTGGAAAAAAAGGGAGAGCACTTTTACAAGTATGTCCTCTCCTTGCTTCAATTTACCAAGGAACACTGATCCAAAACCTCCCTACCCACTATTCTGACTAAAGTTTTGTGTGGATTTCATTATCTCTTCTAGAGTAAAGGTGCGGGACTTTATCATATTTGGCATTATAATCATTGAGTTGTCTGCAATTTTTTTATCCAAGTAAAAGTCGAAGCATTTCATACCATTACCCAAGGCAGGAAATCAACAGAGCCTTTAAAAAAAGTGACAATAGAAGGTCTAAGACTCTTTTCATACTTGACTGCGAATGCCTACAAATTTGTATATATGCTTGATGCATTTGCAATTAAAGTGTTGCACAATTGTAACAATAGTATCTCCCTCCTCTTGTTTGCAGTCCGGAATGAAACACCAAATCAAGATACCAATGTTTCCATGCTTGGTATATCTTTTTCCACTTAGCCTGGAGTTGTGCCTAGCAAGGAAGAAGGGGGTCCTCAAATTAGCCCCGTGGGAGAGAAATGCCATTGCTAAGTTGTAGAGGTGAACAAGAGTAAAAAAGACCCTCAACTACCAACACTAATTGAACCTCAGCTACTAGCACTGACTGACCATGTGAAGGAATAGGAAAGGATGCTCCATGTATTTTCCATGCAATGAGGTAACATGGTTCAAAAGTTGCGTGGTAGGCTACTGCTTGGTGGCAAGGTTGAGAGTGAAGGGCTATCGTTAAAGCACTGAAACGGGAATGCAATCAACATAACATTAAATAAGCTTGAAACCAGTGTGCAACTCCTTGCATGGAAGTCAGAAACCCTCGGCATATTAAAATCACCATGACGTAGGCTCGTCGCCTCCTCTTGGGGAGGGAAAAATGAGGGTGACATCATTGTTCTGCAACCAATTAGATTTAAAAATAATAGAAATGTAAAAATTGGATTTCATATAACATAGTTCAAACTTTAGCTCCAAGAAAAATTTATTAGACTCAATAGCCAAAATAATAGGCATTCAACGAAACATATATGATCCCCTCCGGGACATAATAACAGGATAGAAGAAAAGTTCCCACATAAATAAAAGAGAAACTTGAACTTATACAAATGTAGATAAACTCAATATTTTGTGATAGTTTTTTTTATGAATTTTTTTTATCATGAATAGTTTTTAGAAATTCGTATCATATTAAACTTATTATAGGAAACATTTTATGGTATATTTTTTCATGAATTAAATTCTTATTATTGGTTATATTTTAGAAGTTTTTTTATCAAATAAATATTATCCTAAAATATATTAATAAATTAAAATTTCCAAAATGTTATAAGTTTAAAGAAACTTTAATTTTTATAAAAATAATTCTCTATATTATCAATAAAAACTAATAATTGAATAAAGATACATTCTTGACACCAAACACATACTAGTGTTATAATTTTTGAGATAGTACAAACTTTTTGAAAAACTAACTATTAATGGAATAAAAATACATTCTTGACACCAAACACATACTAGTGTTATAATTTTTGAGATAGTAAAAACTTTTTGAAAAGCTATCCGAGCAACAAAATGGAGTTTTATTTTTATTATTTTCTAATAACTAATATACGTGAATTAATTTTATCATTGTACTTGCATTGTTTTACATCTAAGATTTTGAGTTTCACCATGTGCTTATGGTTTGTGTTGTTACGGGAATGGTAAGTAGCATACCCATTGTGTAGTCCTCTTCTTAAGAGTTACACATTGGTTTTGAATATATTATGTGTTAAGTTAGATTTTTGTAATTTTAGTTTTTTATAAAAAAATATATTATATAAAGATAATATTTTATTTTTATATTAATATGTGTTTAGATATTATTTGAGATTTTAGAATTCTTTGAATGAATCAATAATATTAATGTGAGTGTAACAAGTTTAGAGTGGGAATTTATTTCATGATCGTCGTATATTATTATGCTCGAATGCATCTTGATTAAGATTTAAATAAGCTTCACAGTGGTTAAGAAAATAGGTATGTTTATTAAATAGTATGTTTTTTTATGTTTATATTAATTAATTTAATGTTTATGTTAGCATACTATTTATATTAATTATTTTAATGTTTAACCTTTGTTTAACAACCAACCATCTCCACAAAACTAAGTGGTTGGCTATACCTATCGGTACCAGCCATTTTACTTGTGGATGTGCTACTATTACACCAATAGGTGTTTATATCTTAGAAATTGGGGTGGACTAGCATCTATGTTTTTCCTAGATTGCACAAGGATGAGACTAGTGTACTCTCTAGATTCATTTTATGGCAGTCATTCAATATTCAAAATAAACAATTATAAAACAAAGAATGCATAGATAACTGGTAACTAATTAATGTATAGATAACTCTTAATTGATGTATGTATAAATAACTCCTAACAGCAATTAACTTGTGCCATCTTAGTATTCACGGACCACAAAGTAAATGATTAAGCTCATGATCTTATTTTCTAAAATTCAAAAAAATTAAAATAAAGAAATTTCATTTAAAACTATTTAGCAAGAAAAGTAGCTTCATGGTCTATGCACCATTATTTTCTTGGAAAAATCATTCATGAGCTTCTCGAAAAACCTCTCGCAATTGATTAAGTTCTTTTAAAAAAAACTCTCGCAATGCATTAAATTCACGATCTTGGTTTCTAAAAGTATAAAAAAAAAAACAAACAAACAAAAAATTCCATTTAAAACTTATTAGAAAGAAAATTACCTTCATGCTATGTGCACCAGCCGAAAATTTTCATTTCATACAATCTCTAGAATATCTTAAAGAAGAATAGATTAATACCTTCGTGCTGTGTACCCCACCTGAAAATATTAAACTCATACAATCGTTACAATATCTTTAGAAGCAAATATTTTCTGAGTCTTAAGTGAAAAATTCCATTCTAAGCCTGAGAGCTTTCTTAAGGTCATGCGATCAATTCTTTGCCCAATAAAAATTTATTTTCCCAGTAGAGGATGGTTCACGCTAGTCAAAGGTAAATCTCGGTAGATATTAATATCCTAAAATATTATGTACAATCTTATTTACAGTTTAACAAAATCTATCTGGATGCGAAAAAAACCCAACAGTCATCTGATTCCCTCTACAACTAGGCCTCCATGTGACCTCAAAAAAACTTGAATTTCCCGGAATGTGACCTTAAACAATTAATGAAAGATTTCAATGAGAGGTTCACAACTCCGTTGAACAATATTCCAATGAATTTAAGACTGGCACAAGATGTGCAGATGGAGTTGTACAAAACATCTCTCCCCATGACATGGATTTGTCATGTACATAATCTATCACCATAGTTTATGCCATGGATATTCGTGCATCAGGTGAGTCTGTTTTAGTGCATAAGGCTCGTCCACCACCACACAAATTTACGCACTAGATTCACGTGTACGGACGGGTATTTATGCAGCATTATGTTTTTCTTTGTTTAATTCTTAATCCAAAATTAATATAAATATTTACATGATATCAATAAAAAGATACATAATTTCATTGTATATGATAAGCATGTTTATGTTAAAAACATGGTTAACATTAAATCACTAAAAGAATATCATTTAATTATAAGTAATTTTGATAGAATATAACATTTATTTTCTCCTTAGAAACCAAAAGAAAATCCTTTCAAATTTAAATAGTTTATTTAAAATAAAATATAACATTTATTTTCTCTTTAAAAACCAAAATAAAATCTTTTTAAATATAAATTGTTTATTTTTATAATATAATAGGTAAACATTATTTTTATATATAAATATTTTATTTTTAGTATTTCTATTTATGTGAAATACTATTTTTTATTTATAAATATATATAAAGTAGTTTTTATAAAAATTTGATTAGTATTATTTGCCATACATGTTATATATTTTTGAATTACAAATACAAAATCTTTAGAAATACTTACATTTTTAAATTTAACAATCATAACTACACATTTATACTATTTGTATCTTTCATTTTTTTCATTACACTCAATCTAAAGATTTAATAGTATTAAGAGGGGATTGGTATGGTATTTTTATTTATACATAATTTTGAAATGAGAAGATAGTATAATTTTGAAG
The DNA here is from genome assembly GCA_027924585.1 of Larix kaempferi. NCBI lineage: Eukaryota > Viridiplantae > Streptophyta > Pinopsida > Pinales > Pinaceae > Larix > Larix kaempferi. Next base: position 3,239,999 of record BSBM01000022.1, on the reverse strand, counting down.
TGAGAAGATAACTTTAGTATGTGTCATTTTTTTCAAAAAATGTAATTTAAATATTTTATCTTTTAGATATTTTTTTGCAATTTTTTCAACTAAAATTTAATTAAAATTATTAAAATTAAAAATATAAATATAAATTATTAAAATTGCAAAATCTAAATACTCAATTTTAAATCATTATAAATCTAAGCTTAATTGCAAAATCTAAATTATTATAAATGCTCAATTTTTTATAGTAAATAATCCATTTTCAACAAAAATAAATAGGAAAATCCAAAACCAACCACGATTAGGTTAACTTCCCTCAAAAAAAATATATACATACGGGAAACAAAAATCACTTTACAATATAAAAACATGAACCACATTCAAGATAACATAGCCAAACAGCTTTAAAGGTTTATAAAAATAATATATTTTAAATAACAATACAATATCGCTATTCACATACTGCTTACAAACTTTCAAACGAGACCACTGAAAATGCCATGCAATGGTATGGGAAGTTACAATAATTTAAAAAAAACTACCTTGGAATTTGAGCAAGCAGAGTAGAATTGGAACCAGAAATATAGCGCAGAGACAGGAGTTATAAACGCCATTTTAACACATCTCGGAGAATCTTCAAGACGCAATCACTGCAACTTATACCATCTCAGATTCTTCAGTTGCTGGTGCGTTGAGCACGTTTTGGCACCATCCCTCCTCGTGTACTTCCCTTGTTAAAGCGATGGTCAAGTTGGGATCCCATCCGAGCTTCTCCATCAGTCCCTTGGATTTCCCTGCTATGTAAACTGCTTCTAGCAATTTCGTTTTGTCTAAGCCGTGTGCCCATTCCCTGCTGTTGTCCACTAATGCGGGCCCAACTTTCTTTATGCAAGAACCAATAACAATGGCTAATGCTCTATTTAATTCATTGATAAGATCCTCAAAATTACCGGATGTGTAATCCATACTCATGCATAATCTGTATAATGCTATACATGCCGCTAACTTCTCCCAATCCTCCATAGTATCTTCACCATTAACAATCTTGCCACCAATGATCCCAGCCGCCTGCTCACTTTTGTCTGCAAGATCCTTGATTGCTTCTGCTGCTGCTGTAAGATCATTGATCGCTGTTGTAGTAGCTGCTGTCACATTCTCACTTTCATTCCGAATGGTCGTGAAGAGTCTATCTGCAGCTTTGCTCAGAAAGCTATCTGTTTCGGGATCGGACTCGTCCACCAAATCTATGAGTTCCCAAGCTTCATAGTATGCCTGTAAGGAATCTCTACTAGCACAGCGGGGAGACAGTCGGACGATTATACTGATCAAAGAGACCCCCGATAACTTCCATGACCGTGTTCTGGAGTACTTGAAATACTTTTCCACTTCTAACTGGTTGACAGGATAATGTCTCCACGGGAATTTTAAACCTGTTTGAGCGTGTGCTTTTCCAGGATCCAAATCCGATATACCTACACATGTTTCTGAACTCCTGTCTCTGAGAAACGGGATCAGGGCATGGCAATTTTCTCCATCCTTGTTGCCCTTAGTCATAATTAACTTGGCTTGCTTGATGGACTTTCGATTTGTTTTAAACAAGGTATCTGCATCCTGATCCCAAAGACCGTCTAAATTCTTCAAAATTGCTTTATATTCTGAAAATTCTGCGCTCACATTTCCTGAGCGCTTTGATAATATCACTGAAGCTATCTTGCGGACAAATCGATTGCCAAACATAATGTCAGAGAAAAACCAACATACTTTGCTGAAGAAGACCACAGAATACTGCAGCCAAAGCGCACACTGCAGCGATATCGATACTAAACTCGTTTTTCTTTTTCTTTCCTTGGCAATCATTTTACTTACCCTTTCATCAACCTTAAGTTTCCTCAGCTTCATGACAAACATTTTACTTATTCTTTCATCAACTTTTAGTTCCCTCAGCTTCAAGTTTTCAGCTTCCTGCAGGTCAACAATGTGCCTGGTCCAATAGTCCTCCAGCCGAAAATAGTGACCGCGTTCATCCGCCTTTCGCCGTCTTCCATAATAAGCTACGGAGGTAAGCCATCTCCAACTGATGACTGCCCATCCTATAAGGATGAATATGACTTGCAGAATCGTTATTGTGAATTTCAAACAGAATGCAGGATAACGATGAAACTTTACCTTGGGACCCTGGACAATCCATCCTACGATTGAACTTAAAATGCAAGTTGCAACTGCCAGTGCAGCTGATGAGGCTAATACTGACCTGGCTATTATTGATTCCGGATAGCATGCCCGCGCCACGATCCACGATTTCAGTACTTGATCTTCAACTCCCTTCCAAGTGTTCTCTGCAGGCTCTGCAAGAATGATGGGAATTTTTTGAGTAGTAATATTCCGGATGCTTTTACTGGCCATAGCTGCAGAGATGAGGAGGAGAATAAGCCATATGAGCGTTATCGAGATTATCGCACCAGATATGAAGAACGAAAGCTCGTTAACTTGCTTGCTTTCTGGCCAGGAATAGAAGAAATGGGAGACCAATCTAGACTTAACATGACTGTTATGTACAGTGTTAAGCTCGGAGAAAATGTCTATGAAGACAGTTAATCCTATAGCTGCTATTTTGGTCCATTTCTCCTGAGAGTCAGGACGGGCCATTCCTGGCAGGAAAAACGCTACCAACACACATAACATTAATCTGCTGGTGTGTATCATAAACAAGTTATTCTTAACTATCTCATTATCCACTGACCCTTGACTTTCGAAGATCTCATCTAGTAAACCACTCTGGTTTTCTACAAAGTTCATAATCTGGATGGTGAGAGCACTGAGGACGAGAAGACTCCCCGGCACCCAATGAGCTCCTTTCTTAAATGCCCTTGTCAGGTCTACAACAATAAGGATAATGAAGGCAAGTGCTCCTAATAAAAACCCCACTAGTTTGGCATAGTCTTCAACTTCGAGGGACTGCTCGTAAAATGCCTCTTCAGTAGCTGCCATGATTGAGGACAACAGAAAGGAAGGGAAGATGAGATGGAGATAGAAGAAGATTGATCGATGGGTTCGATTTCAAAACATCAACATGACGATGGTGGTACCAGAGAGGTTTGGAAGATTTGCGCTGCCCAAACACATCTTAAAGGAGGAAGTTGTAGAATCCCGAGGACGTTACAGTTACACTACCTCGAATTATGGAACATCTGCTTTATTCTCTGATGTACAATGCTGGAAATTCCGAAGACATTTCATCCATGCCTGGAATTTGACGGTCCAGAGAACGTTTTTTCCATTTTAAAACGTATTTTACAGGTAGCCGTGGGTTGAGCCCGTCACAGGTGACAGGTTTGAAATTATTTGAAACGTAGATTTGACGTCTACCCATTTAGATCCCCCGTCAGAAATTTTAATACCTATCTGATTCCGTTGAACAAACTAAACACCGTAATTTGAAGGGTTGAACTTGGAAACATGAAATTCCTGCCAATTTCTTCCTCTTGTCACTGCATTAATGATTACTATATGAAGTTCCTGCAGAATCCTGCCAATCTCTTTGCCACAGAAATGATTCCCTTTAGTTCGACCCAATTCTTTATAGAAAACAAGTGGCGTCCATCATCATAAAGAAATGATTCGTACCCAATCCGTTGTGAAAATTAGGATGGACCCAATTCTTTATGCAAAACAGGTGGCGTCCTGCATCTTACGCGCAGCCTTACACTATTTAAGTCTGCTCCAGAGGCCTTTACAGTACGAAGCAGTTCAATGGCATTCCACCATGGGCATGTCACATGTATCCATATGTCGGCCGCTCCATGTTCATATTGTATTAAAAATTCAAAAACGATGACACAACATCTTATTAAAAAATTCAATTCCTGATAAAAAAAAAAATGAGGGATCGAGATTGATCTGTCTGTTTCCAAATGTAAAATAATGATTTAAGTTATTTTATTTCTATTATCCATATAAGAGAATCCCAGGATCTGCTCTGCACCAGAAGGCTGGCATGAAGAAAATGCACTGAGATGCTCCGGATTGGAAACAAAGTGTTACAGCCTCGAGCTGAAAGCGAAAAGAGGATTCAGGAAAGAGAAAAGAGGATTTGGAAATCGGTTAAGAAAAGAATTGGTAATAGTTTTTAGTCAAAATAAATTGACAGTCTATGACCTTGCATAAAACGTTAAATGACAGGTACCCAAAACATGTACCCGTCATCAAATTTCCAGTTGACAGGCACTTCTAATTTGAAATTCCACGCCTGATTTCATCCTCCTTTTGCAAACTATGCTGGAAATTCCCAGGAAAATTTCGTGCTTTTGTAAATAATATTACCTGGAAATTCGTAATAAAATCGCTCTGTGAACGAAAGAAGGTATAATACCCTCGCTGCCGCCACACATATATCTGCATTTTCCTTCACATCAGATTGAAAGGGCAAACAGTAAGTGAAACTACAAAAGGTGACCCGAGGTCGATACTGAAGTTCCCATGTAAAGTTTGTCTTCATTCGGAAATAATATTCAAACAACAACGTTTTGATGAAGCCGACTAAATTTTATTAGAGATAGATTTTTTTAATAAAGTAAAAGATAGTTATCCACTTTTGAATTTCACGAGAAAAACATGGACTGAAATTAATTAATACAGCATTATTCGACAACGATTGAACTCCTGATTATCGGGAGTTGTGCGTTTAGAATATTGCACAATGATTAATATATCTGAACTTTTGGAATGTTTATGAGTTAAATCGTCCTTCATAGAGCTAGATTTGATTAAAGTTGTAATAGGAGTTTCTTTATCATTAAAGAAAAGATATTCGATTTTCGAGATAGACAAGAGCTCAAATTAATGGATTCCACATACCAAAATTAATGAACTCCACATATATCTTTATCATTAAAGTAAAGATATTCGATTTTCGGGAGAGACAAGAGCTCAAATTAATGGATTCCACATACCAAAATGAATGAACTTCACATATCATAATTAAATGGATAGGTGTTAAAATAACATTTATTGGTGTAATTTTTTTCTTGGAGGTTGATCTTAGTAGATTTTAGTTTGTATAAAAATGAAACACGTGTATTGTTTAGATTGATTTTATTTGTGATTAAGTGGGAAAGAGAACAAAACAAAGAAAAATGCTCAGGATCTTGTCAAAATTAAGGGTTTGAAGCTTGAGATCTTCAGTTCATATCCATATGGTAAAGTACGAAGAGATGACTTGGCGTTTAAAATGTAGAGCTACTTGAGTGGTTCTTGGAGATATTAATACTAGATTTTTTCACAACTATGCTTCATTTAGAAGAAATATTAATTCCATTTGGGACTTAAATGATGAAAATGAGAATTCTATTTACTCTAAAAGGATTTGGTCAGAAAGCATTTTTCCAATCAATTTAAGGATCCTGGAAATAATGATATTTTCTCACATTTAAAGGTGATTGGAAAACTCCCTTCTTCTTTTTTCTCCCGAGGAAGGTAATTCCATATGATCTCTTGTTTCTTTAATGGAAGTTGAAGGAGTTTTAAACCAGTTTTCCAAGGACAAGAGCCCTAGTCCGGATGGTTGGCGTGCTCAAATTTTCCTTTCTTTCTTTGATCTTTTGGGAGATGAAATACTTTAGATGGTGGATCAATCTAGAGTTGAGGGATATGTGTCTGGTTCTCTAAACTCTACTCTTTTTACCCTTATTCCCAAGAAGAACAAGCCTGAGAGTTTCAATGACTATAGGCCTATTTCCCTTTGCATTCATGTATATAACATCATTACAAAAATCATTGCTAATAGACTAAGACCTAGATTGGCTAATATGACGTCAAAGGAGCAGTTTGTTTTTTTGGCTAATAGGAAAATTTTCAATGCCATGGGAGTTACTCAAGAATGCCTTCATTCTATTAAGTCCAAAAATCCCCGTGCCTTGATTTTGAAAATGGATCTTGTGAAATATTATGATAAGGTTAATTGGACATATCTCATGTTATTGTTCATTCAAATTGGGCTACCTATCTCAGTGACCAATTGGATTATGGCTTGTGTGAATACAACATAATTTGCGGTTCTTATCAATGGCACTCCTACTGTCTTTTTTCAGAGTTCCAAATGCATGAGACAAGGATTCCCTGTCTCTCTCCTCCTTTTTCTTTTGGTTATTGGGGGTCTTACCACTTCAATTTTTATCACTCGTTTACTGTTCGTTGATGATGTTGTTTTATTTGGCAAATGTTCCGTGGAGGAATTGCATTGTTTTGTTGATATTGTTGCCCTTTTCTATGCAGCATCTAGTATGGAAGTTAGTTTGTCAAAGTCTTTGTTTCTTCATCATGGGGTTGAAGAGGATGATTTAAGGAAGATCTATACCGTCCTTCCTTATCAGATGTTTTTTTGGTCCCCATTTTTCTCTTAATAAAATAAGATATCTTCACTGTTTACATTCTTGTCAAAGTTTCTATTTTGTTTCTGCTTTCATTTTCTAGTTTTGTTTAAAGTCTCAGTTTAGATTTTCTAACTTGTATTTTATTTCCATTTCCACATCGGTAAAATATCTCAAATTTACATTTACTAGTTGCTATTAAAATACTCACTATTTCTAACATGTACAGGCTATATCATTTATGTTTCTAACATTTACCAATTGTATAGGTTCCATAGCATATATGAATATGTGTACTAAATTACAAATATTCCATTATCATATAACTTTATCATAGTAAAAATTTAAACAAAGTAAAAATGGATTATATACCTGACTGAAAATTAGCTCACAATAGCTAGTAGATCCCCTTTGTTGTTGCTGCTTCCTTTGCCCTGCTTGCTAGCCCTGCAACCAAAATCTTCCCAAAACCCTGAAACTCAACCAGCCCAAACAAGTATGCCACCCTGCCAATTGGCGAGGTCTCGCCGACCACCCAGCTCCAAAGGTACCCCTTTGGACCCCTGAGCCCAAACCGAGTACAAGCCAACCATAGATCTATCCCTCTGCAAATTCTCCAACTAGAACCCCTGTTTTTCTGCTCTCCAAATAATATCTCTCCTCTGTAAAATTCTCCCCAAAATATCTATGGTAAAAGATGATTTCCCTTCCTCCTCACTTCTCCACCTTATCTCATGTTTTGCCGAGTCTTCTCCCCCACCATTAATACCCTTATCTTCCCCCCATTAATGTTTTTCCCAGAAAGTCCTTCCTCGAGCCCACCCCCCATGACTCCCATTAATAATTTAAATTGATATTAAAATGTGTTTGTTGGGGTTCACTTCTCAACCATAACTCCTCAATAAATAATATTAACCTATTTTATTTATTTTATCATTGTTGACTTTACGATTGAATAATTCACCAATTTAATTAATATCCTTATTAATTAACTCAAATACAATTTAAAAACTTGTTAATTATAGGTATATGGTATTATTTGTAATTTACATCATGGTTCTAAACAACTATGACATAACTATAGTAAATTAAGTAATATATTAATTAAACCTTATCTCTATATTTTAATTAATTAATTAATATTGTTTGGTATGTAATTAATCTTACCCTTCCAGGTTAATTTTATCCTTACTAACATTACAATCCTCTTTTAACATTTAACCCTTAGCCTTTACTAATCAAACTCATTAACACTCAATTAAGCATTACTAGCCAAATGCATTATTTACTACTAAATTAACCGTGACTTGTTTATTAATCAACAATAATTAGTCATTAATGGACAATGATTAACATTATTAACCTTAATCGACAATAATTAACATTAATCTAGGGACGAGAAGACTCCCCGGGACCCAATGAGCTCCTTTCTTAAATGCCCTTGTCAGGTCTACAACAATAAGGATAATGAAGGCAAGTGCTCCTAATAAAAACCCCACTAGTTTGGCATAGTCTTCAACTTCGAGGGACTGCTCGTAAAATGCCTCTTCAGTAGCTGCCATGATTGAGGACAACAGAAAGGAAGGGAAGATGAGATGGAGATAGAAGAAGATTGATCGATGGGTTCGATTTCAAAACATCAACATGACGATGGTGGTACCAGAGAGGTTTGGAAGATTTGCGCTGCCCAAACACATCTTAAAGGAGGAAGTTGTAGAATCCCGAGGACGTTACAGTTACACTACCTCGAATTATGGAACATCTGCTTTATTCTCTGATGTACAATGCTGGAAATTCTGAAGACATTTCATCCTCCTTTTGCAAACTATGCTGGAAATTCCCAGGAAAATTTCGTGCTTTTGGAAATAATATTACCTGGAAATTTCGTAATAAAATCGCTCTGTGAACGAAAGAAGGTATAATACCTTCGCCGCCACACATATATCTGCATTTTCCTTCACGTCAGATTGAAAGGGCAAACAGGAAGTGAAACTACAAAAGGTGACCCGAGGTCGATACTGAAGTTCCCATGTAAAGTTTGCCTTCATTCGGAAATAATATTCGAACAACAACGTTTTGATGAAGCCGACTAAATTTTATTAGAGATAGATTTTTTTAATAAAGTAAAAGATAGTTATCCACTTTTGAATTTCACGAGAAAAACGTGGACTGAAATTAATTAATACAGCATTATTCCACAACGATTGAACTCCTAATTATCGGGAGTTGTGATTAGAATATTGCAAAATGATTAATATATCTAAACTTTTGGAATGTTTCGGAATTAAATTGTCCTTCATATGCATCTGAGAGCTAGATTTGATTAAAGTTGTAATACGAGCTTCTTTATTATTAAAGAAAAGATCTTCATATGCATCTGAAAGCTAGATTTGATTAAAGTTGTAATACGAGCTTCACTAAAGAAAAGATATTCGATTTTCGAGAGAGACGAGCTCAAATTAATGGATTCCACATACCAATATGCATATGAGAGCTAGATTTGATTAAAGTTGTAATACGAGCTTCTTTATCATTAAAGAAAAGATATTTGATTTTCGAGAGAGACAAGAGCTCAAATTAATGGATTCCACATACCAAAATTAGTGAACTCCACACATATCTTTATCATTAAAGTAAAGATATTCGATTTTCGGGAGAGACAAGAGCTCAAATTATGGATTCCACATACCAAAATGAATGAACTTCACATATCATAATTAAATGGATAGGTGTTAAAATAATATTTATCAGTGTAACTTTTTCCATGGAGGGTGATTTTATTTGTGATTAAGTGGGAAAGAGAACAAAGCAAAGAAAAATGTTCAGGATCTTGTCAAGATTAAGGGTTTGAAACTTGAGATCTTTCAAATCCATATGGTAAAGTAGGAAGAGATGACTTGGCACTACATGGGTGGTTCTTGGAGACATTAATACTAGATTTTTTCATAACTATGCTTCATTTAGAAGAAATATTAATTCCATTTGGGACTTCATAGGTTCGAGTTTGTATGAAAATGAGACAAGTGTATTGTCTAGATTTATTTTATTGGTGATTAAGTGGGAAAGAGAACAAAACAAAGAAAAATGCTCAGGATCTTGTCAAAATTAAGGGCTTGAAGCTTGAGATCTTCACTTCATATCCATATGGTAAAGTACGAAGAGATGACTTGGCGTTTAAAATGTAGAGCTACTTGAGTGGTTCTTGGAGACATTAATACTAGATTTTTTCACAACTATGCTTCATTTAGAAGAAATATTAATTCCATTTGGGACTTAAATGATGAAAATGAGAATTCTATTTACTCTAAGAAGGATTTGGAATATGCAGTCAGAAAGCATTTTTCCAATCAATTTAAGGATCCTGGAAATAATGATATTTTCTCACATTTAAAGGTGATTGGAAAACTCCCTTCTTCTTTTTTCTCCTAAGGAAGGTAATTCCATATGATCTCTTGTTTCTTTAATGGAAGTTGAAGGAGTTTTAAACCAGTTTTCCAAGGACAAGAGCCCTGGTCCGGATGGTTGGCATGCTCAAATTTTCCTTTCTTTCTTTGATCTTTTGGGAGATGAAATACTTTAGATGGTGGATCAATCTAGAGTTGAGGGATATGTGTCTGGTTCTCTAAACTCTACTCTTTTTAGCCTTATTCCTAGGAAGAAAAAGCTTGAGAGTTTCAATGACTATAGGCCTATTTCCCTTTGCATTCATGTATATAACATCATTACAAAAATCATTGCTAACAGACTGAGACCTAGATTGGCTAATATGACGTCAAAGGAGCAGTTTGGTTTTTTGGCTAATAGGAAAATTTTCGATGCCATGGGAGTTACTCAAGAATGCCTTCATTCTATTAAGTCCAAAAATCCTCGTGCCTTGATTTTGAAAATGGATCTTGTGAAATATTATGATAAGGTTAATTGGACATATCTCATGTTATTGTTCATTCAAATTGGGCTGCCTATCTCAGTGACCTATTGGATTATGGCTTGTGTGAATACAACATAATTTGCGGTTCTTATCAATGGCACTCCTACTGTTTTTTTTCAGAGTTCCAAATGCATCAGACATGGATTCCCTGTCTCTCTCCTCCTTTTTCTTTTAGTTATTGGGGGTCTTACCACTTCAATTTTTATCACTCATTTATTGTTCGTTGATGTTGTTGTTTTATTTGGCAAATGTTCTATGGAGGAATTGCATTGTTTTGTTGATATTGTTGCCCTTTTCTATGCAGCATCTAGTATGGAAGTTAGTTTGTCAAAGTCTTTGTTTCTTCATCATTGGGTTGAAGAGGATGCTTTAAGGAAGATCTATACCGTCCTTCCTTATCAGATGTTTTTTTATCTGTGTAGGGACCTCAACCTAGGTCCCCATTTTTCGCTTAATAAAATAAGATATCTTCACTGTTTACATTCTTGTCAAAGTTTCTATTTTGCTTCTACTTTCATTTTCTAGTTTGTTTAAAGTCTCAGTTTAGATTTTCTAACTTGTGTTTTATTTCCATTTCCACGTCGGTAAAATATCTCAAATTTACATTTACTGGTTGCTTTTAAAATACTCACTATTTCTAACATGTACAGGTTATATCATTTATGTTTCTAACATTTACCAATTGTACAGGTTCCATAGCATATATGAATATGTGTACTAAATTACAAATATTCCATTATCATATAACTTTATCATAGTAAAAATTTAAACAAAGTATTAATGGATTATATACGTGACTGAAAATTACCTCACAATAGCTAGTAGATCCCCTTTGTTGTTGATGCTTCCTTTGCCCTGCTTGCTAGCCCTGCAACCAAAATCTTCCCAAAACCCTGAAACTCAACCAGCCCAAACAAGTATGCCACCCTGCCAATTGGCGAGGTCTTGCCAACCACCCAACTCCAAAGGTACCCCTTTGGACCCCTGAGCCCAAACCGAGTACAATCCAACCATAGATCTATCCCTCTGCAAATTCTCCAACCAGAACCCCTGTTTTTTTGCTCTCCAAATAATATCTCTGCTCTGTAAAATTCTCCCCAAAATATCTATGGTAAAAGATGATTTCCCTTCCTCCTCACTTCTCCACCTTATCCCATGTTTTGCCGACTCTTCTCCCCCAACATTAATACCCTTATCTTGCCCCCATTAATGTTTTCCTCACAAAGTCCTTCCTCGAGCCCACCCCCCATGACTCCCATTAATAATTTAAATTAATATTAAAATGTGTTTGTTGGGGTTCACTTCTCAACCATAACTCCTCAATAAATAATATTAACCTATTTTATTTATTTTATCATTGTTGACTTTACGATTGAATAATTCACCAATTTAATTAATATCCTTATTAATTAACTCAAATACAATTAAAAAACTTGTTAATTAATGGTATATGGTATTATTTGTAATTTACATCATGGTTCTAAACAACTATGACATAACTATAATAAATTAAGTAATATATTAATTAAACCTTATCCCTATATTTTAATTAATTAATTAATATTGTTTGGTATGTAATTAATCTTACCCTTCCAAGTTAATTTTATCCTTACTAACATTACAATCCCCTTTTAACATTTAACCCTTAGCCTTTACTAATCAAACTCATTAACACTCAATTAAGCATTACTAACCAAATGCGTTATTTACTACTAAATTAACCGTGACTTGTTTATTAATCAACAATAATTAGTCATTAATGGACAATAATTAACATTAATCTACATTATTAACATTAATTATCATTATTAAACTTAATCGACATTATTAACATTAATCAACAATAATTAATTATTAATCGAAAACAATTAACATTATTATTCAACAATATTTCACGCAATTTATAAATATGTAGGTGAGTTATGTAAGCGTAGCTACTGCTTACATACCTTGCGTAAGTACACTAACAATAATAAATCACACACATCAATCATAATCATGAAACTTATTGTTTACTGATACATGTTTAACATAGTTTGCAAGGTACAGTCTTTTACCTAACTGCATCTTATCAAGTTACAACAATTCATACATTACTGAGTTACGACATATAATCAATCAAGGGTTTTACACACATACAGTTAGATCTTGTTTTCATGTCGACTTCAAGCTACACATATCTACCTACATCACAATTAACTTCCACATCCTATCCGTTCCTCTGCTGGACTACCCTGAAGTGTCAATCCATGACCGGCTCCAGCTAGAACCTGTAAGCGGAAGTGTCGACTACATCGACCAAGCTTCCCTAGTAGGAAACCAGCAGTCATCATCACACACCTTGGGGAGCGCAACGTAGCACAACCCTCCCATGACTCTGGGTTTTGGGGATAAATGGTGGGTAAATCCTCCACCCCCCTAATGGAACAAGGGACTATGTCTACCTGACATAATAACTGCGTTGCACCTGTAATCGGTTTGTCATCCTATAACCAATCTGGGCGGTTGAGTTTCCTGAAACCCTACCCCACCCATGTCATAATATACATCATAATAATAATCATGCGAAAGTAAATAATGCATCACTCGCATACCGTTTGTATTTCGAAGTCCATGTCCCCAAGGCTCTCCCACCTCATAGGATCCAACTATTGCATAGCCTTTTAACCTGTAAGTTAGTCTCTGACATACAGTTTAGAATATCGTGCATAAATACTCAACATGTACACATACATTTGATCATAACATATCAACAATAAATTCATTTATTCTCCATGCACTTGGCATAACATTCATTTACTCAACATATAACTGTAACGGTATCCACGTACCCATTATTCAATAATTTGCATACATGAGACATAATTAACATATGATACATATCTAATCATGACTATCGATCATAATATTAATATCACACACACATATATATATCGAAAAAATAATAGAACCATATGTCCACAGTGTCGTCAAATCGACGAAGTCTCACAATCAAAAAAATACAACATATAATAGTAGTTCAGGTAGTAATATCAAAACGGGGCGTTACATACACCCACCCTTCACGAAACTTCATCTCGAAGTTATGGTAAAAATAGTGTTGGATAATCACGACGCATGGTCTCTGCATCCTCCCAGGTAGCAGACCCTGGGCTATACTGGTCCCACTGGACCTTAACCTGGTCCACCAAACGGTGCCTCAGCTATCTAACCCTGCGGTCCAATATACGTAACGGTTCAACCCTAATGGTCCCCTCGTTCGAAACCTGCAGTTCCTTCCAATTTATTTGATGAGACTGATCATCTACATAATGTCGTAAAATGGATACATGAAAAACATTATGAGTTTTGTGCAAATCGGGTGGCAGCGCAAGATGATACGCGATGGGTCCAACCTTCTCTCAAATTTCAAAGGGTCCTATAAATCACGGCGACAACTTTGTCCCTTTCCCAAACCTGATGGTACTTTTTCTAGGCCTGATGCAGAGGAACACTGCATCACCAACCTTATAGCTTCGGTCAACCCTATGCACATCAACATAGCTCTTCTATCTATCCTGGACTTCCTTTAACCGCTGTCTAATCTGAACAACTGGTTCTTCCATCTCCTGAATCAACTCATGTCCTATAATTACTCGATCCTCTAACCTTTCCCAACTCAATGGTGTTCTACATGGTATTCCATATAATGCTTCATATGGAGGCATCCCAATTGAGCTATGGTAACTGTTGTTGTAAGAAAACTCAACCAAGGGTAAGTGCTTCTCCCAATGGGTCTGCTAATCCATGACATACATCCTAAGCATGTCCTCCATCACCTGATTCACTCTTTATGTTTGCCAGGATCTGTCTCTGGATGGTAAGCGGTGCTTAGGTTCAACTGAGTACCCAACACTGACTGCAAACTTGTCCAAAACCTGGAATCTTTGTCCGATATTATCTTCTTGGGAAACCCATGGAGACGAACTGCTTCATTTATGAACACACGAGTCACATCCGTGACATCATAGGTCTCCTTGATAGGAATGAAGTGAGCAGTTTTGTTCAGTTGGTCAACGATGACCATAATGGCATCATTCCTATGAGAGGTAAGAGGCAATCCCACCATGAATTCCATGGAGATAACCTCCCACTTCGACATAGGAATGTCATGTGGCTCTAACAGTCCTGTCGGGTGGTAATTATAAGCTTTTACCCACTGATACTCAAGGCACCTAGCGACGAATTTGACCATGTCGCTTTTCATCCCTGCCCAAAAGAAAAGTTGCATCATGTCTACATACATCTTCTTTACACCTGGGTGTGCGCATTATACTGATCTGTGGGCTTCCTTAAGGATAGTCTCTCTAATATCTCCCTCCTCAGGGATATACATCCTCCCTTGGTACCACAACAAACCATCGGCTTCCAACTCGTAGCCTTCAAACTTAGTCCCCATCGGTTTCCCATTCTAGAGTGCCGATGTGACCCTTAGGTACCAACTATCCCCAATTAGCTATCCTAAAACTATTTCCCTCAAATCAACCTTCAAAGGTATAAGAGAGAAAAGTCTTGGTTTTCTACTTAAGGCATCATCTCCCACATTCTCCTTCCCCTTGATGTATGAAATCCCAAAATCATACTCACACATAAATTCACTCCATTACCTCTGCCTAGCATTTAGGTCTCTTTGAGTGAAGATATAACTTAAGCTTTGGTGATCAGACTTGAGCTCAAAGCTCTGTCCAACAAGGTAATGTCTGTCTCCAAAGCTTTAAAGCTAACATCACTATAGCCAACTCTAGGTCATGGGTAGGGTAATTCTCTTTGTGTGTTTTTAACTTTCTCAACGCATGAGCTATTACCCCACCTTCCTGCATCAGCACTGCACCCAAACCTTTCCTTGAGGCATCTATGCAAACTGTGAATTCCTTCTCCATATCTGGCACTTGTAGAATCGGTGCACTCGTCAATAGTCTTTTTCAGCTCAGCGAATGCGACATCGCATTCATCTGTTCATTCATACCTAGTTCCTTTACGCGATAGGGTAGTTATGGGTTTTGCGATTTTTAAGAAACCCTCAACAAACATTCTATAATACCTAGCTAACCCCATGAAGCTTCTCACTTCATGTGCATTTCTTGTCACGGGCCAATGCATTATGGCCTTTACCTTCTTAGGGTCAACTGAAATTTCCTTACCGGAAATTATATGCCCTAGATAATGGATCTCCTTCTGATAGAACGAGCATTTGGACAACTTACCATACAACTTGTGCTCTCTTAAGCATGACAACACAATTCACAACTGTTCCTTGTGCTCCCGTTCATTCTTGAAGTAGATGAGGGTGTCATCCAAGAAGACTTGCACAAACTGATCGAAGTATTTTCGAAACATGCTATTCATGAGACTCATGAATACAGTTGGGGCATTG
The DNA here is from genome assembly GCA_027924585.1 of Larix kaempferi. Lineage (NCBI taxonomy): Eukaryota > Viridiplantae > Streptophyta > Pinopsida > Pinales > Pinaceae > Larix > Larix kaempferi. The sequence continues at coordinate 3,224,308 of BSBM01000022.1, read as the reverse complement.
GTCAAACCAAAGGGTACCAGTACAAACTCATAGTGCCCAAACCTTGTTCAAAAAGCAGTCTTAGGTATATCACCTTCCTTAATCCATAGCTGGTGGTAACCTGATCGTAATTCGATCTTTGAGAAGACTGTCGCCCCTTTCATTTGATCAAACAGGTCATCAATTCGAGGTATTGGGTACCTATTCTTCATTGTGGCTCTGTTCAAATCTCGGTAATCGATGCAAAGATGCAAGGAACCATCCTTCTTATTCACAAAGATTACTGGTGCACCCCAAGGTGAAATACTTGGTCTTATGAACCCTAGGTCTATCAATTCCTTCAATTGCATTTGCAACTCACAAAGTTCTAGGGCCGTCATCCTGTAAGGTATCTTCGATGTTGGCTCCGAACCGGGTTTTACCTCAATGGTAAAATTAAGTTCCCTCTTAGCAAGTAACCCAGGTAATTCCTTTGGGAAGACGTCACTGAATTCGGCTAACAATGGGTACTCATCAAAGGAGGGTCCCTTCTCATTGTTTACTACCTCAACAATGTACAATTGACATCCCTGTCATATACATCACTTCACGTTCATCGTGAATATGAAACGTAGGGACACCTTCCGTTTGACACCCTGGATCTCAATGGCCTCTCCTTTGTCATCAATGCAAAGAACTTTCTTTCCATAATAGTCCACGAAAGCTCGATGTTCCTCAAGCCAATTCACATCTCTAATGAGGTCGTAAGTTCCGAGGGTGGTGACATACACCTTGACTTGTGTAACACACACCCTGAGATCCAATATGCACTTATCGACACTAGGTCCTACCGCTTGCTTTACCCCTGAGTCCATCTCGACTAAGTTGAAATCGTCATGCTCGTAGGCTTCCAACCCACATTTTTCTAATGCATATGGAGAAATGAAACTATCTGTAGCACTAGGAACAAACAATATTCTAATCTTAACATCATTGACCGTACCTGATGATTCCACCACAGTGGAATGGTGCTTTTCCTGATGGTTGTGTACTGCTGTCGAGATTTGATGCCTGCTACCCCCACTCCCCATTGGAGCCTTTCCTTCTCGATGCATTGTACTAGATCATAATTCGGGACAGTCATGTTGGTAATGTGGACGTCCACATCCCCAACAAGCAACCTGTAATGGAGTAGGTGAAATAACCTATTCAGACCTCTGAGAGGGATTCCTCCCCTGGGACCCCTTCCCTTGCTGACTGGTCCTCTAAAATTCCTCACACCCCGGTGAGTTCCTGTGGCTGACTGGGGCACTTCTCTAGTTGCCACTGACCTATCTACTGCCACAACTCTTGGTGTGTACTTGTTTCCTTAGGGAGGTGGCCTCACATATCCTCCTCTATGGTAGTTTCGAGGAGCCTTCCCCGCAAACCCTGATTGCTGAGAGATGAATGACCTAACAGGCTTTGCACCCAAAATCTCCTCCGTATAACTAGTGCAATCAACCGCTTCGGCAACCGAAGTCGATTTCCACATCCGTACTTGAGCCTTGATCTTGGTATTGAGTCCATACATGAAGTGCTCAACCTGGTGTTCGTCGATGTCCAATTAAGGGACATACTTGACTAATTCCATGAACCTCTCTTCATACTCCTCCATAGATAGATGCCTTTGCACTAAGGCATGAAGAACCCCTGCTTGTTCTTCCCGGTAGGATGCGGGTAGGTACTTCCCTTTGAAATTTTCCACAAATAGTTCCCATGGAACTGTGTCTGGTGTAAGGTGTAGCTGCCTTTCTTAGTTCTCCCACTAGTTCAAAGCATCCCCCTTTAGGTTAAATATGGCCATCTTGGACTTGGACGTGGAAGTGTACTCCTATAAGGTTAAGAACCTGGTCATCTCTTGCAACCAAGACTCTGCTCGTATCGCTGCTCGACCCCCTGAAAACTATGGAAGCCTTATCTTCTGAATCTCCCTTGTGATATCTTGATGTGGAGGTCTTGGTACTGTATTCACTTGTACCATAGGTACTTCATCCCTTAGTAGAGGGGCCTCCACTTCTACCTCCGAGCTAACACTTCCTCTCTTTAGTCCCCTGAGTGTTTCGTTTATTGCTTCCAGAGAGCGTAATATAAGGATGGTCTCTGGCGATGATGCCGGTACATTCGGCTCAGGTAATGCCATCGCCTGACCTCGCCCCCAACATGCTCGTGTTCTTACCATGTTTATCCCTCCAACATGGCATAAGATGATAATTAGCATAAGACGACATCAAGACTACATTACTATAAAACTCAACATTCAATTCAAAAGGTGCGTTGGGCGATTGTTTTTTTACAAGCGTTTTTACTCTAAGAGCTATAGTTCTGGGTGTTTTGATCAGGCCATCTTGAGGCCACCTGGTCACCTAAATCTACTACGGTAGTTCTATGTAAGTCATGTATCCGGTTCCACAAAATCCTCATTAAGTCGCATCTGAACCCTATATCTTGTTTATTGATCCATTGGTAAATTTTAATTAAATATTCAACTCGATTTAGTTTGTCATTTGAATAACATTATTTATCACTAACACTTTAATCCATTTAATGTTATCATTTAATCTATTTATGGTTAAAAAAATTAAAATTGAAATTAAAATTTCACTAAAACATACATTATAACACTAATATAACACTAATATATGTAAAATAAAATGAAAATAACTTAAATTAAAACACCAAAATTTTACTAAACACGTATCATGAAATTAAATGTAATTAAATATAATTTTAACATTTCGATTTCTTTTTCAAAATAAATTTATGAATTTATACAAAACATAATATCCAATTAAAAGTTTGTTATAAATCTTATTTTTAAATTTTTTAGATTTTAATCAAAAAAAATAAAATAAAAACCAAATATCAAAATTTGACAAAGTTTATATATATAATTTATATAAAAAATAATAATATTAGGTATATTTAAACAACCCTATACCTTGAATGTTTCGAATGTTTAGAATATGGTTAAACTATACGAAAAGTTTTAATTAAAATTTTAAAATAAGAATATATATATCTATAAATCCATATAATAATTTTAATAATTAATAAAACCAATTTAAAACATCTTAAACAATTAACCCTAACCCTAAGACTCCCACGCGGCCCGCATGCAATTTGAAACCACTAAAATATTCCACCGACCCTTAAAAGGGCAGATCCGTCCCCCTTTGCGTCATTTCCTCTATGGATTTTGGCGAGCTCGAGTCTGCAACGGTGGTCGAAGGGAGAGAGAGCCATGGACTGTGTGAGCTCTGCAACCGTTCGTAGGTATAAATCCTTCTCATCATTTAGTTTTAGTTTTTTTTGTGCTTATCCTTCACGTTTTTATAGGTAAATAATATTTTCTTTTCTTTTTTCTTTACAGGAATTTGATTGGTCACAGCTCAGGGTCGGGCCTGCACCAAGCTGCAGTTCATTTGTTGGCTGGCCGCCATGGCCGCAACCGCGAGCTTGGCTAGATGAGGAATAAAAACGTATATATGTATATACTTTTGTATATTTGTTTTAGCTCCTCTATGCATTTGATGGGGTTTCCTTTTTTTTTCTTTCGGGGCCAAGGCCGCAGGCCCATTGGGCTGCCCATGGCCGCAGTAGTGTTGCTGGCCAGGCCATGCCCTGGGTTGCAGGCCGGCCGCTCAGGCCGCAACTTGCTACTGTTCGAGCTATGCCTTTCCCGCATGCCCTCTAGGTTGTAGGTCGGTCGCTTAGGCCGCAGCTTGCCGCTGGCCGAGCTATTCCGTGGCCGCACGCCCTCTGGGATGCTGGCCGACCGCTCAGGCCACAGCTTGGTACTGGCCGAGCTGTTCCATGGCCGCAGGCCGTAGCACAAGCTACCCACGCGAACCCTACAATTTTTTTTTTTGTTTTTATTTAAAAAAAAATTATTGCCATGTATATATAAAACAAAATTTCAATTGTTTTTTTTTTTAATTTTTGATATAGTTAAATTTTTTTTATTTTTTCTGAATTATATATATATATATATATATATATATATATATATTATATAGATATATTGTTTTTTGTTTTTCTTATATAAATTTTAAACATAACATTAAAAACTATATCATTTTTTTAAAAATTAAAATATAAAAACGTAAGGCCATCAGCTTATAGCTGCAGATGAGAAAAATGTTATTTTATTTGAACCCTCACGGTAGATTTCGTGGGGAACTGAAATCATTCCAATAGGAAACTGAAAGATAAATGAAAATAAGAAACGTAAATAGAGAGATGAGAGTACTCCCATAAGTTTTTGGTGTTTGTAACAGTCATTAATGGTGGTTACATTATACTTAGAGAAACCATAAAATGTAAATGGATATTCGCAAAAATTCGATATCAAAATTTGAAGATATAGCATGCAATTAATAATATATTTCATGCATATTCATTTTTTTTTTTTAAGTTTCCATATATTTCTTTTGTAAATTTATTTTTATAAAATAATATATATATATATATATATATAAATTCATAATATTTTTGTAGTTATATTTGTTTTGAGTAATTTAAATATAGTTTCTTTTTTTTATACCTAATATATATTTAGTTTTGTTTTTGTTAATGTGTTGTACAAAAGAATTTTGGTTTTGATTATAATTTGTATATTTATATAATTTTTCCCATATACAACTAGTAATTTCTTTTTAAAGAAAATTTGCCTTGTATAATTTTATCTCCGTATATATTACATTAATTCACTAATGTCTCTTTTGCAGGTGTAAAATTGGTTGATGTTGCTCGGCACTTCTGATATTTTGGTCCTAAGAATTATTCGGTTAATGTTTCTAGTGTTAATTTAGCAATTAGCTTTCCACAGTGTAAATTCCTTTCTTTTTTTTCACTGCTATTTATTCAGCTATAGTGAGCCCTCTAGTTCAGATTTGGAACCATGTCTAGGGACCCGAACCTGGGTCTTTCTCTTAATAAAATTAGATATTTTCACTGTTTACATTCTTGTCAAAGTTTCCATTTTGTTTCTGCTTTCATTTTCTAGTTTTGTTTAAAGTCTCGGTTTAGATTTTCTAACTTGTGTTTTATTTCCATTTCCACGTCGGTAAAATATCTCAAATTTACATTTACTGATTGGTATTAAAATACTCACTATTTTTAACATGTATAGGTTATATCATTTATGTTTCTAACATTTACCAATTGTGCAGGTTCCATAGCATATATGAATATGTGTACTAAATTACAAATATTCCATTATCATATAACTTTATCATAGTAAAAATTGAAACAGAGTAAAAATGGATTATATACCTGAAACAAAATTACCTCACAATAGCTAGTATATCCCCTTTGTTGTTGATGCTTCATTTTCCCTGCTTGCTAGCCCTGCAACCAAAACCTTCCCAAAACCCTGAAACTCAACCAGCCCAAACAAGTATGCCACCCTGCCAACTGGCGAGGTCTCGCCGACCACCCAGCTTCAAAGGTACCCATTTGGAGCCCCAAGCCCAAACCGAGTACAAGCCAACCACAGATCTATCCCTCTGCAATTTCTCCAACCAAAACCCCTGTTTTTCTGCTCTCCAAATAATATCTCTGCTATGTAAAATTCTCCCCAAAATATCTAAGGTAAAAGATGATTTCCCTTCCTCCTCACTTCTCCACCTTATCCCATGTTTTGCCGACTCTTCTCCTCCACCATTAATACCCTTATCTTCCCCCCATTAATGTTTTCCCCTCAAAGTCCTTCCTTGAGCCCATCCCCCATGACTCCCATTAATAATTTAAATTAATATTAAAATGTATTGGTTGGGGGCCACTTCTCAACCATAACTCCTCAATAAATAATATTAACTTATTTTATCATTGTTGACTTTACGATTGAATAATTCAACAATTTAATTAATATTCTTATTAATTAACTCAAATACAATTTGAAAACTTGTTAATTAATGGTATATGGTATTATTTGTAATTTACATCATGGTTCTAAACAACTATGACATAATTATAATAAATTAAGTAATATATTAACTAAACCTTACCCCTATATTTTAATTAATTAATTAATATCGTTTGGTAGGTAATTAATCTTACCCTTCCAAGTTAATTTTATCCTTACTAACATTACAATCTCCTTTTAACATTTAACCCTTAGCCTTTACTAATCAAACTCATTAACATTCAATTAAGCATTACTAACCAAATGCATTATTTACTACTAAATTAACCGTGACTTGTTTATTAATCAACAATAATTAGTCATTAATGGACAATAATTAACCTTAATTAACATTATTAACCTTAATCAACAATAATTATCATTAATCTACATTATTAATGATAATTATGATTCCAATGCTGTTATCACTTATGATTTCAAGGCTACTATGTTTTCCCAAAGAACTTTTGAGATTTCTTCCCTTACTAACAAATTGTAATGCCATTTTCCTGCTTGCAACACATTAAGAATTGGTATACCATCCACACAATATTGCAACCTGTCATCACTAAGGTGAAACTCAAAGAGAAATTTAACACATCCTACACCATTCATACACTAATATTCAGGAAAGTGAAACCAACAAATGTAATAAAGCCTTCATCACTGCTACCTCAAACTAACCAATACTACAGGACCATTTACTATTGAAAATAATCATTCTTTCAACTATTGTGTATGGGTAGGATTGCTTCATAATGATTTGAAACCAAAAATCCTACATTCCAATTGGTTAGGAAATTCTCCAAAAAGATTGAAACACTAAGAATGCCATGGATTTTGTGATTATTTTATGTCACATGAGTAAACCATCCCTTTTTGAGGCATAAAGATCCATTTTCCATAAAGAATCAATCATATATCATCGTTGAAGTGCTTTGTAATTCACAATGGTTTGAAGAGTTGGACCAATATGTACATGAATTAACAGACTCATACCATTTTTATTTCCACCCTATTTGTGACAGCATGTGCTTATAAGGAAATGGATTCTACAATAGTTTATTCTACTACAGGTTCTTGTGGAGCAGGACATCGCTTCCTTATAGTGATTCCCTTGGATTGTCCATGTGCATCAAATGTTCCTCTATTCTTGCTTTTGGTTTTTTTGTGATAGCAGCAAGACTTCCTATTGTTGATTCTTGTGTGACAACTATAGGGTATTCTTTCTCATGCTTGGATGTTAAGGGATGTCAAAGTGGGCTCGGCTAGGAAGTAGGGATGGAATGATGAATATATAAGAAAATATGGCAAGGGATGGGAAAGAATGCTGATGATAACGATTATGATGGGTAATGGTGTGATTATTTTGAAATATGATGGTGTTCCCCTTCCCCCAAACTAAAATATTTTACTACCCTTGGAAATGAGGAGGAAGTAGGGAAGGCTCATGTGATTTTCCAAACTGAAATATATAGCATTCAGTGAGCTTGACTAACAATAAGGAAAAATAAGCATACCTACAACTACCCAAGAATGTCATGACATTTGCAATAGCATCCTTTGAAGCACGAGATTTGATATGGTCCATGATGATGAAAACTTTGCAAGAAGGAGCAGTGTCAAACTTGGAGCATGACAAAGTATAAACTGAAATCTGGAGATGAGAGTATGTACCTTGAGGAGATCGAGAATAGGATTCTAATGTAGCAATGAATCTTGGAAATCTTATTTAGAGAGTAACTTGGAAATCTTTATTCAAAAGAGCAACTTGGATGGAATTATTTATTCTCATGCTATTTGCAAACCTTGTCCTCCAGTAAGCTAGTTTTCAAACACGATCTATCTGACTACGGCCAGAGGGTTTTCACAATTAGAATTTCTTTTATTCTCAAGAAATGCCTACCAGCAAGCTGGTTTTCAAGCATTCCAAGATCTGATGGTGCGTGAGATAGGTTTTCACCATCAAAATTTATTTCGAAATGGGGTAGTATGGTGAGGGATCTTTGCATTGTAAGTGAGCCAAGATGACTTTATTATGTGGGTTAGGGGAGGGTGGAGAAGAAATTCATGGAAGTGATGGAGTGATGGGGGCTGAAATTAATCTGATGAAAGTGGTGACAAAAATGATGTTCATAAGAAAATTTTATTGTCTTTCAATGTAAACCACATAAGGAAATGAAATATTTATTAACTTCAGCATGCCTGTATATCGAAATGAGAAGAAGGAAATACATAGGCATACCATGATGTTGGTGAATTAGTATGATGAACCTCAAGTCATTTGGAAGTATTATTTTGTAGAAATAGGGAATATGGAAATAGAAATTGACCTTTGGAACAGTTGTCTTCAAATTATTCAAATCAATTCTTCATGTGTCTCATTCTGGATCCATCTACAACCTTTGATAAAAAGTCTTCTTGTTGTTGTCTTTAGATGAGATACTATTGGATTAGGATTCTAGGAACTTAAGATTCAGGCACAACATATCACGATATTTCATATTAATTTTTGGATGTTAGGATGGCATTCCCATCGGCATAAAATTTGGCCTTCGTGAATCACTAGTGCATGGATTGACCTCTCACTCCTCCCGGGACCTGCAAAAAAAACTAGAACTTGCTTGGAATAAAACATAAGATCATGGAAGAAGAGAGGTGTACAGGCTTTATTCATCCAAGATATATGAAAAAATTACAAGTATCTTGTATAAAACAAGTCCAAGGAATATAAATGAAGAACAATGCATTTTTACCTGTCGAGGAGTGAAGGCCATCTTAGACTACCCAATAGTGTTTTGTTAATAACTTCTTCATCTCTTGTCCAATTTGAGTGGTTCAAAATACAAAATAAAATATATTCATATCGATACTTCTAGTATAATTTTTTTTTCAAAATGCATTAATATGATATGGAAGATTTGATAGGAAACAACTTGCATGACAAAGGTGTTCGCGAATTCCATCATAGACAAATAGTCACTAATTTGAGCATATATTTTTCATTTGATGACAGATTAACGTGATTCTAATTGAATATGAAAGTATATTACCATATGTATCTCTAGTATAAATAGGTTTTGAGTCTAAGAAGAATTGATAGATCAAATATGCCAATGAACAACCTAGGGGACATAGTTCTAAGAGTACTAATTTAGGATAGAAAGTTAGTATTTTGCGCATAATTTTTTCATATGATATCAAATTTGAGTGATTCAAATTTTTTTGTAAACTATATTCATAGGAAAAATTTCCTTAAAAATAGGTTTGAAAAATTCATCCATTTAAGCACCCAAAAAGTGACTGTCCCAACTCTGTTCTTGAGCTACCTACTCTACATCGAATTATTATTTTGACCATATCTTTTTCATTTGATACCCAAATTGGAAAATTCAAATTGTCTTAGAAACTAGACTTCAATGGCTACTTTGTATAGAAACAAGTTTTAAAAATGTGTCCATATGGTCCCTCAAAGCATTACTGTCTGAACTATGTTCTCTATAAGTACAACAAGCCAAAAATGTCACAAAATTCAATAAACACAATATAGCTCCCAAACAATGATTCAAATAGATGTGAATGTTTGTAGGGTATAATTTCAATTTAAGGCATCCGCATAAAAAAAATTAAGCATTCAATTTCTAAGTTAACCTATACATGTGTTTTGAAGGATCTGCAACCAATCTAAAAAATGAGCTGCAGAGTTGACCTATACAAGGGTTTGCAAGATATTAATAGATTATTGTAGGAAAACTTTAAAAAAATGTATTTCAATGCTACATGATGTATTTTCATGAATCAAATGATATATTACATACCTCTTTTGAAAAAAAATTCGATTCTTGTATATAGATGACCTTCTTCAATGGCTTCCCCTTGAATCCTCTTGAATCATTTAATAGAATCTTCATTCACCATGCCTTCTTCCTCTTTCCAAGCTTCCTGTAAAATAAATATTAGGAATATGGTTGGTTCTTAATACACCACATGAATTTATTCCACAAAACATGCATTATATATACCTTGGATACATTGGCATGAGAACTCTTGACTTACCATCCCTTTTTACCATGTACGTCAAGCTACATTGTGAATGCAATCAAGGAAGAGAAAAAAAATCAATATCAAATCTTGTTATTGCACCTTGACAACCTCCCCGACAATGGTGCCAAAATGTTGTTGAAATTGATTGTCCTTTCAGAGTATCAATTCCATCAAACCATTAATTATCAACCAGGGTAAGTCTTTTCATTTAAAGGTTCTCTACAATGTTTATGGAGGCATTAAAGCTTAATCTAACCTTGATTTTTGAAAGATTGATTGCAATAAAGGAAAACTTGTTCTAGCAAATTTAATCTAACTACTCACATCTAGTCACACCTTCTCAATACCATTCCTTAACCCCTCTAACAGAATCCAACATAAATCTTCGAATTTCATTAAACGCAATGATTATCCACATCAACTCAATACAGTCCCCATGCTTCCATGTAGAGATGAATTTAAGTCTATACTATTGATTGGTTATGAGAGTCTAGAGTAGCGTAAACATTAAAAATAAGACAAAACATATCACTTAACCATGAAAGTGAGAAACCAACTATGATCTACCTAGGTTTGATACAGTTTCAATTACTCAATCTATGTGGAAGATCTCTGTGCAACACACCACACTTGTAGAATTAAAGAATTAATTTATTGTCATTAGTAAAAGAAACTAACTTATATTTCAAAAGTAAAATATTGTGCATAAAATCAAGTGGTAGAAATAAATAAACAGACACCATTAAATCACACTTCCATAAATAAATAAATCGTACTTATGAAAATAAACTAGAACACACAATATAAACCAAAGAATACTATCTTGCATATTGCTCTCATTTCATGGAGAAAGCTCTTCCTCCCAAGAAGAGAGTAGTAATATAAGATCTATAACACCATAAAATAAACTAAATTATACTACATAGAAACTAAAAGAACTACAATCTACACCAACACAAGATCTTGAGAAAGATAATCTATTCCATCATGAATTGGATAATTGCTCTAAGAGTCCTCCCTTTGGAATGGAGAAGCAACTCTTATTTATACATGAGTTCTTCATAACAAATAATAAATGAAGATCCAAAATATTCTCAACAAATTGCTAATAATTTGAATCTCAAAACTAATTCAAAGCTAATTCCAAGATTTTCCAACTCCAATACTATTTACGATGCCTTTTGAAGTTAAATTCGAAATTGAGAATAGAGGCTATAATAAAATAGTCAAAACTCATCACAATTGTCTCCTAATAGTTCTTGACTTCTTAAATCCATCATCCAAATATGCACTCATATCTGTAATATCCCGAATTTTGGACTAACTATTTTGTTGTTATATTGGGCCATGGCCCCAGAACATATGTTTTATTTTGAGTATTGGGTATGAGCCCTAGCACCTATGACCTATTCTTTTATATATTGACATATCGGACATGGACCCTAACTGACTTCTTTATTTGAGTGTGTATTGGGCGAGAAGGCCCTAATGTTTTAATGATGTTCTTCAGCTTTGATATGGGCACAAACCCTAATATATTGAGATGATCTTTTGTTACTTACTGTGCAAAGCTATGATTTTACATGATTTGACTTATGAGTGTGTTGAGCATGGACTCAGAAACACACATATAACCTACGTACTGGGCATAAGCCCCAATGTACCTAGAAGAATGTTTATGTACTGGGAGTAAGCCCTGAGGTACATCGAGTGTTGGGCCTAAGCCCTGGAGCACTCCAAGTTTGATAAACGAATACCAGATCCGAGGCCACTTAAATATTCTAGATGTTCCTCACAACCACATTCTAGCACTACTGTTGAGCGGAGGCTTTGGAATTGCACTAGCGTAACGCCCATGTGAGAGTGTTGAGTTAAAAGGCTCTAAAGAGCACTTGGGGTTACTAGATCTTAAGTGTTGAGTCGAAAGGACTCTGAATATCACTTTTACTTTCATCACACTTATTTCATTTGATTAAATGATTCATCTTTTATCTATCATCAAAGTACTGCGGGAACTACCGTGTTAAACGAGGGAATCCAACATGCAAAGAGAGAGACTAGAGGTGCCTATCCAAGCTTACCGAGACCATCCAAAGAATTGGACCTCGTCCTTAAAAGATAAAAGAAGTATCATGTGAAGATACATAATTTAATAAAACATAATTACGAGTAGTCTTCTATGACTAAAGGGTATAAAGGCCTCAAGGCTAATGTTATTATTAAGAGCTTTAATAATAATGTTGTCATTATTTAATTATGAAATATATGTATTATAGATGGCTTATGCATTAGGTAAAATATTAGTAAAGATGTGTTAATAGTAAGTGAAATATTATTGTCATTATTATTATAATTATTATTAATATAATTATTATTGAGAGCTGAAATCAAAATCACTTATAGTTAAACAGTTGGAAAAGTCCTAGTTCAAAAGGACTAGATATTTAATTAAATAATATCTTATTAATATTAATTAATTGATTTAAATAAACTAATTATTCCAACAGTCATAATTAAAGAATCTGTTACTTAAAGAGGGCAGATCCCAAGTATGGGGGATCAATCTATATTTTCATTATCATTTTTTCTCTATGGTAATCAAAGGGAAGACATCTGCTCCAAGAAATTGAACCAGCAACAACCCTAGGTCCTCTATCTCTTTTGCATGTTCGAATCCAGCTCGGGGGGATCCATATAGAACCAGGAACGGTTGTAGGATCATGGTTGGGAGGAACACGGTAGCCCCAAAGTTATCCAGCCTAAGGCAATCATCCTAATAGGTTAGCAAGATACAATAGGCTCTGCATTAACTATTGTTGAGTGTGCAGGTTTCTACAGGAAGGAATCAAGTGCCAAGTAGCTAGGTTTCTACAGGAAGGGACCAAGTACTCAAGAAGCCAGGTATGGAGTATTTAATGTTTCAAATTCCAGTTATAATAGAGTTAGTCTTTAAAAATTAAAATAGATACTGCATCATTGTTTTCATTGCCCATATTATCAAATCCGAGGTTCTGCACAGAACCCAGTGGAGGGTCTAGCAGGTCTAGCTAAGCTAGCCTTTGCTAGACAACTTATATTTCCTTCTAGGTTAGGATTATTATAATTCCTTGCTTATAGGTATATATTTTTCTGTTTGAGTCGTATTCTCTTAGTATATGTTTATTTTCATTCTGTTTGAATCGTATTCCATTATTAGTAGTGCAGGGTTTCACCTATACCTGTTAGTTCTTTTACATTATTACCCTGTCTATACTGGAAACATTACCAAATAGAAATAAAAACCAAACATCGAAACTTTCAGCTGCACTACTCATTTAAATTATCAAACATCTCTATGATAGCAATCTTTAGTCAAACTTTAAATGCATCAAATATTACATAGATATTCGTATTCCAAAACCTAGGTTCACATATCCAAACATATATTCACATATAATTCAATTGTCGTCTGCATTTTAAATATGGTTGCCAATCGCAAAACCCTTACAGACTTCCATCTTAATTCGTGGATCCAATCCCATCCCTAATCAAATTGCGCTTCATATCAAACCAAATTTATTGAATACACAGTAACCTTAAACCTAGTCTACGTTAGCTAACCATTCATCCTTGTAAACAGTAAAATAGGAATTCATAGGAGGAATCGGCATTCAATTATTTAAAACTTACAGAAGTCAAATGCAAATCGATACCATAGGAAGACTTCAACAACCACGATCTGTTTACACTTTAAAGTCTTAATCTCAAACATAGCAGACTTACGAAGGTCACGACTACACACGAGTACAAACACAGGCTTAAAATTACATCTTAAAACTTGAAAACTTTAATGGGCACCTCCCCAGTTCACAGTTCGAATCTCATAACCTAAGGATAGGTGGCCATACTTTTCGAAACTGGTAAACCATAGGTCTGGTTATCAAACCCCTGGAGTAGCTCATCTTGCCCAGGATCATTTATGATAAATTAGACTCAAGATAAGAGTATCACTGGTATCACGAAATACAAATCTTCCATTTAATAGCTCAATCGTCTAGCTATAGGATAAGACTATAACAGCGCATAGATTCTTATAAATTGCGCCATAGGAATCAACTATGCAAGACAGAGCCAGGGTAGGTATCACATTTAAACATGGAATCCATTTATTTAGACAAGCGATCATTCCATTAAAGTTTTTATACTGACAAAGGCACCATTCAAAAATACAGTAGCCGGGGTTTCTTCATACATCCATTTAAGCCTCATAGAAATGAAAGCGCAGATGCCCTTTAATATTACATTTCAAACTTCAAAAGACAATACCCATGATTTCGTATAGGAAAGAAAAATAAATACCCTTTCAGAATCCCATATTCACACAGGTACAAATATAGAGATAGAAACCAAGGCCAGTCCATTAAACCTTACTACAAGCAGAGAGACCCTCAGAAGTTTTCACCATCAATTATTAATTACAACGAGTCTTCATACACCGGGTCAATCCAAAGGAGACCACCCTGAGACTTCAAAATCTGAGTGAGCCAAAGGCCTCTAAAAGTCTCTCCATCATAATTTATCAAAACCGAGAAAGGTAGGTGTGAAGGGTTGAAAGAACCCGGGTCTTACCAGTTCCAAATGCCATGAGTAGTTCATAAGGGCTCTTTTCTGGTTCAACGCAGGGAGCCACTCCATACCTGTCAACGAGAACATATCAGAAAGTTAGAATCTGAATAGTTAAAGGATTATGGAGTTAAAAACTAAGAAAACTTCAGGGGTAACGAGAAGAGTAGTTACCTGTAGATGGGTTCTGCTACATCGAGACCATTCCCATCAACGATACCCTGTCCATGAGTGCAGCTTAGGCCAGGCATAGTTGCTCCACAAGCAAGCTAAAGAATCTCCCTCTAAGCCAAGAGACAGTCAAACTCACGAGTTGACATCGTTGGGAAAGCCCTTGCCAAAACCCTTTGTCCAGCTGGCCACAAAGCACGTGACTACCAAGAGCGCATTCAATACAGCCAACTACCACGATAGGACACCATTGCAAATTACAAACCATATCGTATAGTTTTGGGGGTTCAAACATTTAGTTAAGTATCATAAAAGACAAAGATCTCAACCCTTACATATTTAGCACCAAGGGTGTTTTTCTTCCACCTTGAGAGTTTCACATGATGAAACTACTCACAAAATAACCACGAGGGACACCTGCGAGGAAATGACAAATAAGTATGCATTAGCGGAATTGCTAAGTAATACCACAAGTCTCAAAACAATCACACCTTACCTCTCGGCGACTCCGCCAGGAGTGCTTAGGTTAACCCCAAAGTTTCAGGGTAATTCAACTTCACTGATCAAGTTCATCAAACCTGAGGATTAGCATTTGAACAATTGAGATTTTAAACATACATTTAAAGCGCACAAGAAGCAAAGAGACTGCTAGTATTATCTCATGACTAAACTCTGTAATCATACTCAACATAATCACTTCCACATCGACAAGCATGACCGATGAGAACTACCTTGTTAGAAATTCTCCCAAACACTTAGATACTGAATGCAAGTACCGATACCTTCTTTTACAGCACTAAATTTGTTTCATAAATTATAATTGGTGATAGGCAGATCTGCAAGGTGAAGGAATTTTTTTTTGGAATGGGTGTTCGGATGATCCACGGTCGGCATTTTCGTCGACCGTGGATCATCCGAACACCCATTCCAACACTGCAAACCACGGAAACCTAAAATCCTGATTTTTTTTTTTTTATTCTATTATTTTAGGGACATTACAAGTGGTATCAGAGCCCAGATACAAAACTAAGTGACCTATTGGGCTCATTAGAAACATCCACTGCAGATACACAGTAAACAGAAACATACCTTCAGAAATTTTATTTTATTTATGTAAAAATGAACTAATAGATTTTCTGTTCTTGATGCTTATATAAACACTGCAGGTACAATTAGTGTCTGAAAATGAATGCAGAAGGGGGGCAGCAGCATACATGGAAATCTGAACTCACCACCATGAGAGCAAGAAATTGTAGTGGAACTCAACTCGAATTTAATGAAATCCATGCAAAATCTACAGGCCGAATTCCAAAGTTTCCGAGATGAAAACATGCAGGAAAGAAGAGAGCAGCAAGCTATAAATGAAGCTTTGCTTCAGACTTTAACAGGGGCAAAACCCCATATATAGCCCACACTCTCAGTCAACACTTTTAAGAAGGGAAACAATCACCCAAATAAAACTGCCAGTCCTAAGGGAGAGGAACAGGGTGAAAACATACCTGAATCAATGGAAGAGGATTGTAAGAGCTCTTCCAACAATAAGGGTTCACCACCTCCTTGCAAGAAAAGGAGGAAAAGTGATGACAGTCTGCAAGGGGAATTCAAAAAGATAGAAGCCCCAACCTATGACAGAGAGATTAACTCTGGGGAAAAGGATGAGGAGTGGCTGCTAGGGATGAAGAAATACTTTAAAGTTCACAATTACACTAGTGAAATGCAAGCCCGACTAGCCATATGCAACCTGAATGGTAAAGCTGCCAGATGGTGGCGGGACTTGAAGCACACCAAAGGACAAGAACTGAGAGACATAACCTGGGATACTTTCAGCAGAATATTCCAGGACAAATATATGTCTGAAAGATTCTTTGATAAGAAAATTAAAGAATTTCATGAGTTAAAAATGGGCTCCCTGACTATGGAAGCATTCATAATTCGTTTCTTAGACTTGCTGCACTACATGCCATACATTAAGGACGAGAAGGTCAAAATACAACAATTCTTGGGAGGGCTGCCACCAAACTTTAGAGAAAAGATAGAGTTTGACATGCCCAAAACCCTTGATGTGACCTTACATAAAGCAAGGTTGTGTTATGAACATGGACAAGTAAGGAATGACAACGCCAACAGAAATAGAGATAGGTTCAGAACCTTCTCGGATAACCACAGACCGGGTTTTAGACCTCCACCTTTCCGAAAACAAAACAATAGTTTTCCACCCAATAGAGGATTCAACCGACCACAAGCACGACCAAGTGCACCCCCACCACCTGTCAACAGGCCAACATTCAACAAAGGGACAAAAGCTACCCCACCAACTGTTTCTTGTTGGAAATGCTAAGGGCCACACTACTACAGAGACTGCCCTAGAAAAACGGATGGAGTTTTACACAACGTCCAAGCAGAACCTACCATAGGGGACATGGCAAAGACACCAGGGATTTATGCCGCTCTCGATGGCCGATAGGTAGATCAGCAAGCCACCATGGTGGAAATAGAGGGTAAGATCTCTAACACTGTCGTTTCAGTTTTAATAGATCCCAGTGCTTGCCAAAGTTATATCTCCCCTAAGTTAGTGGACACTTGTAAGTTGGACCGAGAACCTCACGAGAAACCATGGCTGGTACAACTAGCCATCGATACCAAACGAAAGGTATCTGAGTTAGTTAAGACTTGTGAGATAGACTTAAACGGGTTCCAAACTAGGATAGATTTAAACATTCTACCCCTAGGGTCATACGATGCACTCATTGGCATGGATTGGTTAGAAAAACACCATGTCCTACTATACTACCTAAACAAATCCTTACTCTGCAGGGATGACCAAGGGAATCAGAAGATGATTCAGGGTATCCCTAAGAAAGTGTCGGTACAACAGATCTCTGCCTTACAAGCAAAGAAATGTATTAGAAAAGGTTGCAAACTCTTTGCCGTCAATATCCAAAACATAGAAACTGATAGGGAACAAAAGATCGAAGACCTCCCATTCCTCATGGAATTCAAGGATGTATTTCCCGAAGAAATACTGGGATTACCACCCAAACGAGACTTAGACTTTTTCCATCAAGCTAACACCCGGGTCAGTACCAGCTTCTAAAGCCCCGTACAGCATGAGCACACTAGAATTGGTGGAGCTCAAGCTTCAGTTACAAGAATTAATAGACAAAGGGTACATTCGACCAAGTGTGTCCCCTTGGGGCGCACCGATACTCTTCGTCAAGAAGAAAGACGGAACAATGCAGATGTGCATCGATTACCGCCAACTCAACAAGATGACAATTAAGAACCACTACCCACTCCCTAGGATCGATGACTTGTTTGACCAAGTCGGAGGGGCAAAGATCTTCTCGAAGATTGACTTACGATCTAGATACCATCAAGTGAGGATCCGGGATGAGGATATCAATAAAAATGCATTCCAAACCCGTTATGGCCAATACGAGTTCGTAGTGATGCCCTTTGTGTTGAAAAAAACACCGGCCAACTTTATGCACATGATGAACAACATCTTTAGTAAATACCTCGATAAGTTTGTTCTAGTCTTTATTGACGACATTTTGATCTACTCCAAGAACGAAGTAGAACACGAGGATCACCTCTGAATTGTTTTACGGATGCTAAGGGAACACCAGCTTTACGCCAAGTTTAGTAAGTGCGATTTCTACAAACCCCAGATTCAATACTTAGGACATATCATTTCCGAGAAGGGAATAGCCGTCGACCCCAAAAAGGTCAAAGCTATCGAGGAATGGCCCACACCTACTTGCGTATTCGATATAAGATCATTCTTAGGATTAGCCGGCGACTACTGAAAGTTCATTGAGAACTTTTTCACGGATTGCATGTCCCATGACCGCCTTGCAGAAAAAGGAAAACAAGTTTATTTGGACGGATAAGTGCGAAGAAAGCTTTCAAAAGCTGAAGCAACTACTAATTAGTGCACTGATTCTGCGTATTGCGGATCCCAGTGGGGACTTCGTTGTTTGCACGGATGCAAGCAAGGTAGGACTCGGGGGAGTCCTTATGCAAGACAATTTTTCTGTATGCTATGAATCGAGGAAACTAAAAGAACATGAGCAGAACTACCCTACTCATGACCTCAAACTAGCCAGCATCATCCATGCTCTGAAGATGTGGCGACATTATCTCATGGGAAAGAAATTCCTATTGATGACTAATAACATGAGATTGAAATACCTTTTCGACCAACCCGACCTAAATGCCAGGCAGGCCAAGTGGTTAGCCTTCCTTAGTGAATACCATTTCAAACTAAAGCATATAAAAGGCAAGGAAAACAAGATTGCAGATGCCTTGAGCCATCAAGCACATATGCTTTACGAGGTCACAGTAAGCCAAACCGAATCAGACTTACACCACAGAATTCAAATGGCATGTAAGAGTAACCGTTATTATATGGAAATCCTCGCAAAAATCTAGGAAGACAGACTTTTCCAACAGCAGAAAGAATATAAGATAGACGAATCAGGACTACTATGGTTGAAAGACCGACTTTACGTCCTAGAGAGTGGAGACATTAGATCAAACATTCTCACTGAATTTCACTAGAGACCCTATCCAGGGCACGCCAGATATCAAAAGATGATATCGATCGTAAAGAAACATTACTTTTGGCCTAAGCTGAAAGCTGACATCGCAATGTTCATCGCGAAATGTCAAGAGTGCCAGTTGGTCAAAGAAGAACACCAACACCACTCCGGATTACTTCAACCTTTACGCATTCCAGAATGGAAATGGGAGGTAATAAGTATGGACTTCATTACAGGCTTACCTAAGAGTAAGAAACTAGACGACTCTATCTTTGTAGTGGTAGACAAGCTGTCTAAAGCAGCCCACTTTATATCGGTGAAATCTACATACAAAGCAGTTCACATCGCGGAAATATTCTTAAAAGAGATCTTTCGACTGCACGGGATACCCAAAGCAATAATTTCCGATCGAGACACAAAGTTCACTAGTAACTTCTAGAGAGCAATATTCTCCGGTTTGGAGACCCAGTTACAATTCAGAACCGCATACCACCCCCAAACCGACAGACAAACAGAACGAGTAAACCAAATTCTTGAGGACATGCTAAGAATGTACGTCATGAACAACCCCACTAAGTGGCAAGCTTATTTGCACCTTGCAGAATTTGCGTACAACAACGGTTATCGAACCTCGGCCAAAATGAGCCCTTTCGACGTGCTCTACGGCTGGAAGTGTCAAACACCCGTGACTTGGGACAGTCCGGTAGACAAAATTATGTTAGGACCCAACTTACTAAAAGACTTGGAACAACTAGTTTCCAAGGTGCAACTAAACTTGAAAGAAGCACAAGACCGCCAAAAGAGTTATGCGGACAAGAAAAGAAAAGACAAAGACTACCATGTCGGTGAACATGTGTTTCTAAAGATAAAGGAAAAACGAAGCTCGTTGAGCTTGGGACGTTGTGGGAAACTAGCCTCAAGATTTTGTGGACCTTTTGAAATGCTGGCCAAGAAGGGCCCAATGGCTTATGAGTTAGCCTTACCAGCTCATATAAAAGTTCATAATGTTTTTCATGCTTCATTATTAAAGAAATATGTATACGATACTAAACATGTTATTGATTGGTCCTTATTACAGGTGGAACCCGAAGGGGAGTTCACGCCATAACCACTCCACACTCTGGACAAGAGAGAGGTGCAACTTAGGAGGAGGACCATTACTCAGCTGAAAGTGCAATGGAGGAACTTTGGATCAGATGAGGCTACATGGGAGAATGAGACCACCATGAAAGAGGCATACCCCGCCTTGTTTCATGACCTCATTCCTAGTCCCTAGAAACACCGGGATGGTGTTGTTTCTAAGCAGGGAGGGATGTAATATCCCAAATTTTGCACTAACTATTTTGTTTTTATATTGGGCCATGGCCCTAGAACATATGTTTTATTTTGAGTATTGGGTATGAGCCCTAGCACCTATGACCTATTCTTTTATATATTGACATATCGGGCATGGACCCTGACTGACTTCTTTATTTGATTGGGTATTGGGCGAGAAGTCCCTAATGTTTTAATGATGTTCTTCAGCTTTGATATGGGCACAAACCGTAATATATTGAGATGATCTTTTGTTACTTACTGTGCAGAGCTATGATTTTACATGATTTGACTTATGAGTGTGTTGAGCGTTGACTCAGAAACACACGTATAACCTACGTACTGGGCATAGGCCCCGATGTACCTAGAAGAATGTTTATGTACTAGGAGTAATCCCCAAGGTACATCGAGTGTTGGGCCTAATCCCTGGAGCACTCCAAGATTGATAAACGAATATCGGATCCGAGGCCACTTAAATATTCTAGATGTGCCTCACAACCACATTCTAGCACTAGTGTTGAGCCAAGGCTCTGGAATTGCACTAGCGTAACGCCCATGTGAGAGTGTTCAGTTAAAAGGCTCTGAAGAGCACTCGAGGTTACTAGATCTTAAGTGTTGGGTCAAAAGGACTCTGAATAGCACTTTTACTTTCATCACACTTATTTCATTTTATTAAATGATTCATCTTTTATCTATCATCAAAGTACTCCGGGAACTACCGTGTTAAATGAGGGCATCCGACATGCAAAGAGAGAGACTAGAGGTGCCTATCCAAGCTTACCGAGACCATCCAAAGAATTGGACCTCATCCTTAAAAGATAAAAGAAGTATCATGTGAAGATACATAATTTAATAAAAGATAATTACCAGTAGTCTTCTATGACTAAAGGGTATAAAGGCCTCAAGGCTAATGTTATTATTAAGAGCTTTAATAATAATGTTGTCATTATTTAATTATGAAATATATGTATTATAGATGGCTTATGCATTAGGTAAAATATTAGTAAAGATGTGTTAATAGTAAGTGAAATATTATTGTTATTATTATTATAATTATTATTAATATAGTTATTATTGAGAGCTGAAATCAAAATCACTTATAGTTAAATAGTTTGAAAAGTCCTAGTTCAAAAGGACTAGATATTTAATTAAATAATATCTTATTAATATTAATTAATTGATTTAAAGAAACTAATTATTCCAATAGTCATAATTAAAGAATCCCTTACTTAAAGAGGGGAGATCCCAAGTCTGGGGTTCAATCTATCTTTTCATTATCATTTTTTCTCTATGGTAATCAAAGGGAAGACATCTGCTCCAAGAAACTGAACCAGCAGCAACCCTACATCCTCTATCTCTTTTGCATGTTGGAATCCAACTCGGGGGCATCAATACAGAACCAAGAATGGTTGTAGGATCATGGTTGGGAGGAACACAATAGCCCCAAAGTTATCCAGCCTAAGGCAATCATCCTAATAGGTTAGCAAGATACAATAGGCTCTGCATTAACTATTGTTAAGTGTGAAGGTTTCTACAGGAAGGAATCAAGTGCCAAGCAGCTAGGTTTCTATAGGAAGGGACCAAGTACTCAAGCAGCTAGATATGGAGTATTTAATGTTTCAAATTCGAGTTATAATAGAGTTAGTCTTTAAAAATTAAAATAGATACTGCAGCATTGTTTTCATTGCCCATATTATCAAATTCGAGGTTCTGCCCAGAACCCAGTGGAGGGTCTTGTAGGTCTAGCCAAGCTAGCCTTTTCTAGACAACTTATATTGCCTTCTAGGTTAGGATTATTATAATTTCTTGCTTATAGGTATATATTTTTCTGTTTGAGTTGTATTCTCTTAGTATATGTTTATTTTCATTCTGTTTGAATCGTATTCCATTATTCGTAGTGCAGGGTTTCACCTATACCTGTTAGTTCTTTTACATTATTACCCTGTCTATACTGGAAACATTACCGAATATAAATGAAAACCAGACATCGAAACTTTTAGCTACACTACTCATTTTAATTATCAAACATCTCTACGATAGAAATCTTTAGTCAAACTTTAAATGCATCAAACATTACATGGAGATTCATATTCCAAAACCTAGGTTCACATATCCAAACATATATTCACATATAATTCAATCGTCATCTGCATTTTAAATATGGGTGCCAATCCCAAAACCCTTACGGACTTGCATCTTAATTCGTGGATCGAATCCCATCCCCAATCAAAGTGTGCTTCATATCAAACCAAATTTATTGAATACACAGTAACCTTAAACTTATTCTATGTTAGCTAACCATTCATCCTTGTAAACAGTAAAATAAGAATTCATAGGAGGAATCGGGATTCCATTATTTAAAACTTACAGAAGTCAAACACAAATAGATACCACATGCAGACTTCAACAACCACGATTTGTTTCCACTTTATAGTCTTAACCTCAAACATAGCAGACTTACGAAGGTCACGACTACACACGAGCACAAACGCAGGCTTAAAATTACATCTTAAAGCTTGAAAAATTTAATGGGCACCTCCCCAGTTCACAGTTCGAATCTCATAACCTAAGGATAGGCACCCATACTTTTCAAAACTGGTAAACCACAGGTCTGGGTATCAAACCCCTGGAGTAGCTCATCTTGCCCAAGATCATTTATGATAAATTAGACTCAGGATAAGAGTATCACTGGTATCACGAAATACAAATCTTCCATTTAATAGCTCAATCGTCTAGCTACAGGATAAGACTATAACATTGCATACATTCTTATAAATTGCGCCATAGGAATGAAATACGCAAGACAAAGCCAGGGTAGGTATCACATTTAAACATGGAATCCATTTATTTAGACAAGCGATCTTTCCATTAAAATTTTTATACTGACAAAGGCACCATTCAAAAATACAGTAGCCAAGGTTTTTGCATACAGCCATTTAAGCCTCATAGAAATGAAAGCGCAAATGCCCTTTAATATTACATTTCAAACTTCAAAAGACAATACCCATGATTTCATACAGGAAAGAAAAATAAATACCCTTTCAAAATCCCATCTTCACATAGGTACAAATATAGAGATAGCAACCAAGGCCAATCCATTAAACCCTGCTACAAGCAGAGAGACCCTCAGAAGTTTTCACCATCAATTATTAATTACAACGAGTCTTCATACACCGGGTCAATCCAAAGGAGACCAGCCCGGAGACTTCAAAATCTGAGTGATCCAAAGGCCTCACGAAGGCTCTCCATCATAATTTATCAAAACCGAGAAAGGTAAGTGTGAAGGGTTGAAAGAACCTGGGTCTTACCAGTTCCAAATGCCATGAGTAGTTTGTAAGGGCTCTTTTCTGGTTCAACGCAGGGAGCTGCTCCATACTTGTCAACGAGAACATATCAGAAAGTTAGAATCCGAATAGTTAAAGGATTATGGAGTTAAAAACTGAGAAAACTTCAGGGGTAACGAGAAGAGTAGTTACCTGTAGATGGGTTTTGCTACATTGATACCATGCCCATCAACGATACCCTGGCCATGAGCACAGCTTAGGCCAGGCGTAGTTGCTCCACAAGCAAGCTAAGGAATCTCCCTCTAAGCCAAGAGACAATCAAACTCATGACTTAACATCGTTGGGAAAACCCTTGCCAAAACCCTTCGTCCAGCTAGTCACAAACCACGTGACTGCCAAGAGCGCATTCAATATAGCCAACTACCACGATAGGACACCATTGCAAATTACAAACCATATCATATAGTTTTGGGGGTTCAAACATTTAGTTAAGTATCATAAAAGACAAATATCTCAACCCTTACATATTTAGCAGAAAGGTTTTTTTCTTCCACCTTGAGAGTTTCACATGATGAAACTACTCACAAAATAACCACGAGGGATACCTGCGAGGAAATGACAAATAAGTATGCATTAGCGGAATCGCTAAGTAAGACCACAAGTCTCAAAACAATCACACCGTACCTCTCGGCGACTTCACCAAGAGTGCTTAGACTAACCCCAAAGTTTTAGGGTAATTCAACTTCACTGATCAAGTTCATCAAACATGAGGATTAACATTTGAACAATTGAGATTTTAAACATACATTTAAAGCGCACAACAAACAAAGAGACTGCTAGTATTATCTCACAACTAAACTCGGCAATCATACTCAACATAATCACTTCCGCATCGACAAGCATGATCGATGAGAACTACCTTGTTAGATATTCTCCCAAACACTTAGATACTGAATGCAAGTACTGATACCTTCTTTTACAGCACTAAAGTTGTTTCATAAATTATAATTGGTGATAGGCAGATATGCAAGGTGAAGGATTTTTTTTTTTTATTCTATTATTTTAGGGACATTACAATATCCACCTCCATTTGTCACATTTAATTTAAAATCAAAATTTGGAAAATGAGAAACGTGTAAAATAATGAATTTATGCAAATGGGTTTTACAATAATTCATCATTTACAAAGAAACCCCTAGTTTCTCTTTGACATATTTTCCAAGGGGACTTCATAATTGGTGGTCGACTTTTGCATCTGGAAAACATATATCTAAAACAGTTCCCACATTAAATAAATTTACATAAGCAAGCACAAAATATGTGAATTCTTCCAAAGTTTAATCAGAATTTAATGAAACACTAAAAAATGTAATGGAAACCACTTTAAACAAAAATCTCGTAAATAGGGATTAAAAAGGATTAAATATAGGTTCATTGGTAAGTGGAAAGGGTCTAAAAGTGAGGGAAAATGATAGCAAAATATGTCAATTGCATGACCCAACAACCTTTTCATTAAATACTATATTATTTTTCTAATCAGGACACTATATAATGTAATAAATTTAGAGAATTGCAATGCCCAAATTCTAAAGAAAGCAATGTTCAAGGTATCCAAAGATCGCCTCTTTCTCATAAGGTTGCAAGCCACTCAAATTATAGAGATGATATGAATTACAGGAAAACAATCACCCTTTTAGAGGGTTCTAAACATGATCATCTACCTAGGATTCCTATTCATAGAGAAAATCAACATATTGTTTACACATGAATGATTCCTTTTAATAAATCCTTTTTTGACAAGATTGATAAATTGTTATTTGTCCAAATATGCCATGTTTGTTGGGATTCCTATCCTAGAATCAAAGTTGTGAGAGGGTCTAAAGGTTCTATTTATGGAACATTTAAGAGTAAGCCAGGTCGCCATCATTTCTCTCATTCGAATAACATGGATTCTAATGGAAACCCTCATACTCATCAAGTACTTACCCGTATTGAAGAAATGTTAATTGCATAATTTAATCCAATTTTTCAAGCGACACATGCTCATGGTGGAAAATATAAATATCGTGGCCACACTATTAGATTCCCACGAGATATTTATATTATTGAGAAATACCTTCCACATTGTGTTGAATATTTGGACATGATAATTATCAAGAGAAGTGGAGGTAAAAATCTACCTATTATGATTGTTATGTCAAGAGATAAAGAGTGATGGATGCATTATGTTACAAGATCTAGATTGATAAGTATTATGTGGATGTTGAGATTGACATGTTTTCAATTGTTGCACTTCTATAAACTTCAAAATATGTCTCCAATAAGCTTACATTTGTTCATTTTGGTATTCAAGGAATAGAGAGAAATTATGAAAACATTTAAGGATTCAAACATGACCATTTCCGCTCTCATCCTTCATATTTAAATGCTAGGAAAACAAAGGCATGTGGAGAAATGGAAGAAATAAGAACATTTATTGAAATTTGAAATCTACACTTATTCAACAAATGCAATGGAAAAGTATTAGTTTGTACCCTATCAATAAATACAATGTCGAAGGATTATTTGATATGGAATTCCCGATAATATTCTCCACTCTTGTTGTTGATTGGTTGCAACAAAAATTGTGACATTCAACTACATGAATATAAATTACACTTGATAAGCTATTTTGACAATAGGTTTGGAATCCATCTCCACTTTCAATATTTCTTTTTGAACATAATTTTTCTTCATAATAGCCAAGCAACTACTTTAGTGTTTGTGAAAAAAACATGATAATGCACCAATTACCATTAAAAACTTACCATACTTACAATGACAACTTGAATTGCTTGACAATAAGTTGTAGAGAGTTTGATGCATTTTGGTTCTAGAGGTACAAGGGTATATTTGAGAAAGTGGCATAGTGAACTCACTGACATGATTACACAATTGTGTTTTCCCACATTGTTCTTTACTTTGAGTGCGACAGAGACTAAGTTGCCTAACATACATAAACTAATGTCAGGTATTGCACAACATCATACATCAAATGAGCATCATTGAGAAGTATAAAATGTTATCCAATACCTGCACATTGCTTCCATGTATGTGCATGAGTGGCACAATATATTCCATAGGGAAGTCCTCCAAAAGTATATTCAAGAAAACGATTTTTGGTACATGTTAGTTATTTTTCATTTATGATATATGATTTCACTTTTTTTTATATATTTACATTATTTCTCTTTCTATATTAACTATGTGTTCATTTCATATAGATATGAGTGGAAACACAATGGATCAACAAATATACATGGTTTCTTATGGTTGGAAGGGACTCCTAACGTGGAAATACTAGATTGGGAAAACCCTTCCAATGTGGATGCAATAAAGCCTTTATTTTATTTATATATAGGATAGTAGATTCCATGTGAAATTCATTGTACGAACATAAAGATCATGAACATTTGGTCAATTGTGTTCAAATACATAAAAAAATGCAGTACATATTATTTCTTCTTAATGATTCTATATTGTTCATAAATGACAAAGGATAGAAGAAATACGAGCCTTCACACAATGATTATAGGAAAAATGTTTATAATTCTCTTCTTCTTCCAATGTGGCATGCTAGTGTTGATTACCAACCAAGTAATTATTTCTTGACACACAATCATGAAATATATTGCAAAGTTTGATGCAAAAGAAGAAAAATAGTCAGCAAGTTATCAAGATATGTTGTTAAGAATTTCAAATTTGGGTGGTTCAAATGATCCTTGCTTATCTACATATAGAAGGATTCTTACAGAAACAATCACCGATCATGACATTAGAGCATGATAATCTTTCCATATGCTATTAAATCTCTCACTCGATGTTTTTAGTTGTAAATTAATTTCCTTGAATGTAGGAAAAACGGTTCTCTACAAGTTGTTTGGGGATCCCGATGAATTTTCATTAACTACCAGTTTCATTGATATGTATATAAATGACCAAATTTTTTTTACCCTATGTATATGGTAGATACAACAAGTTCTTGGAGATATGATAATAGGTGTGAGAAATATTCACGGAAACATAGAGATATCACTACAAGTTTTTGAGAGTGGCCATGGTGTTTTTCCATTCGAAAAGGATTCTAATGAGTTTGATGGTTTCTTGTTTAGGAAATTACTTTTATACAAAAGGATTCAAAACATTCTGACAAATATAGGCCTCCCAAGTGAAATAATTATTGAAAATTGGAGGAATTTTAGATATTAACTATGGCATGTTCATCATGGCCCTTTGCTAGTTGACAATGTTGAAGAAGTTCAATATTTTCATGATGAAGCATATAATTTTGATGTGGATTTAGATGAATGAAAACATCTATCTTGGTTAATTGCCCCCTAATCATGTTCAAGTTAATGATCTTGACACACTTGGTTGGAGGGACTTCGATTTGAGATTCAATTGGTAGAAAATCACATATTCAGATGGTCTTTAGGATGAACCTACCAAATTTATAAATACTTCATGATCAAGATTTAAACCTTTTGATAGTTTTTGAAACACATTTCCATCACCGTCTTCTTTAGAACAAAAACAATGAATTGATTTTGACATCATTTTTCAGCATTCAATTCGACATGAAAATATACAACCTATAAAAATGATTATTCAAGGAACTACTAGGACTAGGAATTCTTATATTATTCATTGTATCTACCCTACTGTTTCTTCTTCATTTTCTTATCAAGAAAGTATGTGGTTGTGACTTGCTCCAAGTAATATAGATTCTATTAATATATGTGCAAGGACAATATATTCAACATTGAGAATACCAATTAAAGATCTACAACCACTTCATGCACAAGCTATCGCCATCTTTTAAGAGGAAATTAGGCATACTAAATGCATTTTTATTGATGAATTGATCCTTTTAATTCATAGTTTGTTCATTTATATTGATTGTCTATTATAAGTTTCTAGAGAATAAAACATTTCCTTTTGGTGGTGGATCGAAAATTCTTGTTGCAGACCTTGGTTAGTTACCTCCTATGAGGGATAAGAAAATACATTCAGGGAGAACAATTGGAAAAGTTTATGAAAAGGTTTCAACATTTTTGTCACTTTGGATACAATATGTGGTAACAAGGAAACAATCCAAAAAAATCCCCTTTCAAGAAACTATTAACAAACATAAAATGTGTTGAACCATTTTTTTCTAATTGTAAACATCTTACAAAATGAGCTCACATATATTTTCATTCTATGCAAAGGAGATGGTTTTATTCAAGTATTCACCTATTTCCCAAAATGAGTTGGTCACACTACATAATGGATGCATTCTAAAATCATTAAATTCTCTCATTGCAAGATGTGTTGCTAAACATTGCTAAACATACAAGATGTTCTAAACAATTTGTTTCTAATGTTCAACCATTGCAATCTAAAGTCTTGGGTTGAAATTAGTTAAGTGAATGTTCGACTTGGTTATGTTAAAAATATTTTCTATATTGCCATATCAAACCAATTTCAACTTCCAATGTATACTACAATTATTTTTTATAATTACAATGATCTTCTATGGGACTCAAATAATCCAAACCTTTACTAATAACACCGATTGTTTGAATAAACCTTGAGAAAATTCTTCTAAATATGGGATTGACCATCATTTTACATAATTCATAAGGATTAACATTAATCATAAGGATTAACATTAAAAAGGATGACGATTGGTATTAGCAAGACTCATGAGAAAGGATTAACATTCATAGCCATTTCACATGTGAAATTAATGGTTGGATTACAAATATCACATCCTTTTAATTTTGAATGTTATTCAAGAATAAACAATAGTGCATATGTTACAATCAGAACGAAAAAAAAGAACATCACTTAAAATATCTATTATTGTAACATTTTATAATGTTTTTTTTTCCGCAGATGTGTCCTTTTTCATGTTACTATTCTCGAATTTTTTTTTTTTTTCATTTCTCATGTTATTGCTTTCACTTACCATATTATTATGGTTTATCATGGTGATGATTTCACTAATTATTTACCATTTATTATCTTAATGTTAATAATGTTGTATATATTTTTTTCTAAGTAATATATAATTATCAAGTTCTAACATAACTTTTCAAAGTTATCACTCAATAAATTCCATATTTTGGCATAATATTGAAAATCAATTTTTAAATTACTATTGTTGAAATGTGGCTATATGCCATAGCATTCAAGTCTACATTATTCTCAACGTCAAACATAATTTCCCATTGTGACATAATATTAAAGTTTGCATTTTCACTTTGAAATGCGGCATAATCATTATCATTTTGTCATAACCAAATATCTAAACATAAGTCTTGAGGAATATCATAAAGTGACAAATACTTTATGAACATCAAAATGAAACCTAACCATTAGTAGGAAAATTTTTAAACCTTGGCGAATCTTACTAATTCCTAAATGTGCAACCATAAAATGTTTGGTGAGTTTCTTGTAAAAATATTCAAATTTATAAGGATTTCATATCACTTTGGGGCAATTTTGTTGATTTTTAGAGTAAAAAAAATTATCCCATGGAATTTGGGAAAATCATTTTTGGAAAAAGGAAAATTGACGAATCTTTTTTTGGAAAAAAAGGTTGAAAAATAGCCCATGGCCTAAATTTCACCCCTAAAATTTTCCCTAACCATTAGTGAGCATGATAATTTGACATACCTCAACTAAGTTGAACATGCCAACTTGAGAAACGAATATTATCAACCTTTCAGTGTCGCAATGTGATGTTATATTGAAATCAACCTCTTTATGATATAATGTGATATAATATTGTTGTCATGCACAATGTGGCATTTGTTGCAATCTACCTCTAAACGTATTTTAAATTAAGGATTTTACTATTTATTCTAACATAAAATACAAGTTAAAAGTTTTTTTTTATGTGACATATACTATTCATGTCAACCATAATGTGACATGTGACATAATATTGAACATAACATCTTCATGCTACAATGTCAATCATATTCAGCCATGATCAACTATTTTCATACATTGTCAACCATAATCAACCATGTCAAACATAGTCATCCATAGTCAAGCATGGTTAACCATATTTAACCATAGGAAAACATTGTTGACGATGGTCAACCATAGGAAAACATGGTGAACCATAATTGCAATGTGACATAACAATATTATCAACTTCTCTATGTCACACTATGCTATAATATTAAAGTCTACTTCTTAATGTCATAATGTCATATAATATTGCTATCATGCATTAAGTTTGTCATAATGTGACATTTGGTTCAAGTGCCAAGTAGTCAACAATGGTCTAACATGGTTAATCATAGTCATACATCGTAAAACATCATCATCTGATGCAGACCCCAGCTCTCAGTGGGTATACCTGCAACCACAGCTCACCATACAAACTAAAGAAGAAAATAAACTGAACAGGTTACAATTTCCAGGGGACAGCATTCATATAGGAACTGAAGAAGAGGACAGGGGCCACTGGAAACCGGCCACTCCTCCTTGCATTATGAATAACAAAAAAGTATTACAACTCAGATTCAGTACAGATCTGTCGATCTACTGGGCACTCTGCCCCCTTTATTTCCCCACAGAAATCCCATGGACACGCAGGTCCTCTTTATTCATTCACTCTCGAGCCCAGCTACTGACTCGAAGCCTCTCTCTAATTAACAGAAAACAGAGAAAAACTTAACATAAAAAAAAACCTCCTACTAACTACTGTAAACACTTCTTTTATAACGGCAAATGCCTGCCAGGTGTCAATCCTAGGATCTTGGTGACATGCAGTTCGGATCCTTCAGATCCTGCGCCACTCGTCATGCTCCGCATCATCCTCCTCATCTTTTAAAGTTTCAGAACCTCCTGGTTCTATCTTGGTGGGTGATTTGTCTTGACTGTGTTTAAACAGTTCTGATTCGGTGATCCAGGAGTTGTAAGAATCGGGCAGTCCTTCCCACTTCACTAGGTATAATTTATAAGATTGGGAGCGTGTTCCAGAGAGTTTTGTGTCTATGACACGCTCAATTTTCTCACGCTTCTTCTTGGGCAAATGTCTGACCCAATTCCCTGCCTTTTCTTGGGAATCTTCAGCTATCTGCCTCGTGGTGGTTCCTTCTTTATCTTCAGTAGGCAGAGAGTATAGGTCAGCCACATTGAAGACAGGGCTGATGTCTAAATCCTCGGGCAAATCAAGGAGATAGGCATTGTCATTAATCCTATTGTTGATTTTACATGGCCCGAATTTCCTCGGCTTTAGTTTGTTGTAAGTCCCTCTGGGGTATCTTTTCTTGCTCAAGTGTACCATGACCATCTCCCCATCCTGAAAGACTTTTCTCCTCCTATGGCGATCAGCTTCTTCCTTATATCGGTCTGTCACTGATATTAATTTATGCTCCACCTCTTGATGAATCTGTCGAATATTGTCTACAAAGTCTGTAGCCTCTTTGCTAACATTGGGGTGTGTAGGAAATTCTGCTAAGTCCATGACCCCTTTAGGATTGGCTCCATAGACAATTTGAAATGCTGATTTACCAGTTGATCTGTTGATGCTGGAATTGTAAGCAAATTCTGCTTGCGGTAAGACTAGATCCCATTGGCGAGGGTTGTCTCCAATTAAACATCGCAATAGGTTCCCCAAACTCCTATTCACTACTTCGGTTTGGCCGTCCGTTTGGGGATGATAGGCTGAGCTGAATTGCAGCATACTATCTATTTTTTTCCACAAGACTCTCCAAAAGTGGCCTAGGAATCTTGTGTCTCGGTCACTTGTAATAGTCTTTGGAAGTCCATGCAAACGAACTACTTCCTTAAAGAAGAGCTGGGCTATTTGACTAGCATCATTTGTTTTCTTACAAGGGAGAAAATGAGCCATTTTGGAAAACCTGTCCACCACTACGAACACGGAATCATGCCCCCTTTGAGTTCGTGGCAATCCCAAAATAAAATCCATGGAAATATCAGTCCATGGTTCCTTGGGAACTGGTAAAGGCATGTACAGTCTCGTGTTCTGCCTTCCTCCTTTCGCTGTTTGACAAATCCTACAGGCATCCACCATCCTGTTAATGTCTCTTCTCATGTTTGGCCAAAAGAACTTTCCATTGACTAGTTCATAGGTCTTGTCCCTTCCGAAGTGTCCCGCCAGCCCATTGGCATGCATTTCTCTTATGAGTTTGTCGCGTCTAGAACCACTGGGAATGCACAACAAGGAGCCTTTGAATAAGAAACCATCTAGTAAACAGAAATCTGCAGCTGAAGACATATCAGCTGGGCCCTGCTCATCCAGGATCATCAAAATTTTGGCAAAGTAAGGGTCTTCTGTGTACTCAGTTTTCATTTCGTCAAACCCAACTAGCGCATTGCTCATCACTACAAGCAGATGTCGTCTCCTACTCAGGGCATCTGCTACTACATTAGTTTTACCACTCCTATGTTGCACAACAAAGGTATAAGTCTGCAAAAAGGAAGCCCATTTAGCATGCTTGTGGGACAGCTTATTCTGGGAGTTGATGTATTTCAAAGCTTGATTATCAGTCATTAGAATGAATTCTCTGTGCAGGAGGTAATGTCTCCAATATTTTAAAGCTTGAACAGCTGCGTAGAATTCTTTATCGTAGGTGCTGTATTTTTGTTTAGCGTCATTCAACTTTTCGCTAAAAAAAGCTATGGGTCGTCCCTCTTGACTTAAAACCCCCCCAATGGCCAGCCCGGAAGCATCACACTCGACTGTAAAAAGTTTGTTGAAGTCTGGTAAGATGAGGATAGGAGCTTCCGTGATCTTTTTCTTGAGCTGGTCGAAGCTGACAGCGGCCGCTTTGGTCCAACTAAATGTCTTTCCCCTAGTACAGTCAGTCAAGGCAGCGCTAATGCCACTGAAATTCCTGATGATTTTTTGTAGAAATTTACCAACCCGTGGAAGCTCTTCACTTCTGTAATACTCTGAGGAGTCGGCCAGTCAAGTATGGCCTTGATCTTTTCCGGATCCATGCTCAGCCCCTCGGTTGAAATAACGCTGCCCAAAAAGACTAATTTATTTTTGCAGAATTCACTCTTGTCCAGGTTGATAAACAATCTTTCCATTTGCAGGATGTCAAGTACCGCCTTTAGATGCTTCACGTGTTCTTCCATGGTTTTGCTGAAAATTAGAATATCATCAAAATAAATTATAATAAATTTCCCAATGTGGGTTCTAAATACCTGATTCATTGTTCTCATGAAGGTAGCAGGGGTGTTGGACAGACCGAACGGCATCACCATCCATTCGTATAACCCGTCCTTTGTTTTGAAGGTCGTCTTCCACTCGTCGCCCTCCCTAATCTTGATTTGGTGATAACCACTCCTGAGGTCGATTTTGGAAAAAATCCTCGCTCCAGACAAGTAATCCAGCAGGTCATCCATTCGTGGCAGTGGATACCTATACTTCACTGTGATTTTGTTAATTGCTCGGGAATCCATGCATAACCTCCATGTCTTCCCTCCCTTCTTTGGAGAGAGCAGGGCGGGAGTCGCACAAGGACTCATGCTCTCTTTTATGAACCCCTTCTCGATCAGTTCCATTATTTGCCTCCTCATCTCCTCATTTTCGAATGGAGACATTCTATACGC
The DNA here is from genome assembly GCA_027924585.1 of Larix kaempferi. NCBI lineage: Eukaryota > Viridiplantae > Streptophyta > Pinopsida > Pinales > Pinaceae > Larix > Larix kaempferi. Next base: position 3,189,818 of record BSBM01000022.1, on the reverse strand, counting down.
TGCTTGGTTCGGAAGTTTGGCGCCTGGAATCAAGTCGATTTGATGAGTGATTCCTCTTGTGGGAGGGAGACCTGCCGGCAAGTCTTTCGGCGTCAAATCAGGATATTGCCGCAACAAAGCTTGCACTTCTAAAGGGGTTGATTGCTGCTGCCTCTGTTTTTGTTCTCGGGGATACAATAGATAACAAACATCTTTCTTCGTTTCCTTGGAAAATTTCTTCCAACCCATGGTGTTCAAGGATAGGGCCGTTAACTCAGCAGAATCCTCTTCTTTGAATGGCTTCAAAATATGCCGCCGACCCTCATGCCTAACCTCATAGGTATTTTCTCTGCCCTGGTGGGTGACATTCCTGTCATATTTCCACGGTCTTCCTAAAAGTACATGGCACGCGTCCATCGGAACTACATCGCACCATACTTTGTCTTCGTAGGGACCAATTTTGAAATCAATTAGACAGCTTTGGTCTACAAGTATGCTATGATCCTTTTTTAGCCAAGAAATATGGTATGGGTGAGATTTAGGAACGCAGGACAAGTGTAATTTTTGAACCATTTCTGTACTTACCAGATTGTCAGTCGACCCCCCATCTATGATGACCTTGCAAACCTTATCCTTGCACTTGCACTTGGTGCGGAACACACTTTTCCGTTTCCAATCTGCTTTAGGGGCGACCTTGTTATTAGATATCAAGGTCCTCCTTAACATTAGATTCTCACCCCTCTCTGCTTCGACTTCTTCTGGGTAAGATTCCTCTTCCCCCTCTTCCTGAACCATCATCACCCTTTTTGGGTTCTGTGGGCACTCTACCGCTTTATGAGGCCCGCTGCAAATGAAACACTTCAGGGGTCGCCAATTCCCTGGAAAGGGTCTTCCTCTCCCCCTTTTTCCGGAGCTCGCCTTACTTTGGGGATTTGACTTCTGTTCCATACTGGAGTCGGCTTCACTCGTAGATCTTGAATAGTTTCCCCTGCCCTTGTTTAAACTGCTACTGCCACGTTGGAATGCTGCCTTGCCCCGCCGATTCAACTTCTCTTCAGCTTTTAATGCCAATTGATATGCTTCATCGACTGAATTCACCTTGAGCACGGCTAATTCGTCTTGGAGCTGATACCGGAGGCCATTGACATATCTGGCTGCTGCATGCTCATCATCTTCTTGCAGCCCCGTTCTAATCTGCAATTTCAGAAATTCTTCTGTAAAATCCGATATAGACAATTCCTTTTGCCTTAAATTCTGGTATTCCTTGAAGAGTCTTTGCTGATAATCTGCGGGCATAAATTTAACATTGAGACGCTTCAACATCTTCGGCCATGACTTGATCCTCTCCTTCCCTTGCCTCTTCCTAGCATTCTGGAGGTTCTCCCACCACAGGGCTGCATGTGACTTCATCCTTGATGCAACGATTTTGGTCCTCTTTGGATCCATCTCTTCGATCCCTTCCATGTCAAAGTATTTCTCCAGTTCCTGAATCCAATCCATAAACAGGTCTGGATTCAAGTCGCCCTTGAAATCAGGGACTTCAACCTTTACTCTTGTCCCTTGCTTGGTTATTGCTTCAATCAATCTCTCCATCGGGTTAGCAGCTCTGGGCCACTCACGAGGGACCTCTAGTTCCTCCTCAGATTCTTCTGGGGGCAATTTGGCTTCGATAGTTTCCAATCTTCGAAGCAGTTCTTCCTTGATGGGCCCTCTCTGCCTGGCATTTCTTCTGCCTCTTCTACCCCAGTTAAGATGGACTCCTCTCTGAGCCATCGTGTGCTCTGATACCAATCTGATGCAGACCCCAGCTCTCAGTGGGTATACCTGCAACCACAGCTCACCATACAAACTAAAGAAGAAAATAAACTGAACAGGTTACAATTTCCAGGGGACAGCATTCATATAGGAACTGAAGAAGAGGACAGGGGCCACTGGAAACCGGCCACTCCTCCTTGCATTATGAATAACAAAAAAGTATTACAACTCAGATTCAGTACAGATCTGTCGATCTACTGGGCACTCTGCCCCCTTTATTTCCCCACAGAAATCCCATGGACACGCAGGTCCTCTTTATTCATTCGCTCTCGAGCCCAGCTACTGACTCGAAGCCTCTCTCTAATTAACAGAAAACGGAGCAAAACTTAACATAAAAAAAAAACCTCCTACTCACTACTGTAAACACTTCTTTTATAACGGAAAATGCCTGCCAGGTGTCAATCCTAGGATCTTGGTGACATGCAGTTCGGATCCTTCAGATCCTGCGCCACTCGTCATGCTCCGCATCATCATCCAAGATCAAACATAATCATCCAAGATCAAACATCACCATCCATGGTCAAACATGGTAAACCACTGTGAACTATTTTCAAACATTGTATACCATGTTCAAGGATACTTTAATATGTTCAACCATGATGAACATGATCAACCATGCTAAACATCAAAATTTGTCATAACCATTAAGGGATGTTGCGATCCAACAAAACCCTTCAAGAATGTCACATTGCAACCTGACCCTTTTACACATTTTGTAATGTGACATAACCATTTAGGATCATAACCACCATACATAAGTCAACTTACATTAACATTGTATTGTGACATATCCATTGAGGTTCTTGTAGCTAACATGGCCCATATGTAATTTCATAATGAAACATATCCGTTCAACATTACAACGAGACATAACCATTGATATATTTAGCAATTCAACATAAGCCAACTTACATGGAAATCACAATGTGACATCACTAAGTTATCAACCTTCTTAATATGGAAATTTAATTTAACATTACAATCTCCCAAAATGTCACAATGTGAAATTTTTTAAATACATCCTTTACATAACTCAATATTACATTTGTATTGTTCCCATCCATCATTCCAACGAGAAAATGGGTAGCTATTGATTTCATGTTTCAAAATTCCACCCCATAGAGGCCATTATTTGAATTCCAACTGACTTAACCTCCCATGAGAGCCAAAACATAAAGAGAATGCATATGTAAGTGCATGAATATAAAAAAAACTAGATTGAAAAATATTCTCATACACACACCATGCATAAATAATCATATTCATTACAGGAAGAAAACATAATATTTCATATTCATAGGAACAATGAATACTTATCTATTAACTAAAGAAGATCTCTGAGCAACTAGTTATGTAAGACCAATTTTCCACCAAACCATAGGTATTAGTAATAGACATCACCCCCAATCTAGGCCATGAGGACTCTAGGGGAGTGGAAACACCTATAGGCTTCACTAATCTCACTTAAGAAAACCCATTTTCTCTCATGCTTAGCTAACCTACCCATCACAGAGAACTAAAGATGTATCATTAAGTCATCCCATCCTTGGAACTCTCTTCCATTGCCCCACACAACACAAGGAAGGCATACTCCTTCTCTTCTCAATAGTCCCTTAGAGTACCCAACCCTTATAGTGCTCTTCATTCTCTAAAGTAAGAGTCCAACCTATTGTATGCTTTCTAAAAATTGCCTACAATTCAATCCATGGATTCTCAAGAATCCAAGGAGAAGCAAATATACAATGGGAAAAGGTTTCCTATCTTTCCCAGCCTCTACTCTCACCTACAACCATCATCTTCCCTCTGATGTCGACAATTTTCTCATTGCAAGGCTAATTTATGGTTTTTTTTTAATTTGGTAATTGACAATATGGAGAGAACAACATGAAAATCTACATAGTGTATGAATTTTGCATAGAAAATGAGTGGTATCCTCCAATGGATATGAGACTATTAGTGAAAAGATAGCTCACATTACTTAGGACAATAGAAGGAAGAACTCTTACAATTTTCACAAAAGTATATTTATCCCATGCTTCCATAACTTCATGAGAAGACTTTCCCACCAACCTCCCACATGCATTCAGTGATTGGATTTCATAATTCAAAGGAATTAAATGGTTGATTTAAGACTCATGGCATAAATGGATGAGTTCTAAGGCTAACACATGGAAAACGAAGATTTACTCTCCCATAGGCCCCTTTTCCTCTTCCCCTCTAGAGGAATCATAGCCCAAATATGACTGATTATGGTTCATAATGTTGTTTGTGGTTAACCATGGTTGGTGTTCCGTTCCTTAAGGGTTATGATGTTGATTATGACATTTGTAAATGGTTAAATGTCACATGGTGACTCTCACCTTTAGATTACTTATGTCAAATTCTTGCGTTCCTAAATTGTTTTGGTTTTGGTTATATAAATTATGATTTTTTTTTATCTTGGTAGAGTTATGCTCACTTGTTATATTTGTTAATGGCTATGTTGTATTTTGAGATTCATTAAGGTTATGTTGGATTTATGAGATTGCTTGGTCATTGTTTATTATCCTTGACCATGTTGTACCATGTTTGACTATGATTGACCAAGATTAATTATGACATTAATCTTCACCTTGTTATGTTGAATTGCTATAATCCCCAATCATTATGTTGCATTATAACATTCATAAAAAATTATATTGCATTGAAATATAATATGGTTATATATATTTTAATCTGCCTTGAACTACTTTGAAAAATTTGTGGTGCACTGGAATAATACCAAGCTCACTATGGTTGATATTGAAAGTTTTCCAAATGAGTTTTTCCATTTAAATTCTAGAATTAAATTAAATTAAAAGAATGACATTGTTGAGAATATAAACGTCGTTTCTAAACATATAGTTATATAGACTTATTTTTTATAAAAAAAATTAATCAATTTTTAAAATTGTTTTACACAAATGATTTTATAAAATTAATAGATCTTTTAAACTGTTCGTTAAAAATATAAACTGCTTTTTTAAACGGATTTTAATTTTTATAAAATAAATAAATCTTTTAAATAGTTTTACACAAATAATTTTATAAAAGTGTTTAAAAAAACATAAAATCTAAAAGGAAGAAAACTCTAAAAGGAAGAAAACTCCACTTCAACTTCCAATGTAAATCAATAAACTCCCAGCAAACTTTAACTTTTAAAAAACTCAATGCCAAAATATATTTTAAATGTTTAAACATGGAAGACTTTAGAGTATAAATTTTATATCGTGAAGACTTTAAAATATAAGTTTATGTGATTGGAAATGAAGGAAAGTGTTATTAATTATTATTAATTAATTACTTAACCCATCAATAGATCAACTAAATAATAGTAATATTGAAACAAAGGGTCGCTGACTATTTTCGCTTCCTTCCTGTGTTTTATTATGTAAAACTAAAGTAATTTTAATTCTGAGAATGGTTATGCTGTTAAGCATGCGGAGTTGTTACTGAGCAGAGTGCTTCAGTGATACAGTCGAATCAGCCCCAAAAGTCTCGGTTAGTGCTAAAAATGAGAGGGCATTCCCGATGCGTGCCTTCAACTTTACAGTGATTATAAGATGCATTAATTCAAATATGAAATATGGAGTATTTGTAGCTTTTGTTTATGACCCTGCAACAACACTAATTAGTAAGCTAGAAGGGTCATTAATGTAAAACATTTTATAACCAAAAACAATATAACACGACAGAAACGAACCCATCGAACAATCTTCGTCTATCTCCATCTTATATTCCCTTCCCTTTTTTGTTCTGAATCATGGCAGGTCCTGAAGAGGCATTTCAAGGGCCGTCCAGCTGGTTGAAAACTATAAGGTCACAGGTCAAATACTTTATATATATTTCAATTAGCTGGTTGAAAACTATAAGTTACTTGAGTATAAGGTCATAGGGTCAAATACTTTACAAAAGGGAGTTTGTATCTGAAAGTTGAAGTTGATATAGTAATTAGGCTATCTCAGTGGGTCTAGTGGGTCCTTACTGAACAAAACTATGTCATAGCACCTCACTTGATGATATATTAAATAAATCAGTTTGTCAAGCTCCCCTTTAAAAAAGTCAAGCTCCCCTTTAAAAATAAAGATCATAAGATATTGGACAACAAGATGAAATTCTTATGAATTTTCCTTATTATAAGATATTTGTGAATACATAGCCATCACATCTTTTTTCAGTGATTAAACTACAACATAGCCATCCCATAGGGATTACCACTGCAAGCACTACTATGACGGTCATTTAATACCCGTAACATATACATGGATCACTCGTAACCGATGAGTAAATAATCAATCCTTCATAACAAATAACTATAAAAAATGTGAAAAATAAGTATATGATACCTATCTACTTTTTTTCATCTACGAGTGATTGAAGATATGATATACTAAAATGTATTAGTTCTTTAATTTCGTATAAGATTTAAATGGAATTAAATTATGAGTTTTGTCATACTGTCATTCACATCCCAAACTAATAATAACTTGCAAACTTTCCAAACTAAACCATGGAAAAACGTTCCAATTTAAACAATGGAAAGCGGTGTGCACACTGGAATCATTAAAATGGCACAGTAGAAGTTGTACCCAAAAACGCAGAGACAAGTTACAAAGACAAATTTAACACATCTGGCAGACTCTACAAGACACAATCACTGCAACTTATACCATAGCCTGGCATGCAATGAAATGAATAAATACGATAATTAAAAAAAAAAAATAGAATCTGAATTGGAAGGATTAAGATAGCACAGTAGAATTTGTACCATTAAAAAACGCAGAGAGCAGTTGTAAAGAACACATCTCGCGGGTTCTTCAAGACGCGATCGCTGCAACTTAAACCATATCAGAATGTCCGGTTGCTGGGGCGTTGCGCACGTTTGCACGCCATCCCAGCTGGGTTGCTTCTGTTGCTGGGGCGATGTGTACGTTGGGACGCCGTTCCAGCTTCTCCATCAGTCCCTTTGACTTTCCAGCTATGTAAACTGCTTCCAGCAGTTTCGTTTTCTCTAAATCCTGTGCCCATTTCCTGCTGTTGTCCACCAATGCGGACCCCACTTTCTCTATGCAAGAACTAATAATATCTCCCAATGATCTCTGTAGTTCATTTATAAGATCCATAGAATTACCTGTTGTGCAATCCATACTCATGCATAATTTGTATAATGCATTGCATGCCGCTAAGTTCTCCCAATCCTCCATAGTGTCTGCACCATCATCAATCCTGCCATGAATGGCCTGAGTCTCCTTTTTACATTTGTCCGCAAAATCCTTGATCACTTTAGCTGGATCATTGATAGCCGCCGGAGCTGCCTCTCCCGTTGGTGTCATACTGGCTGCATTCTCTTGGCCACTTTCTCCCCGTATTTTTGTGAAGAGTCTATCCGCGGCTTTACTCAGCAAACTATCTGTTTCGGGATCGGACTCGTCGACCAAATCTATGAGTTCCCATGCTTCATAGTATGCTTGCAAGGAATCTTTCCCACAACGGGGAGACAGAATGACTATTATATTGATCAAAGAGACCGCCGTAAGCTTCCATGACCGTTTGCTGGTGTACTTAAAATACTTTTCTACTTCTAACGGGGTGACAGGATAATGTCTCCACAAGAATTTTAAATCTGTTTGAGCGTGTGCTTTTTCAGGATCTAAATACTGTTTACCTGCACATGTTCCTGACCTCCTATCTCTCAGAAAGGGGATGAGGGCATGGCAATTTTCTCCATCCCTGTTGCCCTTCGTCATAATTCCCTTGGCTCGCTTGATGCACTTTCGATTTGTTAAAATCACATCCCGAGGAGTCTGATTCCAAAGAATACGCTCCATGTTATTCAAAATTTCTATGTATTCTTCAAGATCTTTGTTCACTTTTTTAAAGTGACGTGAAAATACTTTCAACACTATCTCGCGGACAAATTTATTGCCGAACATAATGTCTGATAAAAACCAACATACTTTGCTGAAGAGGACCACATAACACTGCAGCCAAAACGCACACTGGAGAGATATCGATAGTAAACTCGCTCTTCTTTTTTTTTCCTTGGCAATCATTTTACTTACTCTTTCATCAACTTTTAGTTTCCTGAGCTTCGTGACAAACATTTTACTTATTCTTTCATCAACTTTTAGTTCCCCCAGCTTCAAATTTTCAGCTTCCTGCAGGTCAACAATTTGCCTGGTCCAATAGTCCTCCACCCGAAAGTAGTGACAGCGGTCCTCCTCCTTTCGCCGTCTTCCATAGTAAGCAACAGACGTAAGCCATCTCCAACCGATGATTGCCCATCCAATTAGGATGAATATGACTTCCAGAATCGTTATTATGAATTTCAACCAGAATGCAGGATAACGATGAAACTTTACCTTTGGGCCCTGGACAATCCATCCTACGACTGAAGTTAAAATGCAAATTGTAATTCCCAGTGCAGCTGATGAGGCTAATACTGACCTGGCAATTATTGATTCAGGATAACATGCATGGGCCACGATCCATGATTTCAGAACTTGATCTTCTACTCCCTTCCAAGTGTTCTCTGCAGGCTCTGCAAGCATTATGGGAATTTTTTGAGTGGTGATATTCCGGATGCTTTTACTGGCTATAGCTGTGCAGATGAGGAGCAGAATAAGCCATATTAGCGTTATCGATATTATCGCACCAGATATGAAGAACGAAAGCTCGCTAACTTGCTTTCCTTCTGCCCAAGAATAGAACAAATGGGAGACCCCGCCGCTAGGTTTAACTAGAGTACGGTTACGTACACTGTTAAGCTCGGAGAAAATGTCGATGAAGACAGTCAATCCTATAGCTGCTATTTTGGTCCAGTTCTCGTGAGAGCCAGGACGGGCCATTCCCGGCAAGAAAAACGCAACCAAGACACACAACATTACTCTGCTGGTGTGTATCATAAACAGGTTATTCTTAACTATTTCACTATGCAGTGATCCTGAACTTTTCAAGATCTCATCCAGTAAACCACTCTGGTTTTCGACAAAGTTCATAATCTGGATGGTAAGAGCACTTAGGACGAGAGCACGGCCAGGAACCCAATGAGCTCCATTCTTAATTGCCTTTCGCAGGTCTAGCCCAATAAGGATAATGAAGGCAAGTGCTCCTAACAAAAACCCCACTAATTCGGCATAATCTTCAACGGTGAAGGACGGTGCGTGAAATGGCTCTTCAGAACCTGCCATGATTGAGGACAACAGAAGGGAAGGGAAGTTGAGACGGAGATAGAAGACGATTGGTCGATGGGTTCAATTACAATACATCAACATGACGGGGTTGCTGCCACAGAGGTTTGGACACTGGAGGATTTGGGTTGAAGCTCAGACATATATTGAAGGAGGAAGTTGTAGTATCACGAGGACGTTAAAGGCCCACGAATTGTAGAACGTCTGCTTTATTCCCTAGTGTACGAGGCTGGAAATTCTCGTGACAATTTCGTCCTGGTTTTCTTGAAATATTCCCGGAGACGATTAAAATCGCTCCTTGCTTTTGCTTTTTTTTTTGGGCATTAAAGTAAAGAGAAATTCATGAATCGCTAGACGTATATTTACATTTTCCTTGACATTTGATTGAAAGGGCAGACAGGAAGTGAAATTACAAAAGTAACCCACGGCAACAATGAAATTACCATGTAAATTTTGTCCTGATTTTTGAAATAATAATCCGATACTAAAAAGTTATTCGTTTTGATTTATTATGTGAGGAGGAAGAAACCGGAATATTAATTTGTTTCAATTAATAAAAAGTAAACTTCATGTATTTTTGCATTTCATGATAACGAGAAAGAAAGCTGAAATTAATAGATGCCACAAAGCATAGTTCCCTAATCATAATCACAGTACTATTCCGAATTATCGGGAAATGTGCAGCAACGGGAATATAATCGCTTCCCCGCTGAGGATAAACAACAACCAAAACGCCCTGCTTTTCAGGCCATTTTGAGATATAAACCAGTAAAAATTATGGTTTGAAGTTGTTATTATTCTATTTTTGAATTTTTGTAGTTTCAGTAATTCAGATTGTTTATTCTAGATTAATTGTCCAATTTTAAAACTACTCAAGTTATTGAAATTGTGATCTGAACACTTTAAATTATGATTTTGACAAAAAATCTTTTATCAAATTCCAACAAATCAAAAACATTTTAATTAACCCTTATACAACTCCAAATATAACCCTTTATCCTACAAAAAAACATTTTAATTAACCCTTATACAACTCCAAATATAACCCTTTATCCTACAAAACGGATAATATTTTCTGTAACTTTTGGAATGCTTGTCCAGAGAATAGGCCCTAATCTATTATATGCGTACGAAGCGAACTAAATTTTATTAAAGTGGGAATACATGAGCTTGATTATCATTAAAGAAAAATATATTCGATCGATGGGAGAGACCAGAACTTACATGATTAGATGGCACAAAACATAATTCCATATTAGAACCCCACAGAATGAATAATATTTTATGAACTTTGGGAATGTGGTTCGAATAACCAGCTCCATTGCCGGCTATCAAAACCATCTAGTCTGAGCAAGTGAAAATATATTATATTGGAGAGATTGGCCTTGTGAAGTACCATATGTTGGAGAGATTGTCCTCTTGATTTAATTAACGCTATAATCTCTTAAAAAATCAATTAATACTCAAATTTAAAGAATGTAAATGAAGCTCTTTAGGAGTTCTAGGGTTAGTGGACCACTAGGGTTTTGCAAGTGTGTTTGGAGGATTTTGGAAGTGTTGAGGATGCTAATTGTTTTCAGCTTTATTGTGAGAACTATAATAATTTGGTTTTAAGATGGCTGATGTGGAGGAAGTCCTTTGGTAGAAGGATGATGAAATATGCAGAAAGGAGGGTATTTTTAAATTGGATGAGGAGTTTCAATCCTAGTGGGCTGCTCTCAAATCAAATCCTAATGGTCCTTTGGTTAACCCATTAATGTGTCATGAATCTTGTGGTTTAAGTGGCATTAAAGTGTCACTTGGAAGATCTGTAAGGGTTTTGACAGTCCAGTTAAAGACTTCAATGGTTTGGTGAGTGTTGGTGTTGCCTCGAAAGGAGATCCTTTTTTGTCTGTTCAAGTATCTTCGATAGACAGGAGAGGCCCTAAATCTAAGTTTGTTCTGTTGTTGGAGGTTTCTTGGCACACGGGGAAGCTTCATCCTAGGTTCTTGGATGAAGGTAGGAGGAAGGTTAATGGTAATCAAGCAAGGAAAAAAGAGCTTTGAAGGCTTTCAAAGTTAAGTCGGGAAGGGTCTCTATGGTGCTTGGGAAGGATGTTAACATGGATAGCGTTACAGGTTTATCCTCCATGGATTTTGTGGGGAGACTAGAATACATCTCTCTTAATCGTTTTGAGATGTAGAAGTGGGTTTTTTAATCTTGGAAACCTATCTTAGGTTATTGTCTGAAGCTTAGTATGTTAATTTAGAATTGGTTCTATTTTCATTTTCTGTGTAAAGAGGTTGTTAGTCTTGTTCTAGAAAAAAATTAGGTGATTGGAAGAGTCTCTTTGGTGCTGAGTAAGTGGCATCCTGCCTTTAATCCTAAAAAAGAGAAGATTGTAATGAGGCATTTATGGATGCTACTCCCAGGATAACCTTTGTAGCTCTGGAAAAAAAATGTTCTTTTGAAAGAGGAAAATGTGGTGGGGAAATCCATTTTCGTAGATGAAAATCTGTTGCATGTTGTGGATAAGAGGATGGTGTGGGTTCTGGTGGAGTTTTATGTTACTATTTGTTTTCCTAGTGCTATGGATCTCAATGAAGTAGAGAATGGTGGAAGTAGAGAATGGTGGAAAGTTGGATGGGGTTCTTCCTTCTATGTTTGTGCATCATTCTTTGGGTATTGAAAATACTATCGAAGCCCTAAAATTGGGAGGAAATCCTCTTGGGTCTTATTCATAAGACGCGTATTCCTTCTCACGTATGTTAAAATATGTTAAAATATAAGAAATATATTTTTATGCCTGATAATGGGGAGAAGGAGAGTCTTTTGAAAATTGTAATGAGACTATGTTGGGGTCACCAATTATTCTCTCTAAGTCGTCTATTCATGTATCTAATGAGGTGAATGCTTTGGTTGTTGGCTTTGTTTCAAATACTTTTAATCTTTCAAAGGGAAGGGTAGCCTCTCATGTTCCTTTTTTTTTTGAATGAGGCTTCCCCTTTTCAAGAAATGATTTTATATTTCTTTGGTCCTCGGGTGGAGGAGTTGTGGAGGGTGCTATTCCTAGGGTTGTTCCATAGATGTACACAGCCCTTACCTCATTTTCTTTCAGTTTTTTCCATTTGTCCATCCTATGCATTTCCTTATTTCTTGAAATTTTATTTTACCATTTGGCATGTTTTCAAAATTAAATAAGGATTTGGCTCTTGTTCATATTTATATTCAAAATAAAGTTTATTTTCTTGCATCAATAAACATTACAAATGCTTGGGAAATTTTAAATTTCATAAATGTGATTTAAATGTCAAATTGACAGCGTCTGCCATAATTTCGAATTTGAAAATGCTGTCAGTTTTGAAGAAAATGCTGTCAGTTTTGTAAATTGTGATATTATGATTAAAATAGGGGTTTGTAATCATAATTATAATTTACATTTGTTATAATATGATATCAATTATGGAAATACATGGTATGTGTACTCCTGTAAAACATGGTAGCCTACTGTAATTATGTGCATGGTACTCTTGTAAGGCGTGGTAGCATGTTATGTATGCCACTTAACAAATGAACAAAGTACATAGCTCGTGTAGGAACGAATGCATTCTCCAAATTTCGAGTTATCAAGATCAATGGACAGAACATTGTGGTTTTGGGAATGAACCCCGCAGGATAGGGTTTTCAGCATCTGTTCATTTTGAATCCAGCCAAATTTCCACACAATTACAGGAGAGGGTTTTGAAGTTATAAGTGGTTTTCAGCATTAAGTGTTTAGTTGTTGTAGCAGGGTACAATGGACGAAACATCCACGCAGAGCCCGAAGAAAAAACTGGGAGGACTCATATGCAGAATTGAACCCAATAACATTGAGTGGATTTCCCAGTTTCCTTTGTCAACTGGGTTGATGAAAAATGTTGGGTGGTTTGTCTTTTGTGAAAGTTTGCAGGGCTACAATCTTCAAGCAATGAAAGCATTTATAAAAAATTATAAGGATGGAGTGGTCGATTTCAAAGATTTCAAGGTTGTGGTTAATGAACAGGATGTTGCAGAGGTCACGGGGGTCATTGCTGAAGGTGAGCAATGGTTTAAACAGCAATACTTTGAGGGAGATTACAACGAGTTCTTGTTACGAGGGTTTGAAAGTTTAAAATGGAACAATGGCATGCACATAAGTAGGATAAAACCTAACTAGCAAATTCCACTGGAGGTAATTCAACATTACATTACATGTGATGGTCGATTTGATAAGGTTTTAAGATGCCATGTTAGGTTATTAATGCATCTACAAGGAAGAAAGAAGTTGAATCTTCCATATTATTTGTGGAGGAGTTTGCATAAAATGGTTTTGTCAATTCAAAAACGGCCAAAGCATACAGACCGTTCTATCTTTCACCAAGGGCTTATTAAGCTATTGATTCTGCATCATTTGAAACAAATAGGCAGAGATTGGGACCAGTTCCTCCGTGAACAAGGGATTGAGATTAAAAAGAAGAAGCAACCCTTTAAGAAGAAGGATAATGAAAGCAAATCGCCGGATGAGCAAGTACAGGCTGAAAATCTAGGGAAAAACAAGATGTTGTGCAAACCTTATTGAATATTGCTGAAGATAAACCAATAAAAAGCATAAGTGCAGAGAATGTGGACTTAGGGCTGAGGACCAGAGCCAGAACTAAAATGGCCACAGATGCTATATTATTCAATAAACCTGCTCAGGGAAATGAAATAGTCCCTGTTATTGATTCAGATAATGAGATAGATAAAGAAATCGATGTCTTTGTTTCTGAAAGTGAGGGCTTTATAGATATGCAAGTAGAGGTAGGGCATGTTCCGAAAATATTTTCTGAAAATAAACAGGTCCATGATAAAAATAAAGCATCAAGTTCTAAGGGCATACATGAAGAAGATATTGCAATGAGTGTAGAGGAAATAGAGACAGTTCTTGAACTAGAGTAGATAAAGAAAACCATGCAAACATACAAGGAACAGTGTCAGTATCTATAGAACATCAATGAGAGCCTGTTGGTGGCAAACAAGAGACTTCGAGAGGATTTAGGACAGAAGGACGCAGACTATCAGAAGCTGGCATCCATAGCAAAAGAGACCCTACAAAAGAAAAGAGCTTTGCACAAGGAGTGGAAACAGATGAAGACTCAACTAGATGAGCTGCAGGGATGGGAGCACAATGCTGACATCGAGTATATCAGGTTACAAAGGAGATCACAAGTCCTAGATGACTTGGCGATTCTTGATAAGTCATCTAGGAGCATATAATCTTCTTTTTATAATTTAGTGATAGAATTTCGTAGCTGGAAAATTATTCTAGTTGTTTTAATTATGAAGGGGGTTCCAATGACTAAAATGCAAAACTCTGTTCCATTTTTTGAGGAGCTAGATCCAATAAAATAGGATCTGTTAACTATCTTGCTTTAGGCAAATTTTTGTATATATATATGAGATAGGCATCAAATAGAGAGGTTGGAATTGGAATAGCATGATGGATGTTTGATTTTTGAGAAGTTGTCTCGTACAGGCCCGTATGTATTTCTTATGTTAATTTTTGCAGAAGATGACTGTTTATGAATTAAAATATGATCTTTGAGCCTATCCTATTTCAATTTATGAAGTGTATGCTTTTGGTATATTGTCCATGCATGGTCTAAATTTCATGTTATGATTCTTCCAAACAGTATACAACGATGCCCCCATCATGAAACACTATCTGAGCTCTTATATTCATAGTTTTAAGATAACAGTCATTTTTCTGTTTGTATTCATATATTGAAATTCAATATTGTACGTGTCTTTTGTTTTGATATCCTACATAACTCATGTTTTCTGTTACCACCCAAAATTTAAAAAACAAAACATAAGAAATTATTCTGTAGATGTCCCATTCCTACTATCCAAGATTACCTTAAGCTTGAACCCTTGTAGTCTAGGTTCAACTTTAGGGATAACATCTTTTGGCGCCGTTTCCAGGGACGAAGAAACAAAAGTATATCTTCCATCGGTGTTGACATTTTTAAAGCTGGTTTTGAGAGGTGTCAGAATCATTACATTTGTTTACATACTACATTCACCTGACAGTCAGAAAGTTATAGTGGCTTCAAAGCCAATTAGTACTAAAGCAGCATTGCCTTCTACAGAAAAGCAGGAACCACAAAAAGATAAAAATAACCCTGTTAAATTAGCAGAAGGAGGTAACATGCTTGATTTTGATTTTGAGCATGAAATAAATAAAATCAAGATTCCCATCGCTTTAACTGAATTGATAAGGAGCAGATCTTACAGAGAACCAGCCATGAAAATGTTAAACTCATCACCTGTTCATGCTTCAGAAGATGTGATAAACTTGCAGGAGAAAGATCCCACCATTATCACTGGTTCAAAAGCTTCTGACCAGTCAGAAATAAAATCTTGTTATCCCCCACCTTTCTATACTACACTTACCATACACGATCAGATGTTGCATAATTTTCTTTTGGATTCAGGTGCTTCACACAATCTTATGCCAAAGGAGGTTATGGAAGCCCTGGGATTATCTATTAATAAACCCTACCATGATTTGTATGCTTTTGATTCTCGAGCTGTCAAATGTTTAGGAGTCATAAAAGACCTTGTAGTCAACCTTACCCAGCTACCTATGAAAAATGTTCTCATGGATGTTGTAGTGGCTGATATTTCTCCTAAGTTTGGCATGTTGCTGTCAAGATCATGGGCTAAAAAGATAGGTGGCACTCTCCAAATGGATCTATCATATGCTTCAATTCCTATATTTGGAGGTGAATATAGAAGATTATACAGAGAGGTACAATTGGCAATTTTGGTGAGTGATGATAGAAATCCTACTAATCATCCTATTTATACAGTACAAGAGGATATGGGTTCTTGCATGTTACAGGTAAATGATGATGTTGTAGAGGTTTTGCAAGTTAGGAAAGACAGTTCAATTCAGTGTGACACAGAAGAAAAGGAAGGCATTTGGCAGATGTATTTTGATGGGTCATCAAATAAGGATGGAGCAAGGGCTGGTGTTTTGTTGATTTCTCCTGGAGGTGAGATGATTTCATTAATGTATAAATTAGAATTTCAAACCATAAACAATACTATTGAATGTGAAGCATTAATCCTGGGATTGAGGGCTGCAAAAGATATGAATATTCAAAGTCTTGCAGTGTTTGGCGACTCTGAATTAGTAATTCAGCAAGTGAAGAGTATTTATTAGGTAAAGCGGTCATTATTGAAAGTTTACAGAAATGAGGTGTGGGACATGATAGATAATATTTTCTATGCTTTTAATATAACATATATTCCCAGAGATTGTAATCAGACTGCAGATTCACTGGCATTAACAAAAACATATTTTAGAATCCCAAAATTGACACACTTAAAGTATCCCATTGATGTGAGTTATAGACCAGCAGTCCTAGATGATATTAAACATTGGAGGGTTTTTCAAGATGAACAAGAAATAAAAGAATTTTTACAATTAACTAAAGAATTTGCAGATAACTAGGTTGATTTAGATGAAGACCTAGATCTGGCTGAAATGTCTACTCATGCAAAACAGTTAATTGCTGATCAAAAAATTCTAGATTTAAAGAGCAATTTTATCCCTAAGGGACTTGTTCCATTAGAGAGGTTGTTTTCAAAAAATGATACACTGTTGAAAAATAATTTTCAGACCACTGAAGAGAGTGTAATTAGCTGTAATATTGGGTCTGTGGCAAAATCAAGGATGGTTAAGATATCTAAACAATTATCAGAAAAGGAGAGAAACAAATACATCATTTTGTTGAAGGCATTCATAGATATTTTTGCATGGTCATATGAGGATCTTAAAACCTATGACACTAATGTTATTCAACATAAGATCCCACTGAAGCCAAATACTAATCCCTTCAAACAGAAACTTAGAAGGCTTAATCTAGCACTTTTACCAGTCATTGAAAAAGAGATGAAGAAACTACTGGATGCCAAGATTATTGTTCCTCTTAGGTATTCCTCCTGGGTATCCAACTTTGTTCCAGTACGCAAGAAAAATGGGGAAATAAGTTTATGTGTAGATTTTCAAAATTTAAACAGATCATGCCTTAAAGATAGATCAAATTTTGCAGAGAGTTGTTGGTGCAGAAAGAATTTCAATGATTGATGGTTTCTCTGGTTATAACCAGATTGCGGTTCAACCGGAGGATAGAGAGAAAACAACTTTCACAATCCCCTGGGGTACATTCATGTATGACAAAATGCCTTTTGGGCTAATGAATGCAGGTGCCACGTTTCAAAGGGCAATGGACATAGCATTCATAGGTGAGAATGAAAATTTTGTGGTAATTTATGAAGATGATATCACAGTCTTTTCTAAATCTGATGAAGAGCATTTGAAAAATTTGAACCAAACTTTTATGAAATGTAGATGATTTGGGCTGTCATTGAACCCAAAATAGTCTCACTTTGCTATGACAGAAGGTAACCTATTGGGTCACATAGTTTCTGCAGATGGGATTAAAATAGACCCGGAAAGAGTGAAATCTATTTTAAAGATTGCTATTCCTAGAAATAAAAAAGAAATTCAGTCTTTCATAGGGAAAATCAATTTTTTGAGGTGGTTTATCCCTAATTTTGCTGAAACTATTAAGTATATTATTGATATGCTCAAGAAAGACAGGGACGTAAGATGGTCTGAGCAAGATAAATAGTCATTTGAGAAAATTAAGCAGGCACTGGTAGAAGCACCTGTGTTAGCAGCCCTTGATTACACTAGAGATTTTGTAGTTTTTTCATTTGCATCAAAAGAAACAATTGCTGCTATGTTGTTGCAGAAAAACTATGATGGATTAGAACAACCCATCTCATTCTTTAGCAAGACATTAAGGGATTCAGAGTTGAAATACTCTAGTATGGAGAAACAGGCCTATGCTTTGGTTAAGGCACTTAAATTTTTCAGAATTTATGTACTCCATTCTAAAGTTTTAGCTTATGTTCCTAATTCAGCTGTAAAAGACATTCCGGACCAGCCTGATAACGAAGGAAAGAGAGGCAGGTGGATTGCAAAGGTGATGGAATACGAAGTGGAAATTAAGCCTACTAAATTGGTAAAGGGACAAGGCTTAGATAAGCTTTTATCTAAGTCAAATTGTCAGATATTGGATCTGTATATGATGGCAGAAAATTCTGAACAGGTTGAAAAATCAGTTTACAGCAGGTATTTTTATTGTCCTTGGTATGCTGAAATTGTTTATTATTTGTTAAATCTGCACTGTTCCACAGAGTTGAGTAAAAATGAATTCATATCTATAAAACTAAAAGCTCTCAAGTATGTGTTGATTGATCAAGTATTGTACTGGAAGGACACTGGAGGAATACTTTTGAGATGTTTGGATAAAACAGAAGCAAATGCTGTCATTGAGGAATTGTATGCTGGTATATGTGCTGAACATAAATACTGGAGGGCAATAGCCTTCAAAATATTAAGAGCAGGTTATTACTGGCCCACTCTTTTCTTAGATGTGTACCAACAGATTAGGGCTTGTGAAAAATGTCATAAGTTTGCAGGTAAACATCAATTGCAATCCTTACCCTTGAAACCTATATCAGTAGAGGGATCTTAACCGCAACAAATTTATTCACAAAGTGGGTAGAAGCAATCCCAACTAGAAAAGCAATAGATCAGGTAATCATTAATTGCAAGAAAACATTCTTACTTGATTTGGATGCCCTAGAAAACTCATTACTGCAAATGCTCCTGCATTTAAATCCAATAAAATGATAAAATTTGCTGAAGAAAATAGTATTTCCTTAAGACAATCTACACCATATTACCCCCAAGGAAATGGATCGGCAGAATCCAACAATAAAAACATTGTGACAAGCATTAAGAAAATGTTATCAGAAAACAAGAAGAATTGGGATTCTAAGTTAAGATTTGCTTTGTGGGCAGACAGAGTCACAATAAAGAAGTCAATTGGAACTACCCCATTTCAAATAGTGTATGGAACTGAAGCTATATTCCCTGTTCAGTTAATGGAACTAGTGATTAAGTTTGTGCAGGAAATTGAGGAAGAACTAGAAATGAAGAAAATCAGGACATTTCAAATAATTCAGCTACAGCAAGAAAGGGAAGCTCTCATGGACAAAGCTGAAATACACAGAAATAGGATGAAAGAAAGCTTTGATAAAAAGGTAAAAAAGAATGTGTTTTCAGTGGGTGATCAAGTCTTCAGATGGGATGCCAGATATGAGGATAAAGGAAAGCATGGTAAGTTTGATGCTTTGTGGTTTGGACCATTCATAATGGTGAAAATTATGGGAAATAACACTTTTGTCCTACAAACTCTGGGTGGTAATGAGATTCCAAGTCCAGTTAATGGGCGCTTTTTAAAGCTATTTCATACCTGATTGAAATGACATATTTTTTATATATATTCATTGTACATATCAGTTCAAATAAGTTCAGTAGACTCCATCCCAATAAAACAGATTGTAGAAGGCACAAGTCACATGTTCTTAAGGTCTCACAGGGAAGACCTTATCCCCGGATGGAGCCTGATGTTATTCCTAGGGTTGTTCCATAGATGTACACAGCCCTTACCTCATTTTCTTTCAGTTTTTTCCATTTGTCCAGCTTATGCATTTCCTTATTTCTTGAAATTTTATTTTACCATTTGGCATGTTTTCAAAATTAAATAAGGATTTGGCTCTTGTTCATATTTATATTCAAAACAAAGTTTATTTTCTTGCATCAATAAACATTAAAAATGCTTGGGAAATTTTAAATTTCATAAATGTGATTTAAATGTCAAACTGACAGCGTCTTCCATAATTTCGAATTTGAAAATGCTGTCAGTTTTGTAAATTGTGATATTATGATTAAAACAGGGGTTTGGAATCATAATTATAATTTGCATTTGTTATAATATGATATCAATTATGGAAATACATGGTATGTGTACTCCTGTAAAACGTGGCAGCCTACTATAATTATGTGCATGGTACTCTTGTAAGGCGTGGCAGCATGTTATGTATGACACTTAACAAATGAACAAAGTACACAGCTCGTGTAGGAATGAATGCATTCTCCAAATTTTGAATTAGCAAGATCAATGGACAGAACATTGTGGTTTTGGGAATGAACCCCACAGCATAGGGTTTTCAGCACCTGTTCATTTTGAATCCAGCCAAATTTCCACACAATTATAGGAGAGGGTTTTGAAGTTATAAGTGGTTTTCAGCATTGAGTGTTTAGTTGTTGTAGTAGGGTACAATGGACGAAACTTCCACGCAGAGCCAGAAGAAAAAACCGGGAGGACTCATATGCAGAAATAAACCCAATAACATTGAGTGGATTTCCCAGTTTCCTTTGTCAACCAGGTTGATGAAAAATGCTAGGTGGTTTGTCTTTTGTGAAAGGTTGCAGGGCTACAATCTTCCGGCAACGAAAGCATTTATAAAAAATTATAAGGATGGAGTGGTCGATTTCAAAGATGTCAAGGTTGTGGTTAATGAACAGGATGTTGTAGAGGTCATGGGGGTCATTACTGAAGGCGAGCAATGCTTTAAACAACAAGACTTTGAGGGAGATTACAGCGAGTTCTTGTTACCAAGGTTTGAAAGTTTAAATTGGAACAATGGCGTGCACATAAGTAGGATAAAACCTAACTAGCAAATTCCACTGGAGGTAATTCAAAATTACATTACATGTGATGGTCGATTTGATAAGTTTTTAAGATGCCATGTTAGGTTATTAATGCATGTACAGGGAAGCAAGAAGTTGAATCTTCCATATTATTTGTGGAGGAGTTTGCATAAAATGGTTTTGTCAATTCAAAAACGGCCAAAGCATACAGACCATTCTATCTTTCACCAAGGGCTTATTAAACTGTTGATTCTGCATCATTTGAAACAAATAGGTAGAGATTGGGACCAGTTCATCCGTGAACAAGGGATTGAGATTAAAAAGAATAAGAAACCCTTTAAGAAGAAGGGTAATGAAAGCAAATCGCCAGATGAGCAAGTACAGGATGAAATTCTGGGGAAAAACAAGATGCTGTGCAATCCTTATTGAATATTGCTGAAGATAAACCAATAAAAAGCATAAGTGTAGAGAATGTGGACTTAGGGCCGAGGACCAGAGCCATAACTAAAATGGCCACGGAAGCTATATTATTTAAGAAACATGCTTAGGGAAATGAAATAGTCCTTGTTATTGATTCAGATAATGAGATAGATAAAGAAATCGATGTCTTTGTTTTTGAAAGTGAGGGTTTTATAGATATGCAAGCAGAGGTAGGGCATGTTCCCAAAATATTTTCTGAAAATAAACAGGTCCATGATAAAAATCAAGCATCAAGTTCTAAGGCCATACAGGAAGAAGATATTGCAATGAGTGTAGAGGAAATAGAGACAGTTCATGAACTAGACCAGATAAAGAAAACCATGCAAACATACAAGGAACAGTGTCAGTATCTACAGAACATCAATGAGAGCCTATTGGTGGCAAACAAGAGACTTCGAGAGGATTTAGGACAGAAGCATGCAGACTATCAGAAGCTGGCATCCATAGCAAAAGAGACCCTACAGAAGAAAAGAGCTTTGCACAAGGAGTGGAAACAGATGAAGACTCAACTGGATGAGCTCCAGGGACGGGAACACAACGCTGACACATAGTATATCAGGTTACAAAGGAGATCACAAGTCCTAGACGACTTGGTGGTACTTGCTGAGTCATCTAGGAGCATATAATCTTCTTTCTATAATTTAGTGATAGAATTTCGTAGCTGGCAGATTATTTTAGTTGTTTTAATTATGAAAGGGATTTGAATGACTAAAATGCAAAAGTATGTTCCATTTTTTGAGGAGCTGGATCCAATAAAATAGGATCTGTTAACTATCTTGCTTTAGGCAAACTTTTGTATATATATATGAGATAGGCATCAAATAGAGAGGTTGGAACTGGAATAGCATGATGGACGTTTGATTTTTGAGAAGCTGTCTCGTACAGGCATGTATGTATTTCTTATGTTAATTTTTGCAAAAGATGACTATTTATGAATTAAAATATGATCTTTGAGGCTATCCTGTTTCAATTTATGAAGTGTATGCTTTTGGTATTTTGTCCATGCATGGTCTAAATTTCATGTTATGATTCTTCCAAATAGTATACAACTATGCCCCCATCATGAAACACTATCTGAGCTCTTATATTCATAGTTTTAAGATCACAGTCATTTTTCTGTTTCTATTCATATATTTAAATTCAATATTGTACCTGTCTTTTGTTTTGATGTCCTACATAACTCATGTTTTCTGTTACCACCAAAAATACCAAAAACAAAACATAAGAAATTATTCTATAGATGTCCCATTCCTACTATCCAAGATTACCTTAAGCTTGAACCCTTATAGTCTAGATTCAACTTTAGGGATAACATAGGGCTTTGACAATATGCCTTCTCTATAGACATTTTTGGGTTTAAAATTCATCTTTTGGGACTTGGACCTAAGCTGGTCATTTATGTGGATTTTGAGGCTCTCATAGAAGTTTCTACAAGCCTTTATTGTACTTTAGTAATGCATATAGAAGAGAGGGGTTTACATTTGAGTGTTGATTGTTGGTAGAAAGGGGTCCTTCAATTGTTTCTGATTCCCAGGGGGTTTTGTTCGTCCTCCTTATAAGGACATGCTAATTAAATAGCCCTTATTTATTTTTCAAACAAATTTTCTTCAAATAAAGATGTCAGTCCTATCTCCTTAATTAGGTGCCCAAATGTTACAGTTCAAAAGAAGAGATCTAGGAAGGGAAATTACATAAGGAAGTAATGGATCCTTGAGCAAATATTATTAATAGTAATGTCTTTCTTGATCTTTTTGTTATGGTTGAAGGATTCTAATAACAGGATCATTCCTTTGATCATCTTTTCATTAATCAAAGGGCTCTTACAGAGAATATATCCTTTGAGGATGGTCCAAAATGAATTTTACTTCTTTTAATATCAAGGGAGTTGGGAGAGGTCCCAAATTCAATGCCCTCAAGACACTTTTTCCTTTGATTAAGCCAAATATTCTTCTCGGTCAAGAGACGATGTGTACGGTTTCCAAGGATTCTGAAGTATTTTTTAAATTATTTCCTGGATGGGAATGTTGTTCAACTCATACAATTGGGAAGTCAAAGGGGGTTCTAGTAACTTCAAATCCTTTTGTAGATGATTTCAGGCCTTTTGAAAGTTGTGAAGGTATTCTCTTGGATGGTAGGATAAGAGGATTTGAGCAGATGATTAAAATATTAAATTCTTATAGTCCTTATTATGGAAGATAGGAGTTTTGGGATCTAGTTGTGGTCAGTGGTTTACTTAAAGACTCTTGTTTAATATTAGGAGGAGACTTAAATTTCACTCTCTTTGCTTGGGAAGTTTAGTGAAATAATCACTCATTTAGATCCTTTGTCAAGGTATTTTCAACACTTGTTTCAGAAGGAAAATTTGATTGATGTTCTTCCTTCATCTTTGGTTCCTACATGGAGGAAAGGAAGGACTTGTGAGGTAGGGGTTACGAAGAGACTTGAAAAAAAATTCATTGCTAGAGAGCACTCTGAAGTGGTAGAAAGATATAGATTTGGGGCTGTAAAGGTGGGTACTTCATATCATTTATCTATTTGTTTATAGTTAGAGATTGAACAATCAACTCAATTTTTTCCCTTTAACGTTAATAAATCCTGGTTGGAGGAGTATTTCTTTATTTTGATTAGATATTTGTGGAGGACCTTTACAATTGTCAATGGGGATTTTGCTATACAAAGAATAGTTGAAAACATGAAGAAGTTAAGGGATGGTGCAAGGTAATGAATTATTACACATAGAAATAGAAATAAGATCATTACAATGAATTATTACACTAATTAGAGGAAATTTGGGGTCTAAAATGGAACTTATAAAAAATGTAACATGGACAAGTGTGCGACGAGTAATATTTCTCAAACCAATAGAATTCAAGTATTTTGGTCAACCATTATGGTTTAGTTGGATGTATAGAAGTCAAAGATGCTTATGTGTCATAATTTATAAACCTCACCTTGGTTAAGATTTTAAAAATGTCACCTATAAATATGACAAATATACTTGAAATAATAAATATAGAGTATTTTATATTATCGCTACTTTTAAGTTCTATAAAATATAAATCTCACATTAATTAAGATGATAGTGGAGTAATTTTGAAATAATAAAAACATTTATATAATTAATCTCTCATAAATAAAAATAGCTAATATTTAAAAAAGTATCATAAACAAAAAAAATGGGATAGAGAGAAAAGAATTGTTTGTTACTTTTGTGATAAATTTCTCCCCTAAACTGGTAATTGTATGCTCTTGTTACCATTGGAAAGGTCTCGATGAGAGCTATAACTTTCATGTTTTGAGTTTTCTGAGATTCTGCACCGATTTTCCGGGGAGGATATTTTAGTTCCTATCCACTATGGAAAATCAGTGTAAAATCTTGCAAAACTCAGAACACGAAAGTTGTAGATCTCATTGAGACTTTTCCAATGGTACTAAGAGAATAAAATTCCAAGTTTAGGGGAGAAAGTTACCGCAAAAATAACAAACAATTCGTTTCTCTATCTCTTATGGGTGGGCGCACAAAGTTTCTCCCCAAAAGTGTTGCAACGGGACTGTGCTAGCGGGGAAAAAAAAACTTGCACATGCACCTAAGGAATCGTGCTCGTGCCATTAATTTCAGTACCGAATAGGGGTGCATGCGTGCTGTTGTGCATGAATGTTTTTAGTGCGCACGCACTCCTGTCAAGCTAATTAAGAAAAGGGCAGAGGCATTCTTTTT